>OX103971.1:30307689-30595036 GCA_944470395.2 Schistosoma turkestanicum | reverse complement strand
AGAATTCAACTACAATGGGTACTATGTGAAGGTGAGCGATCAATATATGAAGTACTAAAACTTCATCATTTGAAGTGGTTGAGACATGTGTTACGATTGCTAGTCCATCGACTGTCTGGACGAGCGATGTTTTGTTGATCAAACAATTATGACGACTCATGATGAATGCCTAGTTCCCTCGGAAGTCACGAATCCGATGCTCCGTCTGCTTCACATACGCAAGTAGTTGCACTGTCACTGTCCAAAAAAGCACAAAGGGCACTGAGAGCATGGAAATCTCATGGACCCGGAATCATTAACGCATCCTCTAAAACAAATAAAGAGGACATTTCAAGGAACGTCATCCAAAGCTGTGCACCTAATAACGTCTACAGTGACGATGATAAAGATCAATTCTACGAAAGGCTGCAGTCATTCTTCTGCAGATGCTGACCAAAGGATTTGACGATCTCAATCGGAGACCTCAATGCCAAGGTTGGCATGGAAAACTTTGGATATGAAGACATCATCGTGGGACGACACGGACTGGGAGAACGAAACGAAATCGGGGAGAGATTCACAAACCCATGTGCCTTCAAAAAACTGGTCATCGGCGGAACAATATTCCCACGCAAACGCATACACAAAGTTACATGGATTTCACTGAATCACACTACTCAGAAATAAATTGACCATATCTGTATCAACAAAAAGTTGAGAAGAACGTGATGAGGAGGACGGGAGAACCAAGAGAGCAGTTGATAAAGCCTCAGATCACATCTTGCAGGTCGCCAAGATGAAACTTAAACTCAAAAGACGCTGTTCAACGCGACGGATAACAGCATAAAATTTCGAAACAGCCTTTCTTCAGGATACCGTGAAACTGAACGTATTAAAGATAGCCCTCAGCAATAGAGGAAACAACTTTGGAGAACAACTGGAAATAGACCATGGAGGCAGTCACTTCAACAGGTCACGAGGTTCTGGGCTACAAGAAGTACTATTACAAAGAATGGATCTCCGTTGGTACCCTTGATAAAATTCAAGAAAGGAAGAACAAGAAGGCAGCAATCAACATCGGCTGAACAAGAAAAGAGAAAGTTAAGGCACGAGCACAATACACAGAAGCAAACAGGCAAGTGAAGAAATGCATCAGAGCTGACAAACGAAAATTTGTGGAAGATCTAGCAATGACGGCGGAAAAGGCTGCAAGAGACGGAAACTTGAAACAATTGTACGATACAACAGAGAAGCTCGCTCGAAAGTATCGTAAACCAGAACGACCAGTGAAAAGCAAAGAAGGCAAAGTAATCAGCAACACTGAAGATCAGCGAAATAGGAGGGTAGAGCACTTTAAGGAACTCTTGAATCGGCCAGCTCCACTGAACCCACCGAACATTGAAGCAGAATCCACGGACCTCTTAATTAGTATTGGCGCACCTACAATTGAGGAGATCAGTATGGTCATCAGAAAAATCAAGAGTGGCAAAGCAGTAGGACTAGACAACATTCCAGCAGAGGCAATCAAAGCAGATGTGAAATCAAGTGCAAAAATACTTCATATACTCTTAGAAAAGATCTGGGATGAGGTACAAGCACCATCAGATTGGAAAGAAGGATACTTGATCAAAATACCAAAGAAAGGCGATCTCGGTAAGTGTGAGAACTACAGAGGCATCACTCTTCTCTCAATAGCAAGCAATGTCTTCAACAGGGTATGGTTAAACAAAATGGGGAACTTCGTAGACGCCCAACTTCGAGATCAACAGGCTGGACTCTATAAGGATAGATCGTGTATCGACCGAACCGAAACATTGCAGATCATCGTGGAACTATCAATCGAATGGAACCCACCAATCTTCATCAACCTCTTTACTGCGAAGAACATTAGACAGCGTGGACAGAACAACAATATGGAAGCTTCTTCGAAACTACGGTATGCCTGAGAAGACATTCAAAATCATACGGAATTTTTATTCTGCAGTATCCTGCACGGAGGACAGCTGGCAGATTCGTTTGAGGTGAAGACCGATGTCAGGAAAGGTTGCATACTCTCCCTTTCTCTTTCTCCTGATGTTCGACTGAATTATGAGGATATTAACATCTGGAGAGAAGCACGGTATAAAATGGACAGCCAGGACCAAACTGAACTCTAGGGACTTCAAAGATTATTTCGCTATTCTATCATACAAGCAATAACAAAAGCAAGAGAAGACGACCAGTGTGGCAGTAACCTCAGCATCAGAAGGTTTCAGCATACATGGAGGAAAAAGCAAGATTCTTCGATACAACACAACATGAGCCAACCAAATCCCCATTGATGAAGATGCCGTGAAGGAAGTAAAATCATTTACGTATCTGGGCAGCATCATTGACAATCAGTGTTGATCAGGTGTAGACGTAAAGGCGCGGATCGGCAAAGCAAGGGCTGCATATCTGCAAATGAACAACATCTGGAAATGTAAACAGTTGTTGATAAACACCAAAATCGGAATTTCCAAAGTAAGTGTTAAGACAATTGTACTGCATGTAGCGGAAACTTGGAGAACTACGAAGGCCATCATCTGGAAGATACAAGCATTCATGAATAACTTTCTACTCAAAATACCTCAGATCCTTCGGCCCGATACCATCAGCAACAAACTACTGTGGGAGAGAACAAACCAGTGGAAGAGGAAATCAGGAAGAATCGGTGTAAGTACATAGGACATACAGTTAAGTCCACGTGTTGCTCCTTCCCGTTATTGAAGTACAGTATGTCGATCTATTTGCAATTCACGAACCCAAATTAACAACAGAACCAAACTCCAAAGTTAGTTACCAAAGTTTATTCGCAATTCACAAATAGTCGACCAAAATTTCGTTCTAACAACAATAATTATAATAACTACAAAAATCTTCAATTTTATAGGTTCCTGGAGCAAAAACTCCCAATTAGCAAACCAAGACAAACAGAAACCAAAATGTCCGAAAATAATAAATCAAACAAGTTCATAAGTTGAGTAAAACAAATATACCCAAAAACACAGTGAAATTATTGATATTTATATAAAGGTTCTAATCAGCCAAATGTCTTCATTTCTCCCGTAACACATTCACTGCGTAAAGCACTCAACTGCCCGACAAGACACGCCCTCACTTGAACCCTCAACGTCAAAGTGAAATAGAAATTTAAGAGAGAGGTTAAGAAAGAACAAGAAGCTAGCGCTCAGAAATCACATTATTTATACTGACTCGTGAGGAATACATTAGATAACAGACTTATTTGAGGGATATCGTTGATAAGCAGCACGAAAATTTTTTTTGTGTACTTGTGATATTGGCGCACCATGAAGACGTCAAAATCTGAAAAGATGTATGGGATAAAGCGAATATCTTGGATGTAACTTGAGGATCTATAATTCGCATATTATTTTTCCTCCTACCGTTCTGTGAATTCCTTAGCCTGAAACACTCTCTAGAATATCATGTGGAAATATTAGCCTTTTATCGTGAGCTAGTTTATCTAAATAATTTTTACCTTATCTAAAAATCTTTTTCAGAAAGTATGTCAGCAATTTCGAAATTCTCGGTTTTGTCTGTTTCCTGTGAAACTGAACAATAGGTTAGTTTAAAATCAACATGTAACTAGCTTTTGTGTGCGAACAAATTATCATGGTTATAAGATTTTTTTGACAGACGTTGGATAAAACATGCAAGAATGACGCTCTTCCGATGAGATAGTTAGCATCAAACGGAATGTGGAATCGCGATATTTAATCAGTGCCATTTTAAAGCCGCAACACCTAACGGCACTCAGCAATAGGATACAGCAGAATCATACCGGTTCTGCTGTAACACGAATGGCACAAAATAATTGATTGTAGGGATTTCTGGTTCATCCGCATATATTTAGGTCCGAAACTACCACTCTGGAGTTTTTACCAAATACTCTAACTTAGGGATTTCAACACTCCATTCTCAATCTCAGCAAACATAACCCAAGTCCCACAGGTCGGTTTAGAATGTGACTTGTCACATACATTGAAACTGCTTGAATGACTTAGCTTTTATCTTGGTCTGACAGATGCACTAAAGATAAAGGACATTCACACTCGGAAAACTTGTCAGTAGACTCTCGGCTCGTAGTTGAGAATAACCATTTATGCACATCAGTCGAAAGTAGGGACCACAGCGCATTATTGATGAATGAAGTCACAAACGAAATTCTCAGGAAGGATGGGAATGAGTTCTGCCTTTGCTGCAATAAGTTAAGTTACACGACCATGAGAGGGCACCTTCTGCATACCTTCAATCGAGCCACGGCAAATCACACACCAAAATGGGGACATGAGGCAGAGAACAGTTACTGCATGCGAAATGTAGAGCCTGACATAAGTGGAACTCGCTCTGATGCATTCCAACAAACGGTGACAGCTGCAGTTCGAAAGTTCGAAGCGATGAGAAAGAGATACTTCAGATAAATCTTTAGGCCAAAATATAAGCAAAACAAAATCTCTCTCTAGGTTCATAACTGGAATGAAAGAGTCTGGATGGTAAAGATCTTACTAATTTGAGGATGGCTAATATTTTAGGTAGCAGCTTTGCCGATCATATAGCTCAGGTAACTGCAGGCCAAAAGCTTCAGTCAAAACAACTACCAGTTGATGGCCTGAGAGATATCTGACCTTCACCTGGTTTAGTACTAAGAATTCTCAATTGCCTGCTCTCAGGAAAGTTATCAAGTTGAAAATCTCCACTTTTATCTTGAAAAAAAGGGGCAAAAGCTCTCAGTTCATCTGCGTATGACCAGTTCAGGCATTAAAAGCAATCACACCACCCTCTAACTGAATGCAAATAAGTTACTTTCCCTCATATTTTGAAAGGAGTAGATAAGGAGATTTCAGCCTGTTAAAGGGCAGTCGCATCAATACCAATACTACTGAAGGTAATGGTAAGCCAGGTGAATGAGCGAGAAAAGGAGTACGTAGATAAGAACAGTATCCTCCCCAAAACCCAAGAAGGAGTTCATATGCATCCCGTCTCCAAAAGACATAGGGATCAAAGACAGATCAAAGACAGACTAAAACGCTTCGGACTATCCTCTAAATCTTTGGAGAATCAGAAATGGTTTAATAGTGGCATTCAATGTTTTAAGTGCTCCAAATCACCCAAACACGAAAATTATACCAAAACGTCATCACAACGTCCGTCGAAAAGCCGCACATTGATGCGCGAAAACCGTTGTCCATGCAAAATTTTTGTCGTTGGGAGTTGTCGCAACTCGGAACGCTTTACCGTTTTAGCTGATCTAGTCCATTCCGCAAAGCGCTCCAAGAAAAGACTCAATAAGCACGTACTCACGGATTATCATCTCCCTCTTTGACTATCTCTGCCTGATGCATATCTGGACGATTGCTAGCTGTTATTAGCGTCATTTACTCAGATCACTAATTTATTCGACTTCGCATATTGTCTTTCTTTTCTCTCCCTTGCTAACACTTCTGTCCTTCCGCACAATCTTCATTACCAACTGATTTACTCATCTACTTATTTACTTAGTTGTCCAATCTCATCAGCATCGGAATTTTCTCGTTATTATGCTCTACATTGCAACTAACTGATCTCCGGCGTGAAAATGTGATGGCTACTGGCATCCGGAAATCCTGCTTCTCTGAAAGAAGGGCAGTCATTCAAATCTTGGGATGTACAAATTCATATGGAACCGCCAACCGACCTATATAGGTGTAATCGTGTGGATCGATCACCATCTTTCGGACACTAAAAAATACTTGAAAGCGTGAAAAAAGGACAGGGATCGACCTCAAAGAAATCTATTGGTTTCTATTAGCTCGTGAAAAAGATGTTGGATATTGGACCATACATTGTTTTATTATGCCAGTAATGTATCTAGTGTAAATAGATGGATTTTCACAAATTTTCAATCTTAAAGTTTGTAGCAATTTGGAAATTTCACACTATCTGCGTCAATTTTCGACTTCCAGAGTGTCTCTATGTAAGGCTTGTATTGTTACTGATCTCTTTAATACTTCATTGTTTGGTGCGTCATTGGCTCACTCTTAATTCTGTTCTTTTTTTTTTAGCTCTCTCCACTCATGCTACTGTGCATGCTCCTTTAGTACACAAATCACCTACTGGCTGGTATGTAATTGAAGTCATTCCTCTTCCGTTTCATTTATAGACTGAGAAGTTATATTGAAATTAAACCTGTAAGTTCTTAACTGGTTACAAATGGTTGTAATATTATTGATGAGTTCTTCCATTGCATATATCAAGATGTTATTATTTTGGACAGTTTCTCCTGTAAATTATCCATAGAAACTGTAGTGCATAAATAACGAACAAACGTTCTCTTCATCTAATCTTCAGAAATAAGGATGGTTGATCGGTGGACCTGTGTTGGTCCTTGCAGCTTGTTTTTCAGTGAAGATCCAGCTTCTTACTTAAAGTTTACACCTGTGGGGTTGATACCACATGTTCGAGTAAGAGGTTCCAGGGGTCAATTTGAAGACGAAATTCCACCTTGAGCTTATATGGTCGTGAGTTTCGAACCTACTTGCGAATCTTTGGAGACGACTAGTTATAGAAGGAGCAAGAAGACAAGACTCGTTAACACCTTAATGATTATTCAAAATACGGAATACCGAAATGAGATCACGTGGCGTCTTAAAATTAGATAAGGGAGAAGATTTAGGCGTTTTGTGGCCCACTCATTAGAGGGTTTCAAAAGATCCGTCACTAACTTAGTTACCAAACGTTGAATATGGCATAATGTGATAGCATCTCTAGTCATGCATCGACCGGCTGCTTGGATGCTATATTCTAGGTGAATTCTCGCATACGTGGGGTCTAACACTCCCAAACATATCCTCGTTAAGGCGTTTGACAATTCTTCAAAGTGATCATAAAGCTCGAAAATTTTCGTAATCTGCTGCATTATAATGTGCAGTTATTTTTAAATCATGACTTACTGTTAGTCCTAAGTTATTTTGTTCCTGCAAGCGTGGTAGAGACTTACTGTTGAAATTACCCAAATATAAAACTGTCTCACTAATTCATAAAGGTTAGCTTGAAGACAAAGCTGAACAGCCTCACTGATTACTGTTCTATAACTTTTGACATCGTCTGCTAACATTAGTATCGGTGACTTGAGCAGTCTAGGTAATTCATTCATGTGAACAAAGAAAAGTACTTGATCTACGATGGTACTTGAAGGTACACCACTTCAAAATCTTTCATTCAGATGGTGTCCCATTTACTCTCATTTTCTGTCTTCGGTCACAGGGACGATTTTTAGCCACTCTTGTACGATTAAATACAACATCGAGCTGCTTACATCTTAGAAATCCACGGGTGTTTTCACTAACTTACTTACATGTATCACGTATTGACGAGACTATCATTTACATTCTCGGTCAGCGACCTTTAAAATACAATTTTTGTGAGATGTGTACAAGTTTGCATGCCAATGCATTCTGATCATAAATTAGTTTTTCTTATTACGGTCGTATCGCTTTCAAGTCATACACACTTCGTAAAAGTTTGTTCGTGTACCTTCAGATATGAGTTTATTACCAATCAGATTACGTTTAGGTCGTTTCTTTTCTCAGCTTATCATCTGGATCCAATTTTAAACTGATTTTTTCCAGATTTTTATGTGTACAGCTGTGTTTTCTGAAATGGCTTTAAATCATCTCTTTCGGACCCCTTTTATGTATAATTTCACAGATACCTGGAATTAGATGTTCTTTACTTTTCCTATTTGCGATTAAATCAATAATTTACACATATTAAATTTTTAAAAACAATCAAGGGAATTAACGATATTATTCCTCAATAAGCAAAATTAAAGCTGGGTTTTTGTAGAATATAGTTTTATCCTAATGCGTAATCCTATGGGAAATCAGTTTGCAGGTAATCTGGGGTTAGAATTATATGTCTGTTAGCGAAAATTGAAACAAATCAATATAAATTTCTATGTTTAATTAGTTAGCTTCGACTTCTTCTCTTCGTTCATAATTTTTATCTTGCCGATTGTTTTAGTAAAAACAGTGCCTGGATTGGCCGTATTCCGAACCAGAATGTGGATAGTAGTCAATAACTATAGCTGATTCGTCTACTTCATCAACCTTTATGTAAACGCTCCTACTGCAATTTCGGTTGCTATTCCAGTCACCAAGAAATTGTTTGTGCCTATATTGATAGGCATTAAATTCAGGCTCGCAAAACCGACATTTCTAGTTATTAAACAATAAAATTAAAATTGAATACATTATGACGTGTAATGCGCATTTCGGAAGTCTTGGGTGATCTGATCTTAATGTTTAAGGTTACTGTTGATATCTGAATAAGGATAGATTTCAAAGATACTGGATAGCACTAGGAAAAAAAAGGCTCGAAAAATGAAATCCTATTAAATTTTTCCATGATAAATACTCTCCTATCAGTAGACAAGGTGCATGTGTGCAATAGGTAATTTGCTCGCCTGACACATATCATTAAATTCTAGTTCAAAATGTTTCAAAGTAATTTTATTGATAATGTCTGGAAAAGAATTGTGCGTATATATTTAGCAACATTTTAGCTGCTTCAGATACGTTGGTTGGCTAGCGTTTTCATTTAAAAGCGAAATAAAACCTCTTCTTGGTACAGCAAGAATAGTCATTGATATGGTTTAGCATACAATATTTAGTAAAGCATTATTTTCTCGTAAACGACCAGCAAGTTATTTCATGCAACAGATTGTTTTCAGCTTGTATATAACGATTACGTCAACTTGAAATCTTGCCGTTGGCTATGTTAGATGATTTTGGGTGACAGAACGAAACAAAAGTTTTCAATACGTTTGAGTAGTTTGATGGTGAAACAAATCTTTCTGCTGATGAGACAGTAAAACCTCATTTTTGCAGCCAGGCACGATTATAGTTTCATTTGTAATCATAAAAGTCCGCATAAGCTTTACTACAAGATTACTGACTGATGATTGTTTAAATTTTGATGTAGTAACAGTTCCATATTTTAATTTGAAATATCTTTTGTTAAGACAATACAACTAAACAAGTGAGCTAGTTGATTTTAAGATGGAGCCATGTCAATTAGATAAACTTTTGTTCCCAGAATAATGACTAGTGACATTATTTTCAAAAGAACTTTTGTAACTTGATGGGGATGTATGAATCTGGAATAATTATTTAGCAGTAACATTTAAATGCCCTTGCTCCCAGTTCTGTCCAATTCAATGAAATTAGACATGATATCAAGTCATCCTCATGGAAGTCATCTTTAATCAAACCTTAGAATATGGAACAAAAACAATATATAATGCAAGATTATGTGACCAAAGTGACTAATAACATAAACAGCCTTCTTACTTTCTGAGGCCTGTTACCCTTCTTAGGGTATAAAATACCTCCCAGAAATCTATAGTGATCTTTGTTTCTTAGCTTTCCTCTCTAGTTTTCGCCAAAGGTTGTTAACAATACTGATGTCATCAACCTACTTCTTACGCTCTTTTTTGTTTTGCTTTGGGAATCCCAAGTTGGGGAAGATTAACGGCCTCCAAAAAGTGTACTTAAGCTATTTTCAAGCGCTTTTCTTCTATGCTACAGTCAGTTAGTCAGTTTCAACGTAGAACTTCGTACGTCCGTACATCAGTAGAAGTTACCATGACACGTTAGCATAGAGACGCGATTGCCAGTTTAAATCCCATAGTGCTATTAGCGGTAAATGAGAGGATTAGGGTTCAAAGATATAATCCAAGCAGTGTAATTCAGTGAAATAAATTCTAAAAACAGATAGAGATGATTAGGAATTCCGATGATTAGAATTTGCGAGAACAGAAAGAGTGGTTGCACATACGCCACTGCAAACGGTTTTGAGCCATGTAATTCAGGGTCTCTAACAATCAATTACTATCATCACGAAGGCCCTAACCAGGTAGTCGACACCTACCAACATGACTTAATCTAGTTGCCATTGACTTAATAGATTTGCTCCATCTTTTTTGGCCACCCCTAGCTTTCTTCCAACCTATTTCTACACCACAAAATATAGCTCCATGAGGTAGTCGTTTGGCATTCGTAACACATCCTAATCACCTCAACTAAAGAAATTTCACTACTTCATCTATTGGTCAGCCATCCTTATCTAGTACCCCTTTCCTAACAACAGCATTGCTTACTCGGTTGTCCCACGACACACGAGCAATGCATCCGAGACACCTATGGTCGAAGACAGGCAACCTACGAATATCTTCTACTCTCGACGGCCATGTTTCACAGACATAAAGTAGGACGCAGCGAACTACTGTACAGTACACTCATCCTTTGGTTAGTCAATGTAAATTTCGCCTGCGCTATAAGTGACGCAGGTTGGCAGAAGCCAATCGAGCCTTCTGTATCCGTGCTGAGATTTCGTCTGTCGCCAGGCCATCGGCACTGATGAGACTCCCGAGATAAGTGAAGCGGTCAACACGCCCAACAGTTTCACTCTCTATCACTAGTTCAGATACTGATGCAACCCAATCTTAAAGCAACATTTTGCATTTCGAGGGGGAAAACCGCATACTGAAAATTCTCACCTATGCTATTGTAGATTATTGTTGATGATCTCTCGCCGAGAGATCTGAATTATTTTGCGTAGACATTTTTTTAAAAACACCGATGCTCTTTTGGCGATGCTTGTGGTAGTTCTTAAGGTTTCAGTTACGTACATTCCCTTCAACTTTAGTGTCAAAAATTGAGATTTGAGTGACAGCTCGTTTCTGTTTCAGATATATTTTATTCGTAGAATTGTTGCTCTCTTTTTGATCGTTCGTTCCTTGTCAACTGCCTCTGGTCCTTCTTGTTTATTAATAATGCTAACCCAGAGATGTAAAGCCTTTCACCTCTTTTAGAGGCTCTCAATCAAGTGTAATTTATATGGTGTTATTTACGGTGGACTTCAGGATCCTGCCTTTTCACTGAGTGTTGAGGACCACTCTCACAAGAGCTGTTGATACACTTGCTGTATTTGTTTGCAGTTGAAGATGTGTATTCTATAGAAGGGATTAGTGATTTACAAAATTCAGATAATACAACCATTAGCGGCGGCCGGACCAAAACATGGCAGAAATCCATGAAATCACTGACAAGCTGACTGAGACATGTTGTTAGATGTAGGCTACCTGGTTGGGGTCAGTGAGATGTAAGTCACCAATCGTTAGAGACCTTGACAGACATGGCTCAAAATCGTTTGCAATGGCGCAAGTGCATCCACTCTTTATGTTCTCTCAAATCCTAATCTTCTGAATTCGTCAACACCTCTACCTTTGTCTTTCTAAACTTATCTCACTGAATTATACTCTTGAATATTATCTTCGAACTATAATCTTCTCCAATACTGTTAATACTTCTACTGTCGCTACCACTATGGGATTTGAAATGAAAGTTGCGTCTCTGTGCTAACTGGTATGGCAACCTGAACTGATATACGTAAGTACGAAGTTCTGTGTTGTATCTGTCTGTACAACCGTATCCAGTTTGAATACGATTTTCCCCGCTTTTTTGAGGTGAATACTTCTTCATAATCTAGTCAAAAACCAAAAAACCAAAGATAATAGAAACTTTGTCGAACATTGTTCCTCATATGGCATTGATTTATGAGACCCTCTTAATGAATGACGTTGGAACCCAAATCACTGCACAAGTTCCTAACAGTGGTGGCAATTGTCCCAGGTACTCCGTAGTGTTGTTAAGGGATTCCGCATCGTCTGTACGTGATCGATCCTTACGCGTTCCAATAAATTGTTTTCTCAAAATAATGTGCATATGTGAATGGACAGTTTGTGGATATCAAATGTATAAATTATTTCATATCAATTTATTTATTCAACCTGAACGCTATTACTAATAAAGCAAACCTGTCGTGTCATCACACATCTATTTAGTATTTATAGAAGTAGGATTTACTCCTAAAAGAGAAACGAATTTTCGATTTACTAATAACATCTAATTCGTGTATTTGATATTTAATTTTTAAATGATTTTTATACTAATAAATTCGCTTACATAACAATCATGGTTTTAACTGAATCTATAGCAATGCAATGATGGAACAAACTGTTGAACCAATGGATCAAACTAATACCTCAGAAATATTAAGAAAAATGAAGGCTAGAAAGCGTTCCAAAGTGAACAGTAGTGATATAGGTCCTATCCTAGAGACCTTAGGGGACGATATAACAATAGCATCAGAGGCAGAAAACGTGAATAATAAAAGAAACGGTCTTGCAACTGGAGCAAAGAAGATCCCATTTATGGATAATCGAGGTAGGTTGACTTAGTTAACCGCATAATTTCAATCCAGTAAGTTTGAAAAAGTTTTCTGTGTTCTCCGTCTTTACCTCTGGTCCAGTTGCGACTAATTGAGAACTCATTAGTGAGCTCTGCCTATTGTTAATTCTCATAAAGTTATGTGCTTTTGATACTGTAAAAAAAGTACAACTTCTCAAGCCATATGAAATATGTAGTGGGACGAATGAATAAAATGAATGCCAAATATAAAATCATGCTACATTCTTGACCTCCGCCTCACCTGATAGCATCAAAGTATTAACTTTTGGTTGACAATTTTAAGTCAGTTGTAATACTATGTTAGTTGAGTAAATCAACAAAATGAATGAGATGAGTGATCTGATAATTTGCTGACAAAACCAGTACATACATTTTAAATGAGGGAAAAAAAATCCCAAAATAACGGAAATACTAAGCGACATACTACGTACCATCGTAGAGTTTAAAATTGTTATTTGTATACAAAAATTTAATCAAGATTGTATAATGTAGGAAATGACAGACAATGAATTAGTAAAGAAGATAATATTTACAAAACAAATAACAGCTTTCATCCTTGTTTTTTATGTCAAAAATAGTTTAAATTCTTTAATAGCTTACCTTTATCCAAAGTATTGTTTCATAAATCTTTCTTTTATTTAAGTGATCTCTAACTGTCAACTCAACATTTATTCACTTCGATTACAGATTCAAATTATTGTCTGTGATATCCTGTTTTGTACAGGTACAGAAAGTAATAGTAGTGTAGTGAAGGAGAACACAGGTGAGGGCAACGGAATTGTATCTAACAAAAATTACACAGTTACTCAGTAAAATAGGAAAACCATACCGTAACCGTTGATTTGCAAATCTCCAATCCATTGTCTCACATTTCACTATTCATGCGTTTCATACAAATTCCATTATGTTCCCACTCTTCCTTTCTTGATCTCCCCCCACCTTCTGCTGCCAGACATTACGTTTACACTCGCGTCATATACTACTTATAAGTAGCGCGCACCACAGTAGTATTAACTGTTTTATATAATATACATACGTGCATTTGATTTGAAGCTGAAAATTTATTCTAGAAATTCATTGAATTGGTTTATGTTTGATTAGAAATACTGTACATTTTTTTTCTTAGATCCAATGATAATAACATTATTCTTATCATGAGTGTACAGTTTTTACAATATATACATTTTCATTTGGTTATCATTTATTCATAGGTGATATTTCAAGTAATTTCACTGAAAAACAATTCATTCCGAATGTTTACGTTGAAAATCGAAGTGGTTTTCGTTCACGACCACTAAAGGATTATGAGAAAAATATGAATAAAACACAAAATAATGAAGAATCTACACCAAAAACAAGACAAACTGATAAACAAGAACTTATCGATACATATAACAATCCAGGATTACATTTTGTTATTAGCATACATGAAACATTACAAATTTTGATATTTACAATATTTGGTTTATTGGCAGGTGCAAGTTTAGTGCATACACTATTTGTACAATCATTAATTAATCCAAGAAAAATTAAAAACGATGGTTCTTGGAACTATGATCATGGAGATGGTTATTTATCATTATTGAAATATTATGGAGTTTATGCACGTCCAATTTCGATTACATATTATATATCATTAGCTTTGATAGGTGTTTTTGTATTTGGAAAATTTGATTTAGGCAGACCAACGACAAATTGCATTCAAAGATGTGTTAAACTCCAAGTAATTGATCATTCATAAGTTTTAATATATTATGTAGTTACTCAATATATTTGTACTGAGAGTCACTTAATTATCAGTCCTTATATAATTTATATTTTAAAACTGGATGTTTTACTTTACTTACTGTGGTTTGTCTTATCAGTCAAAGTTTGGTTAGGATACAGTCAGTACGTAAGCACATCAGTTCATGTTGCCATACCACATCAGCACGGAGACGCAACTGTCACTTCAAATCCTATAGTGGTAGAGATAGGGGAGAAGTACTAATGGTAGGAAACATGAGATTGACACATTTTCACAGAGCCATCGATTCAATGAAGTCACTTAATCTTATCAACCTAACTACCATACAAACTATTGACCAGAGAGAGAGGTTGCAATTCAAGTTCAATAATTATTATCTCCGAGGTAGCGAACCAGTTTCAGATAGTATAATAATTCTTTGATTACCGTTTGTGCTGAGTTTTTCAACTGGTCAGTTTATCAACTTCTCAATGCAAAGAATCGTTAGCTCTGAGATCCCATTTATATTTAGTCTCAACAACACATTAAATCAAAATAAGCGAGATTTTTCGTGTTACATTTACTCGGTCAAGTAAGATAAGTAAAAATTTTTCATATCTTCAAATATCCAGTGTATTGTTTTATCGGTTGCACTGTCAGAATCCTCTTACCATGTAAGAAATATCTGATTTTAATACGATTCAATTGAATAGAAAGTAAAATTTAGAACTTGTAAAAACACTACTGGTTGTAGAATAAATAAATACGTCTTTTGTAGTTTACAAAATAACAAATATTCTATTCTTGGCAATGTCATTATATCTAATATTTTACAAAAACATTGGACAAGAAAATCTAGCACTTTGTATTATCTCGGTCACTTAAATTAGTATTTGTATTCCCGTTTTTTCTTTACTGCTATCTTCATGATATTTATTTAGCATTTCATTACTGGAGACATTTTTGAAGATCCTTCTACTTAGATAAAAATTTCAGTTTTATGATTTTCCACATTTTCTTTAAATAATTCATTTACCGTGATACCGAAATCTCTGTTAAGTGAATTGTTGCATAACATTAATCAACTAATTGTAAGCACCTTAAAAGATTTATTACAAACTGAAAGCATTTTATTTATCAATTAATAAAGATCGTTAAAAAAAACTAACTTTAGATTTTTTCCTAAATAGAAAATTTGGTAGTTATTAGGTGACTAAAACATCTAGCTTTAGATTCTCTGAATTATGGTACATCATTCTCTTTGATTTGTGCAGCCTGACTGTTTTTCTAAATTTTAAAAAAATATATGACTCAAATCGTGTGCGCTCAGTTACAGTGATAAATATTTAGCAGTTGGGTTTACAATTTCACATTGATTATTGGAGTTATAATTAGATGCTAATCGACTCAAATGGACAGCGCCTCATTTGAAAAATAACAAATAACGATATTTCATGGTACATTACAAAAAACTGAATGATAATTATGCAATACATAGAGTAAATATTGTGTGTGCGATCTCTGAACATTATACAGGTCCATATCAACTAATCATTTCAGAATAAGAAGCAACAGACACTCATTTGTAAACTTAGTCATTTTTTTTTCAGAATTTACTACTGATCATTTTCTTCTATTTTTTATTTTATTTATTAGAATGGACTAATGGCTATCATATTTTATATGATCGCTTTCGCAATACATAATGCCATGAATTGGTTCGATTACATATTCCATGTAAATAGTTATAAACCTGAGAATGAAATAAGATATCTATTGAGTACACAAAATGATTTAAATAATTTTCTTAAAATATGGCAAATACTTGATACTTGTCGTACAGCATTCATACTAATCACATGGATATCAGTTGCATTAGGTGAATCGATTCATGACAGGTTGACTAAAACGCTGTACATTAATCCTATGAAAATCGAAGATGGCAGTGGAAACAATATCATCCAGTCAAATTAAACATCAATATATATATATATATATATATATATATATATATATATATATATATATATATATATATAAACATTAAATAATGATATTTGTAATTCCTGTTGTTCCTAGCTTCTCAAGTGAATTTGTAATTTAGAAAATATAAATATACAATTGGATGTTTCTCTTTTTAAAGTTTTAAGGTTCAATTGTTCTGCGCTTTTATTTTATTATCAAAAACTAATTTTTTCAAAAACAAGAAACTTAGTTTCTAATGCACACAAATCAACTAATACACAATTATTCCCGTCATATTATAGATTCATGCATTAACCTAATCTAATCGGGTCACGATATGTTACGTTGTGATTGTTAATAAGCGTGTATGTAACCAAATAATGTCGTTGTAAAAGCGTTCTACGGTTAGTTAAGATGATTGGGTAACAACTATTCGCTACATTTCTGGAAATCTTAATTATTCTTGACTCAAAGTCAAGAACATACACCTGAATTTGAGCAGCTGGCTTATTAATTTCAGTACACAATGGATCAGCACGAATCGTTTTAGCGGAGTTTTCGATTCATTGGAAGACATTCATGATGTAGCGGGAACCCAATGTTCTGCGCTTACAACTTCACCAAATAAAATTCTCTTAAGAATCTTCAAAAACAGATTTATGCATTTCAATTTAACTTGAGGTGCACTTTCGTAATTTTCTGGAATCGTTTCATCAGACGGAGAATGTGCCTTCATTGTTCAAGCTGTGGCCCGTGCTAAATTTTGCTCCAAGAGAAAATTTTCCTCGTTTTGAAACAGTAGCGATCATAGGAGAATAACACGGATTCATTTATTTCGCAGATTCGCTTCGACTGCCTACAACCTAAAAATAATTGTCTGTTACTAAAATATCGAACAGGTGTACATACGTTTTATCCAAAAATGCTTTAGTAAAACTGATGTAGAATGATAAAAGATAATAACTGGAAAAATTAAGAGACTGTTCAAATGTTAATTTACATACAGGTTAAATAAACAAATATATTAAAAGATGAAACTAGGAAGGGCAAAACATAATTTTCAACACTATTGATTGCTGATCTCGTATTATTGCGTCTTATGATTTTTAATATACAGACGCTATTTACCTATTTAGTTCCATCATTTAAATACACCTGTGCAACATGACCAGTTTAACCGCTGGCCTTTTTCTTTATATTTAATCTTTCCAGCTATTTCATCACCTTTAAAGTCTCGTTCGGGAACTTTACCGCTTCAGATGTACGTGCGTAAGCACATACATTCAGAAAACAGAAAGAAGGGTTAGTGTCCGCATCTCGGAAAACATTACATCAGATATTTGACTGAGTGGTTAGCATGCTTTTAGCAGCGGACGGAATGTCAAATGTTTCTAAGCCTTTCATGGTAACATACTTTCGGGAAATTCTATCTTGCTCTCATTAATTTTATTGTCTTTGTTTAGTTAACCTGCATGTGAATTTTTTCCAGTTACTATCTTTTATTATTCTACATCTAAATGTAGAACTCAATTTCACTAAACCCTTTTTAGATATAAAGTATGTATACCTGTTCGATTTTTTTTAATGATTGAGAGTTGTGGGCAGACGAAGAGAATCTGCAAAATAAGTGAATATGTATCATTTTCCTAGGATTGCAATTGTTTGCTTATTCAGGTTGCTGTACGTTTGACTTCTGAAGATATTCGTGACAATTTTTCACTATAAGGTTATGGAGATTGTTGAGTTACTTTTAAATCATGAATCAACCAATGTTAGACCCTTATTAGAAACCTGGAAGTACGGGATGACTGTATCGTCCGGTACGAGACTCATCATGAGCGCGCATCTACGACTCGCCGGAATCGAACCGAGGACCTTAGGTCTCGCACACACACGCCTCATCCAACGGTGTTAATGTTTAACGTCGATCAATTCACGATCATGAGCAACCTCATGGAGTTCAAGCCTGTTAGGATGTGAAGCGGTGCTCACCGAAGACAATTAAGTTTCTAATGGTCCATCAACTGGACTAAACAGTATATAAAACAACTTCAGGCTAGTTTCCCAATATTATTTCTTTTTAAAAACGAGTCACAACACCATTCCTTTTCAAAACAGTTGTAGAAGTTGCAATTTCGCACTTCTCGGACTATTTAGGTTTTTTATTTATTCAAAAGTAAACTCCAGACAAAGAATTAGGTTATTGTAGATGAGGTTTCTTTTTGAGGAAAAAGGAGTGAGACGACTAAGGGTTACACTGTGTGTTTGTACGTAACACTTCTTTACGTAGAATTTTCATTAGCTGATTTGCGCTGCGAACTGAACCTACGCGAACACTATTGAAAACCAAAGTCAATTGACAGGAAAAGTTACAACACAGTAATGTACAGTAGTTTATATAATACAGATTCAAAAAAAGTATTACATTTTCTAGTAAAAAATGTATACAAGCACTATGAAAGAAGACAACTAAGATACAAGTAATAGGTTGTAAACAAAATCTCTAAAAAGACTAAATTACTTAGTAATAATTGATAGAATAAACCGGTTAAAATAAGATATACAAATATGGCCCCATATAATTACATTGAAAATGTGTTATATTTTTATTTTGATGAATTCTGAGAAAATGCAAATGATGATATTCTCTTAGATACTGTATTCTCAAATTCAGATAATCTTTTCTTTGAAGCAATAGAATTAGACTGAATTAAATCATCATTCTCACTTAGTGGACGTTTATTATTTTTTTGCGGTAGATTTTCTTTACAGTCGTCATTAGAATTTTTATCTTCTCCATCACAAACAACGTTTTTTGAACTTTTTATGGAACGCTAATTAAGAATGAATAAAAATAAACAAATCTTAGATATATTATTATGTGTCGCAGCAATTTATGCACGACTAACTTAAAACACTCAAAAAACGTAAACCAGTTACCATGTACATACTCATGATGGATTATACGTGTAAGGGCTAGTGACAGTCCAGTTATAAAAATCGAAGTATGTGAGACAAGACTACAACTTGTGACATAGTGATTGAAAGTCAAAAGCCTTATGGAAGTAGGTTGTGGTGCTGTGGGTATGTCATCGGGAGAAAGACGTTTAGATCTTGGGCACACGGAAGTTGTTTTATTGTGATGATAATCAAACTTTGTAATCCGGACGCAATCAGTTGGAAATCGATGTCCGTAGTTATTACATGTGTTTTGTACCTTTTAAATGAGAATTACTCTTACAAAATTGTCAGGAGCTTGTGTTCGCACTCACCCTGGGTGATGAGCAGCTAGAAGTGGTTGAAAAATCTGTGTCTGATTAGTTGCATAAGTGCTAGTAACGGGCATGACTAATAAGACCAATCTACATATAGCGAAAGCCAGAGCGGCTCATACCGTCATGATGTCGGTCTGGATGTAGAAGGTAGGGTTTACCACGTGTCAGTCCTGCTTTGTGCTTCCAGTACTTGATCTCGCCGAGTTGAGAATGTTAGGGGATTCTCTGTATTCGACCACTGTTGTCTCTTAAGGACTACTGACATTCAGAGGCGATACCATGTTAGCATTGCTGAGGTTCGAAAATGTGGTTCGGCACTGTGAGGACACCTCAGTGTTACCACATCGAAACACTAATTTTGGTGGCATCGATAAGTGCCACGAAAGTCTTCCCAGTGGCTTCTACATCGTCCTTCACTTGGTGTTAGTGAGACTAATTAAAAAAGCAAGAGAGTCAGTTTATAAAATAACGCCAGAGAATGAAAGAAAGCTGAACGGAAATGGAATCTGTTGGTCGTTCATGACTCGCTGGTCAGGATTCAAGAAAAAGTGCGATTCAGTGGCTTTCGATGAATATCTCTGACTAAAAGGATTCTTTCTTGTTGTATTTTGCTTAAGCAAACGGTTTCCCCCTTTATTTGCTAATCACATGCCCTTATTTTTATTCATCGATTGTTTTTTAATAAAATGCGTGGAGCGCATTTATTTTGGTGCCCATTTGTACCAATGCTTATGCGTTTAAGTAAATAGTAAGCGAGTACACTCAATATTTGATACACAGCCACCAGAGATTCGGTCTTTTTAGTCGTGAGGAAAACAGGACACCTTTTTTCTCTACTAGCGTGAAACAACTAATACGAACTAACAGTAACAAAAACTCTAAATATCTGAATGTCCTTAGCTTTGAAGTACTACCCACCATTAACCAGTCAAAAAGGTAGACGTAGATAAACAAATATTCACCTTGATCTTAAAATTAAACTATAGTCAAAAATGTAGTTTTATAAGATGACTGACTTTTGTTAGAGAATTTAAAGTTCATTTTATATATTCATTTTAGCATAAGCATAATATGAATGGACGCATAACGACAAGGTTTTGATGCGTAAACTTATTCTATTTAGAAATCTTGTGCATTACATAGATGATATCTAGCAAATATTGTTGATTGAAGGCATAGAGAATTGAACACAAATGGTTAATATTTGTGTGCATATCTTGTATTCATAATGTTTATTATTAGATATGTTTATAAATACACATCAAAAAACTATGCGTTACAATAGTCTTGGATGATATAAGTACATTTAAAGTTAATCATTTACTTACGTATTCAGACTGCGCTATGCGAACAAGCTCCTCCACTGACACTTCTGGATAACTCTCCTCTAATGTATCTCGATTTTCTTCAAACCAATCAGTAAATTCTTGATCAGTACTAATAAAATAATTTAGGTAAATAATGTAAAACAATTCAGTAGGAAACTTTAAAATAAATAAATAAAAACAGTCATAAGTATATGTAAAAAAACAAGCAGCTTACTCTGTTACAGCAACAGATTTCATTTTAGGCAATTTAGATCGTTGAGAAGACTGCAAATAAAATCAGAAAGATTATTTTAATATGTTATCAATTAATAAACAATGCAATCAAACATTCAAAACTATATAAGAAAAGTAAATGTGATAAATCCACTAGAATAAGTTTCTTTTTTATTGATGTTCAGCTGAAAAAAAGATGAAGATAACTAAAAAAATATATAATATGAGAGAATCCATAGCCATTACGCTTTTTGTATCAATTTACATCTCTAACTGAATCCTATATTACAATACATTTATTTAAAAAAAGATTTACAAATGAAAGGCAATATATGACAGATACTAATTTACTTTTATTCACATAATCGAGTATAATGCTATGTAAATTTGGATGAACTTCACGGCTTCTCCTTTATTGCTTATAAACATAGGTTGAAGAAAACGTCCTACCACAGAGCTAGAAAGTTATATTCACTGAAAAAGCTTAAAGAGTACACTGCAATAATTGATTGTCTGCGAGAGAATCGTTACCATCAATCAATTAAGAATAAATATAGTACTGAATATCTAAGTTAGACTGAAGTATACACACTCAAAAATAAAAAAGGTTTTTGTTCTACTCTCGTTCATAGGTGACCAGATAATGGATGCAGATTAACTATAGTTTATAAGACACTTAAAAGAGCAAATTAAGAAAATTGAAACTAATTCATCAAAATAAAACTGCAATATGATATCAAGTTAATCAGACGACCATTAATTCTAATGCAAATTATTAAATGAACATATGTAGTCAAGTTTATCGAAATAAAATGGAGCATGATGAACAATAAACTTACATAACCATGTATACGTAACAATTTAACAAACAACAGTCATTAATAGACATTAACTTAATACAATACTTAGTGTATTGATGAGTATAAATTATGTATCAACACAATAGAAGGTGATATAAACTCACAGAGACCGAACGCTTTTTGTTGTTTTGAGTTTTGCTAGCATTAGGCTTTTGAGAAACCTTGTTGGTTGCAGCAGTTGTCTTAGGTGTCCAAACATCTAACAGTTCCGTTCCGTGAGCGATTGGGCGGGGCGCAAATTCCTTCTGGTCAAGAGACGACTACACCAATAATGATAATTTAAAGGAAAAGTATGATTATTAAAGAGCGTAGAAATAAAGTAAATATGATTTATATAACACATGAAATAAAAAGCTGTTTAAGATATGACAAACGTTATAATTTCACTTGGGAAATTTCATTTATGTAAGTTTATAAGATAGCCTACTTTCTTCTGAAGTCATTGGATTTTGGTTTCGTACAATTTACTTTAATAGAGGTGGTAGAAATTAATAGCTCAGCTTCTATTTAAATTTAGAAGCACTAACATATGTATGTTTGCTTATGAATACCAGGACGTTAACCAAACTGGATTTTTTGAGTGACGGCTATTAATCCCGATTCATTATTGATAAAGTCAGGCATTGTGACTGAATATTACTTATATTGATAGTTAAGTGATCAGCAACTTAATGTTTATCAGTCAGAAAACTTGACACTTTCACGAATACCTACGCTTGTCACCCCTAATAGACCATAGGCTGCCGACCAGCATTCTCCAACCAACTCCGTCCGGGGTCTTCCTTTCAAGTTCTTCCCGATTGCTATTCATTCTTTTGCCTCCATTTCTAGGCGCAGTGTGTCACTTGGTTTACCTTTTTTCCTTTTGTGATGCATTTGGATGAATTCCTCAATGCGCGCCCTATCCACCTGAAATGCTTCGTTGTAATTTTTCTTTATATGTAATCTGGTTTGTTCTCTCCCACAGTAAGTTGTTGCTGATGGTGTCTGGCCAACGGATCTGTATCTTTTGGATGATGGCTTTTGTAGTTCTAAACGTTTCCGCTCCATGCAAAACAATGTTTTAACATTTACATTAAAATTCTGACTTTTGTGTTGGTTGATAGTTCCTTTGAGTCCCAGATGTTCTTCAACTGTATAAATGTTGCCCTTGCTTTACCATTCCATGTCGTCACATGTCCGTCAGATACTCCTTGTTTTTCAATGGTGCTGCCCAAACATGTAAAGGTTTCCATCCCTTGCGAAGTTTCTCCGTCAAGTGTGATTTGGTTGTTGCATGTTGTGCTGTGTCGAGGTGTTTTACTTTTTCCTTCGTGTATGTTTATACCTATTACTGTAGAAGCTGCTTCTACACTGGGTGTCTTCTCCAACATTTGTTACCGTGTATGGGGTAGAAGAATCTCCAAAGTCCAAATTGTCCAGCTACATACAAGCTGTCCACTGTATGCCTAGCTTCCTCTGAAACGTTCAGGTCTTTATCATCCAGTCAACCAGCAGAGGAAAATTTATCTTGAATAAATACTCAGAAATTAGGGACATCATGTTCACAAGTAATTAGCTATTTGTGCACATGATAACACTTAAATACATTCGATTAAAACGGTAATACTACTTTGTTTTATTTAGGTGGATATGCATTGAAAAAAACAAATGTAATAATGGTTCTACTAACTCACTTTGAAAGGATTTCGTGAAGAGGAGGGGGTCAACATAGAATTAGACAGAGACTCAGAATCTGCCAGAGGTAGACTATTACTTGCAACATCATTAGCATCATCAGTTCCTGAACTAACAAGCGAAGTGTCCGCCATATCAACATTGTCTGAATCATTTGCAGATCTTGAGGTCTTTGGGTGAGTATGAACATGGTTGTTCGATAGAGGATAGCCTGTGAAAGTAGTATGATCTCTAAGAAAAATTAAGAAATAAATTAAATTCCATAGTACACGTACGAATAGGGATAAAAGTGAATGCAATACCAAAAAATGAGTTATATATGGTTCAGCCGGAAAGGCTATTATCCAGCTTCTCTAATAAGAAAACCGTCGAATTTAATTCAGGATTACATCAGTAATAGACGATCACCAATGTTTGGATATTAAAACTCTAAATAATTCAAACCAACTAGCATTCGAACATACTAATTTCTTAATTCGATGTAAGTATTAGCTTTAAGAAATAGAAGCACCCCAGACAAATATACAAAGCCTATCTAACAACTTGCACAAAGAATTTCAACATTATTACAATCAAGCCCAAGGAATAACGCATGTACAGAAATGGTCTCTCTACGTAAAACGCGTGGCATATATGAAGTCCATTTTATAACACGAAAAACTGGAAAGCGCATAAATAAACGGTACGAATGCAACGCAAGATAAGGTATGTAGGGAACGGTTGGTCTATTCTTTTTAAAGAGCAATTAAAGGAAGTGTTTAGTGAGCAGACGCCTATGAATAGTAGATCTTTTCATGGATATCGAAGACGAACATATATGGTTTTGTCTTTACATTATTTTCCAGAATGAATGATAGAATATATATATGCTCTTGCCAATGTTGCAGTTGATAGGAATCTGAACCATTCAGTTCAGTTGTAAGATTAATTAATTTTTCAATGCGAACTGGGGAAAGGTTTGGTCATTACGTGAAATACGAAATACAGAAGCACTTGTCACTTAAGCATGTGGTATTAACATAATTGAGTAAAATAACTGAGCTAAAAGCTCACATGCAATCTAACGCTGTATTACGAAAGAGAAAAATTTGAGATAGGACTATAGTTTATGGTAAACTTTTGAATGACGTCATAGTGTCCTTGGGGAAATCCACCCACTCTAGGGTTAAAAGGTTATAAATTAGTGTGAGGAACTAGGATTCCGATTTACAGTTATATGTTATGGATAGGATTTGAGTTATGGTTTTTATCATGAACTGACATCAGCTGTAATGCCGAATGAGTGGATTTCGGGTCAAAATCCAAGACTTGATTTGTCCATAAATTATAGTCTCTTCGTGGGTAATAATGATAACAAAAGTAGATTGTAAAACTTGATACAATTTGTTAGTGCGAAGAGCTGATTGAAGCCTGATTCTAAATATACACCAAGATAAAATCACAAGTAATGACATCACACTAGCTGTATTTTATTTTATGTAGTTTAAGATGAATCAGTTTCAAAAGCGTATTCTGTGATTATTTGAACTCAAACATCTCACCAAAATATAAAACAAAAATAACAGCATATCAATAAATTTACATACCTGTTATGGTTCCTTTTGAATGAATTCTGTGGGATATCATCGCAATCGTCAACTTCAACAGTTTCTGACACATGACGACGTTCTTTTTCTAAAGCGACTCCTGCTAAACGATGTGCGAGGTTTTGACGCCTTAGCCGACCGGCATATCTAATAGCAAGCTGAACAGTCGCTGCATCTGGCATCATATCAGCGATTGCGAGACTAGCCCAATCTGATTCAAGTTTTGCTGCCAACTGCATGGAATAAAACCAAAAGGGAGTTGATGCGGTACAGTAATTATCGTAGTAAAGCATTGGTATTTCCAAATAAAATTCGTGGTGACGTGGAAACGGCTTAAGTAATTGTCATATTAGTTTTCTAGTCTAAAAAATGGTGTGCTAAACATTTGTTTGAAGTATCGCTAAATTCACCCTTTACTTTTGTTACGTTCTCTAGATATTTATTTTCATACCTTTGTACTACATGATAATCTGTTAACAATAAATTTTTCTCTCAATATTGACATTGCCTTATTTTAGACAAATTGTGTTTTTGGTAGATTATGTGATTCATATTGTCCAAGATTACTAACTATATATTTTCATACAATAGTATCTTCAAGTTCTTTACTCCTTTTCTGGGATGTTATGATTCCCCGTAAAAATATATCGTCTTACTGTCTCATAATTACAGTATCTGAGGTTAATCGGAAAACCGACGGTCAGTTATTGAGTCCATAGGCAGCGTGTTAATTTCCATAAGATTACTTACTATTTTATAGTTGTAGCTGCGTCTGATTGATTAATCACATGTTTCTATTGGAGCCATAGAACAAGCTTCATGATCCCTATAAGCATTTGTCTTGGCACACGCCTTTCTAGCTAAATCATAATATAGGTAGCCGATAAACTTAAAAACAGGAAAATTCATTCATTCATATTTACCTACAGGAATGAAAAAAGCACTAAAATATGAAGGTAGGTAAACAAAACTTACGGCGAAGAGACGTAACAAAACTGCCTTGCGCTTTGTCAGTGACTTTGCATTTATTGATGACAAATGTGACGATAAGTCATCATTTGCATCGGTGATATTCGGACCCCAGATAGGCCAGTCTTCACTGATTACACACTGGAGATAATTTTCCTATTACAAAAGGATATATACAGCGAAATTATTTGTTTGGAAAAAAAACATACATCGAAACGGTACTGGGTACCAACGGCCTCAAGCAGTTGCCTCTTGAGTTCTGCGGTTATACTACCAGTGTAATGAACGAAGACTTCAAGACCAGATGGAATAAATGATTTAGTTCAAGACAATTTACTAGCAAAATATGTACACCCTATCTTTAGACTTCCATTATCAAAACAAACGGATTTTTGGCAGTCTTCTTGCATATATCTAAAAGTCTTCAAAGTACTTTGATCGCACCAAGCATCTGGATTCGACACTCTTCTATCCAGCAGTAACTTCTAGGAGACACTCCACTGCATACTACTTATAAGTCATGTTGCGAATGGTATACACCACGAAAGGTCATTAAGACCAAAGCTTTCGTTTTAGGTCCCTCAAGAAGAGATCACCCTCCAGCGTTGTCATCCGGGAAGTAACAACCGCCCTCATACCTCTAAAAGCACTTGAGACTAAAAATAGGCGAAGTAAGGATTGATCATTACTGTACTTAACAAGCGATTATTCAAACGAATGCTTTATTTTAGCTATCCGGAAAAAATTGCTGAATATCTGGGTTTTTAGATAGATATCACTCAGTTGAAGTTAATATGGATACTGTTTCATATGTGCATCGGCCCAAGTTGTCTCACCACATCAGTACAACGAGATGAAATTGTCAGGATAAATTTCAAACTAGTAGTATTACAAGTTATAAAAAAATGGAAATATGATTATGGTTGTGAATCCTAGCCTCTTTCCCAGCTAAGCATATCCGGTGACTTTCAGTTCCATCTTTGTTCTCAAGGGACTAATCATGTTCGCAGGAAAACCCGTGAAAATAATGCTTAGGTTTTATAATATATGCATGGTATAATGGATAATTGAAGATTGAGCACGTTCACGTATATTATTTCAGTGAGAGTAGCATAATGGTGGTCGCATATGACGACTAAGAAGTAGTTTTACATTGCGACTTTTCAAAAACATTAAAATGTATTTTGGGATGAATGGAATATATATTGGTCATGATATTTGAATTCCGTCGATATATCATAGTCATCCATGTTAAACGTCATTCCTTTTGATTTCTTAACAATTTCTAAGTCTTGTAATGTTATAAAATATTTAGTGTCACTTTCAGTCGGATTAAATGTAGTAGGAAACAAGACAGTCTCAGAAAGCTTTAAACGACGAAGACGACTACATTTGGCTTCTTTTGTTTGACCCTCGTGAGTTTATTAAATCTATTATTCAAGTTATAAAACCAATGAACAATGACTAAGCTGAGAGTTTAGGGATTGAAAGAAGCCATGATTTCTATCGTATCAGTAAGAGATGTAATTAATATTAAGTTTCAATGTATAAACCACGGTCACGCTACATAATCCCATTAATTTTTGCTTAAATTGCTGTAACATTAATAAGGAAAGCTATGGACGGTACGATACTTTAGGCAAATGAATTACTCAGAATACATAACGTATCAATACTGACTTTAAATAGTTGAAGATTACGGGCATAAAAATGCCATGCTTAACAAATATTTGCAAAACTAACCTCCAAATCACTTTGATCGGTATTCATTGCACATAAAGGTAAGCGGAAGGGTATATTCGACACCACAGGTCGAGGAAAAACTCTTGGCCATTTTGAGGCTTTGCAGTAAATTGCTTGCAGTTGACCAAACCCAACGACATTAGATTTTAAATCCTTTTTGTTTTCAGAAGACAAAGTTTCCACAGATTCACAGGATTCTAGAACACCAACAACGAAATAATTATCTGTTCGCCTATTGTTCTGCTTTAATAAACTTCTTGTATCACAAATAGGAACCCAATGAAATTCTGGTTGTCTTTGAGAACGGCCATGAATAAGGCGTCGTACGACCCCGTTAGAGTCATATGTAAACAGTCCTCCAGTATCGGAGAATCCAAACCACGTTAGGCGAACTACTGCAGTATCGAGAGAAGTAGGGTGTTTTAAAGGAGGACTAAGTGGCAAGTGTTGCCAGATAGATAAGGAACTTTTCATCCATAGTGGAGCTGGAGTTCGGTTGAACCCGAGCATAACTCCTCCTAGGTAAAATACTCTCCATTCTAATTCTCCTACTAGATTACAGGTTACCACAGCCAGAATAGGACTAGTAGGATGACTTGCTAAGACAACAGTGTGGTGACCAGAGAGACTAATGGGTGGTAAACCTAGCTTATTTATCTGAAGCAGACGTAAATTATTCGAATGTGCTACGGATGAAGATGCAGAAGGTTGAGTAAAAACGCGTAGTAGGCGCTTTGATGTAGCGACAACAGCATAGCCAGGACTTTCAGTTTTATTATTGCTCTCTTCAGTAACTAGGCAAACTGCATCACATAATTCACCAGGTGGAAGAGTTGTAGTCCATTCTGCAGAAGCATCTCCGATGTTCGAACTGCCAACATCTAGTGGTAATATAGCGATGCGACTAAGGTCATACAGTTCATTTTGTTCATCATCATTCAAATCATCCAAGTTAGGGTCGTCTGAACCCTAAAAATTATGAAAATGTACATCAAAATAAATCAGAAAATTAGTGACTTGTGTCTAGATTAACAGTAAAATCCGACTTATTACAGCTATAAAGCTGAGATAATTTAATTTCCAAGAAAAGCAATGATGTTGATAACACTAAAAGAACAACTGAATAAATTTTTAGTTAATTTAAAGTTGCCCAAGATTTATTCAAGTATCAAATGATTAGAAAGACTGCCAGTTAAATATGACAATCCATCAGGATTTCATGAAATCACTCGCAATGAAACAAGTGCACTTATTCTTCGTCTTCCGCCTAAATTTCTGAATTTCTCGCTTCATATTCATTCGATCAATAATCTTTCTTATTACAATTGATACTCTTACTATCTCTATTATTCTGGGATTCCGCTTGACGATTTCTCTGAGCTAATGGGGTATGGCAACTTGAACTGATGCACGTGTGTACAAAGTTCTGCGTTGTACCTGTTTGACTGGGTTCTGTTCTAACATGAACTTACCTGAAATGTACAACGTTACTACCATGTCGATTATTTATTTGACCCTCTATTAGTTTGTGACCAATTTGGTTTCGCATGCTGCTACGGGTATGAGGGTGGATGTCAATTCCCGGCTGCCCACATCGTGGAAGGGTGTTTCTTAAGTAACCTGACAAGGAAGGTAGATTAGTGTTGGTCTTAACGACATGGGAGCGTGACCGCAGATCCCAAGGGACAACTGATTGAGGCCAATTACGCACGGCTTTTTAATGGGTAGTATTTAAAGTGTTAGCTCGGTTCTTGTTCAGAAGGACTTATCGCCGAAGACGGAAATTTGTGAGGTAAGGTGAGGTGTGAAATTTTTACGGTCGACCTCTTCTAACCCCTTCCTTCATTATGTGACCACCTGGTGACTAACGAAATCTCAACGCGGATACAAAGGCTCGAATGACTTTTGCCAAACTTTGTCACTTATGGCCCAGGTGAGATATCCGTTTGCTAACCAAAGGACGAGTGTACTGCGCAGTAGTTCGCTCCGTCCTCATAAATGGTTGTGAAACATGGCCAGTAATAGTAGAAGATATTCGTAGGTTTCTGGTACTTGATCATAGGTGTCTTCGAAGCATTGCTTGTTTATCCTAGGAAAATCGAGTAAGCAATGCTGTTGTTAGGAAATGCGTACTAGATGAGGATGACAGATCAATAGATGAAGCAGTGAAACTCTGTTAGTTGAGGTTATTGAGACATGTGCTGCCCAACCACCGACTGGACAAGCGATTTTTTGTGGTGTAAGAGTAGATTGGAAAAACCTAGGAGCGGCCAAACCAAGGCATGCCGCAAACCCATGAAGTCACTGACAAGTAGAACGTGCCATGTTGGTGGGTGTAGACTACCTGGTTGGGTCCACTGGACAATAGTAACTTATGGTTAGACCTTGGATGGCATGGCTCAAAATCTTTTGCAACGGCGCAGGTGCGTTCATTCATTGAGTTCTCTCAAATTCTAATCTTCTGAATTTATCATCACCTCTACCTTTCTCCCTTTAAAATTATTTCACTGGCTTATGCTTCCTGAATAATAATCTTTGAACTTTAATCTTTTCCATTACTGCTAATACTTCTACTATCGCTACCACTATTGGATTTGAACTGACAGTTGCGTCTCTGTGCTGATGAGGTATGGCAACCTGACCTTATGTACTCATGTACGAGGTTCTATGTTGTAACTGACTGACTGACTATTTGATCCTATTTCTTATACATACTTTTGGAAAAAGCCAGTCTTACGACAGACTTGTTCAGTTGATAAGCCGACGGGGATGAAACCTACGAGACAATTAGGTAGTACAGTTTAGTCCACTGATTTAATTCGATTCGATGTTTTAAAGAGTATGGGCACTCGCAAACGAGAGAGTTCTTATCTGGTTAATAGTACTATTTCATGAATAAGAAGTAGGCGATACCGAATATATAGTTCTTGTTAGCAATAATGTTCGATGCAACCACAGTTCATTGGTCGTTATTGCTCCTTATGGGTCTTTAACTAGTAGGAGTTTGAAGCAATAAAGAGGTTCGGATGAACTATGGGTGGTCAGAACAAGAATATCTTGATCCACTAATACATTAATCGTTCACTTCCTTTACTAATCACATAAAAGCTTTGTCAAATATGCAGTTACAATTTTGTTGGAAAAATAGACTTGAGATTCTAAACAAGTAAAAATGAAACCGTGAGGTACCGTGTATATAATATACAATATAAAACACAAAGAAATGCTCAGACGAGGCAGTGGAGAACAGTTTCTAGCATTGGGACGAAGTTTAAGTCAATAATAATCTGACAGATATGACTTTTTGTGAATAAAAAATATATGTGTGATCTCGGTTTTAGTTAATTCACTAACTACTGAAAATTCAACAAGACTTCTTACTAAAGTTTGTGATTTTGTCAAGAAAGACAAGGAAGGTCCCATCACCAAACAGTCGAGCTCAGAACAAAACACTTAAATGCTTATCCTATGCTATAAATACTCTCTATTGCTTAAATATTATAGTAGGTGTTGTATGATTCTGAAATAGTAATGATATTAAAAAAACTCATTCTTCAGGGAAAAACATACATACTTTCGATGCTAATAACAAAGCAGTCAAACTTAGATCCGCCATAGAATAACCCGAACTATTGGATAACCGCAAACTGTGATGTAAACTAGTATCATGAAATTCTACTTCTATACTTCCTCCAGAAGATTGATTTGAGGCATCATCCTCTGCTTGATATTCAACTGTGTCTCTGAACTGTGTCACGATGCCAATTCTGTTCCATACCATGAAACGTTCGCGAAAACCTGAATTTCGAAAGAAAGATAAATAGAGAACAATAAGTGACGAATTATATTGATACGACAACCTAATTAGACACTTGAACCACATATTTTTCACTAATGCATACGCTTAATAAATACTGGTGAGACAGCTTAGGTGACCAGATATCTTATTTTGTTGTTGTGTTTTATTTAAAAAGCATATAGTCATTCGGTGACTGTTAAGATGGATAAATAAAATGAAGGTATATGTTTGCGCAATTAATAACATGATTTTAGTTCCTGAGCATCATGTCAGTCAATCAGACAGTTACAGGGTAGAACTTCGTACGTACGTACATCAGTTCAGGTTTCCATACCACATTAGCAAAGAGACGCAATTTTCAATTCAAATCCCATAGTGGTAGAGATTGATCTGTCATCCTTACCAAGTACTCGTTTTCTAATGGCAGCATTACTTACTCGGGTGTCCCACGATACAGGGGCAGTGATTCTAAGACATCTGTGATCGAACACTAGTAACCTACGAATACCTACTCTTACCGGCCATGTTTCGCATCCATATAGGAGAACGGAGCAAACTGATGCACGGTACACTCGTCCTTTGGTTAGCAAACAGATATCTCGCCTACGCCATAAATGACGCAAGTTGTATCCGTGATGAGAGTTCGACACATACCAGGCCATCAGCAGTGATGAGACTCCCGAGATAAGTGAAGCAGTTAACATGCTCAAATGCTTCACTCCCTATCACTAGTTCAGGTGCCGACGCAAACGAATCTCGAAGGGTTAACCTATCAGGACCAGCTGTTCTCCCTCGTCTGAGATTTCCTATAGCTTTCTCAACTTAAAAACCTCGAACTTAGGCCGACTTTCCATTCAGTCGACTGGAGATCGTACGTAACCGAAGTGTGAATGAAGGTCAGACGAACTGATGCCTAGTGCTCTGTCCATCGATCCAATCATGCTCAACTTTTTCGGAGATAGTCTGTCTAACAGACAGACAGACAAATAGAGATTATGAGGAATTCAGAAGGTTAGAATTAAAAAGCACACATAGATGGGATGCACCTGCGCCATTGCAAGGGCTGAGCCATGTCGTTCAAGGTCTCTAACCATTGGTGACTTTCGTCTCGCGGACCCCAACCATGTAGTCTACATCTATCAGTCCACTTGTCAGTGACTTCATGGATTTCTGCCATGTTTCGGTCTGACCGCCCCTAACTTTCTTCCAACCTACTCCTACACCACAAAACATAGCTCGTCGAAGCAGCCGGTGGTTAGCCATACGTAACACATGTCCCAACCACCTCGACTGATGGAGTTTCACAACTTCATCTATTGATTTGCCATCCCTACATAGAACTCGTTTCCTAACGACAGCATTGCTTACTCGGCTGTCCCACGATATACGAGATTTCGTCAGTCACCAGGCCATCAGCACTGATGAGACTCCCAAGATAAGTGAAGCAGTCTACACGTTCGACTACTTCACTCCCTATCACTAGTTCAGGTGCCGATGAAACCCAATCTTGAAGCAAAATTTTGCATTTCGAGGGAGAAAACCGCATATGCTTGCATTGTTGCTTAGGGTAGTCAGAAGACTCTGCATTTTGTCAGCATCTTCATCAAGTAGGACAATGTCATCGGCATATTCTAAGTCGATAAGCGAGCTACCAGGTAAAAGGTCTACTCCTGAAAATTCAGACGAGGATGAGGTTATTTCTAGGAGCATGTCTATGATAAAATTAAACAAAAATGGAGAAAGTGGACATCCCTGACGGACACCGCTTGAAGTGAAAAATTCAGGTGACCGTTCGTCATAAGCTGTCGCTCGATCAGTGGTGTTCGTTTAGAGAGCTCCTATAAGTTTAATGTACTTCTTTGGTACACTTTTCAATGACAGACACTGTCACAGAACCTCACGATCCACTGAGTCGAATGCCGCTTTAAGGTCCATGAAGAAGACTATTATCGGACGCCTAAAATTGTGTCTGTGTTCCAGGACCTGTCCAGGTCGAAAACCAGCCTGGTTTCCTCTAGTCTGCTCTTCACGAGCTGTAGTTAGACGTCTAAGTATGATAGAGCCTAACAATTTAGAAACAATATTAGTTAGACTTATTCCCCTGAGATCGTCACAAGAACACTTTTGTCCTTTCTTATAAATTTGGACAATCAGTCATTGAGACCACTCGGATGGAATTACGTCCAGTTCCCAGATTCTATTTAGGATCTCGGTCAGTCTAACTGTTAAAACTGGACCACCACACTTAAACATCTCAGGGGCAAGCCTATCAGGACCTGCTGCTCTACCTCCATTTAGATTTCCTATAGCTTTCTCAACTTCATTAAGACTAGGGGGTCGATTTGCCATTCAGGATGACTGGAGATCGTGGGTAACCGAAGAGTGGCTCGAGGCCAGTTGAACTGATCCCTAAAGTGTTCCGCCAATCGGTCCAGTCTCCTGGTTTGAGAATGGATAATAAGACCATCCTTTTCCGAAATAGTCTCACTCACATTTGGGTTCCTAACACCAGTTTCCTTGATGAGTCTAAATAGTTGCCTACTGTTGCCTGTAGCCGCTGCCTTTCCTATCGCTTTTGCTTTCGCCACCCACCATTGTTCACGGTCATTACGTAGGCTTTTTATCAGCCTGCGCTTAAGCTGACTTCACTCCTCATCATGTTCAGAGCCAGGTGGGATGAGTTTTCGAGCCTCTATCAGTTCGGTAGATGCTACTGAGATCCACGGCTTCATCCTAGGCTTATGGTTTACCTTACTAGCAGATATCACTACTGTTTCCACAGCCTTTTTGATATCATTCCAACCTGCTTCCGGATGGGAATCACTTACATGGTTGCTTAACTCACTTTCTAGTTGCTCCTGAAATATATTCTTAGCTTTATTATCATTAAGTAAAACCCTTAGAGGCTTCCCTATGGTGTCTTTCCTACGTCCAGTAAGCCGCAAACAAATACGCGCTCGCACTAGGGCATGATCTGAATCCAAACATGTGCCCCAGAACGAGCGACAGTCCTCTATCGAACCTCTCCATCGGTTGCTGATGGCGATATGATCTAGTCGGGTCCAATGTTGAGACGACTTCGGGGGTCGCCAGGTCGACAGATGCTTTTCCTTATGCCTAAAGTTGGTGTTCGCTAAGAATAGGCGGTTATCTGAGCATAGTTGCAACAGACGGTCGCCATTGTCTGTTCTCTCAGTCGCTACACCATAACATCCACCTAGATGTCTTTCCTTTTCACCTGGTCTACCTACTTGAGCATTAAAGTCACCAGCCATTATTACTATATCAGAGCGCCTAACTTTTTGGAGGAGGTGTGAAAGCTTCCAGTAAAACTCATCTTTTACATCGTCTGAACTGCAGTCAGTGGGGGCATAGGCAGATACGATGAAGAGGCAACGGCGATTGTCCCTATCTTTCCGAGTCCTTACTGTCCCGTTCAGTCGGATAGCGCACAAGCGACTATCTACAGGTATCTAGTCTAGGAGAGCTAGCTCTGCCCTAAGACTCAATGCTATACCTACGCCAGCGAGACCCCGAGAAGCAGTATCGGGGCTTCCAGATACACGAAGAGTAAATGGGTTGCTTCTTTATTTTGACAAGGTGAAACCAGATTAATAATTTTACTAGGATCCTATATGCGCGTTTCCAAGACGCAGCAGTCATAGATTGAGTGAGATTCTAAAGTCCTAGCTAACGATGCCTGTTGGCTATTTGACACAATGTCCGTACATTAAATGCTCCAACATGTAGTTTAGAATGGGGTTTAAAGAAACCAGGAACGACGTTTCGTGAACTCGCATCGTTTGCATTAGCGGTGCAGTGAGCTGAAGGAATGTGACTTGAGTTAGTCGTAGAGATAAGAGAGATATTAGGAGGTGTGGTCTCTCTAACAGCCGAGTTTTAATACCAGTTTGCTTATGAGTCTGAATAGTTGGTTACTGTTACTTATTGCCGCTGACTTTTCTATCTCTCTTGCTTTTGCTACCCATCACTGTTCGCGATCGTTGCGTAGGCTTCTTATGAACCTGCGCTTAAACTGACTCCGCTCTTCATCATGCTTAGAAATTAGATGAGATGAGGTTCGGAGTATCTGTCAATTTGGTAGAGGCCACTAAAATTCGCTGTTTCTCCATAACCTTTTGGCTGAAGTTACCGGCAGATAAAACCGCCATTTCCATAGCTTTTTGAGGGGGGTATACCAATAACATCAAAAGAATGCGAAGGACACTAAAGAAATACTAAATAGGGATATAGTTTCTGAACGATTGTTATTACTAATACATAAGGGTATTTTTGCAGGACATTGATTTGGGTTTAAACAGGAAGTAGCCTTATAAACTACATATAGCTTCCATGCAGTGTGAGTTTTAGAATTGAGCGTACAAAGAAAGAAGTTCGATGCTATTGTTTGCTCGAATCCATAAACGCGCATGACGATGGCATGTTTCTTTAGTTTTACTTTTACCCAAACTTCACAAAAACTACATAGTACTTACCGACTGGTGTTGCACCTGATTGGAAAGCCTTCTGCAAAGACTGGATCGAGATGCAATCTTTCTTTGGATGAATATTATCATCCACAGTAGGAACAGTCTGTTTGATTTCTATTTTTGTAGGAGCTTGTTGCTCCTCAACCTCATCATTGAATGACATGTAATCAGACTTTATTCGAGATAGATCGATGGAATCTGAATCACTATCATTACCGTTTGGATGGTCAATGACATCGTCGTCAGTTACAAGTCTGCTAGATTCTGCTTGAGCTGCAGCGGCACTCAATAGATTTGCAGTATCTCCATCTTCATCACACCCCATTAACTCAGCTATTCTATTCGGAGACAAAGGATCTCTAGAAGAAGGCTTGGAAAAGTAAAATAAGAAAAACAGAACTAATGCATACATACTACCCCAAAAACGTAATATAACAAAGCCATATTAAAATAATGATCCCGAGATCATGAGGTTCATAATGTATGCTCACAAAAAACTACTCAGAATTAATCGAAATAATATCTTTTGAGAATACAGCACTAAACTCAAAAAAAGTGTCATGTGAACTTTACACAATGAAAAACATAAACAAGTGAGAATGATTATCACACGGTTGAAAATCGCTCACGGAATTTAAAACTTGTGATAGACAAGCTAGATGTTTATCTGGAATACTTAGTAAGTGGAGATTCCATACATGATATTTTAAAAAACGAATATAATTGTGCATAGGCATTTGTTTAACATTTTTATATGCCGACTTTTTAATAGCTTTTATTTAATTTCTCCTAACTTCATGGTTATATTAATGTCTCACTTTTTTTATCTTCTTTCGGGTGCTAATCGAATATCTAGTTTGACTTTCGTACACTTAGTGGTTATGATTTATAACCGTAAGTAGATTTTTATACCGTACTTCCAAGTGACAGATATTATTAAGTCTCTTGTAACTGCTGTATACGCGACCATGTGCAAACAGCCAGTAGGATCAGATCGAGATTTTAAATGCCTAAATTTGACGAGATTTTCCAAATAAATGAGATAGACAGTACGCTAACTTAATTCACTACTAGTAATCTAACTAATCGGTGCAGACTAAATGGAGAAATATTCTGAAAGCGAGTAAAGCAAAATCTCTAAAAACTACGTCAAAACTGGTTAGGGTTACAAGGAAGAATAAGGTCAAGACCATTTTCTTGGAGCATATGATTGATTGCACTTTCTTGTCGTAGATGATATAGGTTCGCATAAAAAGCTGCTTTTCAACAATTCCTCTTAGTTTAAAACTTATCACTAATAGAGATGAATTTTGGTATACCTACCACTGGTATCAATAATATCTAAGATAACAGAAAGAAATACCTGTAGGTCTGGAGCATTGACAAGTCCCACAGATCCGTTTTCATTTGCGAATAAAAGGTTTTTGTCGAGTGGATGCCAAAATAAGCTACAAACTCGACTATGAGACGGATCACGAATGCTATTAACAAGAAAACATATCTGTAAGTCATTTAGTAGTTATCCTAAATAATACTTACAAGTAAGGAAACAATTTACTTACTAATTCTAGGTAAACATTTAAAGACTACCAAGCATAATGGTGTGATACCGTAAGACTTAGAAACCAAACACTAATAAGAGAAAGTAATCAACTAGAACGAAGTATCATGTAGATAATTTTGAAGGAGTTTGTTTTGACCAAGTAAACCGAGTTCACGAGGTAAACTGAGGCCTATCATTGATCTACATTTATGGTGTAGAACCTCCACGGTAAATCATAGACATGTATTGATCTTCTTACCTTCGTAAAACAGAGTGGTTAGTAGCTTTCCGGTAGCCGCTTGTACACATCTTTCCAAGTGATTAGACAGTTGATTCTGTGTTTAGATACTGACTCTAGCAATGAAGAGTGGATTTCCGGCGTTGAAATTACAGGCTGCAAGTTGAAGTTTACGTGTATTTCAGCAATCCATATATTCATACGTCTTTATAAACTTATTTCACTAAATCATACTTATTGAATATATTTGAACCTTAATCCCTCCGATTACAGCTAATACTTCTATTACCTCTACTACTATAGGAATTTAACTGACAGTTGCGTCTCTGTGCTGATGTGGTATGGCAACCTGAACTGATGTACGTACGAAGTTCTGCGTTGCATGTCTGTCTGTCTGCTAGCTAAACGAGTGCTGAAACTTATTTCTTTTTTATTAACTCAAACAAACATAGAGAAATTATATCGTACCGATGAATTGCTTGTCTGTCTTCAACACGCCAGATAATAATCCACCCATCTAAAGATCCACCTGAAATAAGTTGGCCATCCCGTGAAGAAGCGCATACACTGTAAGGATGAGTAACGGAAGGACAAGATAAAGAACTCAGCAAACTCCAGCACTCTCGCTCGAACATTCGGATTTCTCTATCAACCGGTACAAGTAAGAACTAGGAGATCAAACAGGAATAGAAACGGACATACCTTCCCAACTGTGCTCTCCCAACATAATCTGCAGTAACTTGGAGCTAAAAGGGGATCACTACATTTCGCAAGTGTTGAAATGCACTTTGTTTCTTTCCCAGTCATTAAATCCCAGAGACGCACACTGCCGTCACATGAAGCAGAAGCTATGAAAACATCAATTGGATCGAAGGCCACACTCAAGACGGCGCCTTGATGTCCTTTGAATACTAATTCCCGATCGCTACCATGGGTTGAAAGATCTACAACCTTGATTGAGAAATCACTACTGATATCGACCACAAAAAATAGTAACCCACCTACTACACAGAACAATCTTACTTAGATCCTTACTCATAGCTAAATGATTAACTTCTGCAGTAAAGCGGGTAGCTACACCGTCTGGAAGACCATCTTCCATTTGGAGAATGTGAACATAAGTTCCCTCAGTGGCAACAATGACGTTTTCATACTATTCTGAAATTAAAACTACTGATAAATACCTACTCGGCAAGCAATAGCATTTATTTTTTCTCCAACGATATGTTCCAATGGGCAAGCATCATCAAGTGTTTCGAAAACTTTTATCTTCCCATCTGATCCACCAGTAACTATACGACTAGAAAACATAATAAACAACCAAAACATGAGGAATTACCGCCCATGAACATCATAGATTGCCGACGTCAATCCTTTTTTATGAACATTTATAGGTCCCTTCGAAATCGACATAACTCAAAAAATTCAGCCTCCCGTGAGTTTGCGTTTAACCTGAAAGTACCTCGTGAGTTGGGGGTGTGTGAGGAGCAGTATGTAAGATGATCTGAAGACGAAAGAACAAAAGAAAATGTAAGTCGATAACTTAGTAAAAACATAGAATGCACTCAAGTTTAATAGAGAAACAAATCGAAAAAAATCAGAGAAAACACAAGCATAAGACTGAGGTAAGCTGATAGTCAAAATAAGAAACTGTCAGTATGAGGCCTCGAATGCATCTCGTTTGAGAAACATCAAATACACCGCAAAACGCAAGTTTCTTACCAAACATTACAGTCAAACGAACATTTAAATTTTACTAAGCAGAACTTACAAATAAGTTGTTTACTGAAGATTTATAGTAATATTTAAGCATTATTAGTGAAAAAACATATAGTTCTTGCTACATTCCAGAAACTTAGGGAAAGAAACTTCAGGCTACATTAAAAGGCTGTTGTTAAACTTACGTATCTAACCAAAAAACATACAAGTTATTCCATAATGCGAAATCGCAACATGATGTAGTAACAAATATGTTGACGAACAGGAATCAAGTCAACGATATGCAGAAGGAAGTTTTTTGAGGCGAAAACTGCCCACCTTTCTCGCTTCATTTCGAAGTGAAAAACTAGCTTAATTAGCCGGTCAGGTTCTACTTACTTACTTACTTACGCCTGTTACCCCCAATGGAGCATAGGCCGCTCACCAGTTTTCTCCAACCAACTCTGTCCTGGGCTTCCCTCTCCAGTTCTGTCCAATGTTTGTTTATTCCTCTCATATCTTTCTCTATTTCTCGGCGTAGTGTGTTCCTTGGCCTTCCTCTTTTCCTTTTGCCTTGAGGTTTCCATGTGAGGGCTTGTCTCGTGACGCAGTTAGGTGCTTTTCGTAGTTTATGTCCTATCCACTTCCACCGCTTCTTCCTGATTTCCTCCTCCACTGGAATCTGACTTGTTCTCTCCCACAGTTCGTTGTTGCTGATGGTGTCTGGCCAACGAATACGAAGTATTTTGCGTAGACAGCTGTTAATAAACACTTGTATCTTCTGAATGATGGCTTTGGTAGTTCTCCATGCTTCCGCTCCATACAGTAGAATTGTCTTCACATTTGTATTGAAAATCCTGATTTTGGTTTTGGTTGAAAGTTGTTTGGAGTTCCAGATATTTTTCAACTGTAGAAATGCAGCCCTTGCTTTGCCAATCCGCGCCCTCACATCTGCGTCCGATCCACCTTTCTCGTCGATGATGCTGCCAAGATATGTGAAGGTGTTAACGTCCTCCAAGGTATATCCATCAAGCGTGATTCGGTTGGTGCATGTTGTGTTGCATCGGAGAATTTTGCTTTTTCCTTTATGTATGTTGAGACCTACTGCTGCAGAGGCTGCTGCTACACTGGTCGTCTTCTCTTGCATTTGTTGTTGAGTGTGCGATAGAAGAGCCAAGTCATCTGCGAAGTCCAGATCGTCCAGCTGCGTGCTAACTGTCCAGTTGATACCGTGCTTCCCTCCAGATGTTGACGTCTTCATAATCCAGTCGATGACCAGGAGAAAGAGAAAGGGTGAGAGTAAGCAACCTTGCCTGACACCGGTCTTCACCTCAAAAGAGTCTGTCAGCTGACCTCCGTGCACGATTTTGCAGTTGAATCCATCATAAGAATTCCGTATGATGTTGACTATTTTCTCAGGCACACCGTAGTGTCGAAGAAGCCTCCACAGTGTTTTCCTATCCACGCTATCGAATGCTTTCTCGTAGTCGATGAAGTTGATGTAGAGTGGTGAGTTCCATTCAATTGATTGTTCCACAATGATACGTAATGTAGCGATTTGGTCAGTACATGATCGATCCTTACGAAATCCGGCCTGTTGATCTCGAAGTTGGGCGTCTACGAAATCCTTCATTCTGTTTAACAATACTCTGTTGAAGACTTTGCCTGGTATTGAAAGAAGAGTGATGCCTCTGTAGTTTTCACACTTGCTGAGATCGCCTTTCTTCGGTATTTTGATCAGGTATCCTTCTTTCCAATCTGATGGTACTTGTTCCTCATCCCAAATCTTCTTGAAGAGAATGTGAAATATTTTCGCAGTTGCTTCCACATCTGCTTTCATTGCCTCTGCTGGAATGTTGTCTGGTCCTGCTGCTTTGCCGCTCTTGATTTGTCTGATGTCTATACTGATCTCCTCAATCGTAGGTGCGCCAATATTAGTTGGGAGGTCCTTGGATGCTGCTTCGATGTTGGGTGTGTTCAGTGGAGCTGGTCGATTCAATAGTTCCTTAAAGTGCTCCACCCACCTATTTCGCTGTTCGTCAGTGTTGCTGATTATTTTCCCATCCTTGCTTTTCACTGGTCGTTCTGGTTTACGATAGTTCCCGGCGAGCTTCTTTGTTGTTTCGTACAATTGTCTCATGTTTCCTTCTCTTGCAGCCTTTTCCGCCGTCATTGCTAGATCTTCCACATATTTTCGTTTGTCAGCTCTGATGCTCTTCTTCACTTCCCTGTTTGCTTCTGTATACTCGGCTTGCGCCTTAACTTTCTCTGCTCTTGTTCGGCTGACATTCACTGCTGCCTTCTTGTTCCTCCTTTCTTAAATTTTTGCGGGAGTATCAACAGAGATCCATTCTTTGTGATGGTGCTTCTTGCGACCAAGGACCTCCTGACATGTTGAAGTGATTGCCTCCTTAATCCCTTTCCAATCGTTCTCCAATGTTGCTTCCTCTGCATTGAGTAGATCCTGAAAGGCCTGGAACCTATTGGTGAGGGCTATCTTGAATTCGTTGAGTGTTACGGTATCCCGAAGAAAGGCTGTATTAAACTTCTGTGATGATGTCTGCCCCGTTGTCCAGTGCTTCTTTAGCTTCAATCTCATTTTGGCGATCAGCAAGTGGTGATCTGAAGCTATATCAGCTCCTATCTTGGTTCTCACATCCTCCATGGTCCTTCTGAACTTTTTGTTGATACAGATATGGTCAATTTGGTTTCGAGTAGTGTGGTCCGGTGAAATCCATGTGGCTTTGTGAATGCGTTTGTGCGGGAATATTGTGCCACCGATGACCAGTTTGTTGAAGGCACATTGGTTTGCAAATCTCTCACCGTTTTTGTTCCTTTCTCCCAGTCCATGTCGTCCCATGATGTCTTCATATCCAGTATTTTCCATGCCAACCTTGGCATTTAGGTCTCCCATAAGAATCGTCAAATCCTTTGGTGAACATTTATCGACGATTGACTGCAGCCTTTCGTAGAATTGATCTTTAACGTCGTCATTGTAGTCATTGGTAGGTGCATAACATTGGATGACGTTCATTGTAATGTCCTCTTTCTTTGTTTTGAAGGATGCTTTAATGATCCTGGGTCCATGAGATTCCCATCCTATCAGTGCCTTTTGTGCATGTTTGGACAGCATCAGTGCAACTGCTTGTGTATGTGAAGCGTTTTCTTCTTCATGACCAGAGTATAACAGCAGTTCCCCTGAAGCTAGTCTCAGTTGTCCTACTTGTGTCCAATGCGTTTCACTGATGCCGAGCACCTCGAGGTTGTATCGTTTCATTTCTGACGCAACTTGAAATAGTCTTCCAGTCTCCCACAATGTACGAACGTTCCATGTACCTAAAAAAATGGTTGTTCTGGTTGTCAGAAGAGGCATCGGCCCCGTGACTTCCGAGGGAACTCGGCTTTCATCACGAGACGTCATAATTCTTCTTCCAACTCCCAGGGCAGAGGTAAAATGGTTTGAATTATTTTTTCTGGTTAGCGTTTTTTTGGCAAGTGAGATTTCAACGGAATGGGGTCGCCAACCCCATGTCCAACCCTCCTCCTTTATCCGGGCTTGAGACCGGCAGTAGCCCCTAAGGTTCTACTGGCGGAGTTCGGTCAGGTTCTAGGGAATACCAAAATACACAGCTCAGAACTCCATCGGAAAATAAACAACACATTCAACCCGAGTGAAATCACATATGTCTGGGATTCTATCACATATTTCTTTACATTTCGCGTACAGCAGCAAACGCTAAACGCTTGAGATCATTTTGTAAACAATACATATATATGTGTTGCGATCTCTCGTTTTCAAAACTTTCATCACTATAAGAGATGGTCCGAAACTCTAGAGTGAAGACCACACCGTGAAAGAACAGTGAACGGAATATCAGAATCAAAGAACAAAAACAAGCGTTGGTACTACAACACCGACAATTGTCTTCTAGAAGTTTCAGGAAATCCTGCAGTATCCCCAACTTCATCTTTTCGTTAAAATCTCCTGCAGGCCTACACTAACAGCAACCTCGGCCAGTAGATATAGATGTTTGTTATACGTCACTGGTGTGAAGAAAAATGTTTGTTATTGATCGCCACCTACTGTAGAAGGTAATTCTAAACTAATGTGACCTTGCATACATTTATTCCCTTGGATAATGTTGTTACAAATGAGTCAGTCACAACCACTAACAACTGCCTGCTACAAAAACATAATTTACTCTTCAAACCAAGCAAACGAAAGTTAAAGGACGGAAACACCAAATTATCTGTTTATGGAATTTCATTTTCTGCCGGCGGGTTATAGCGAATTCGTCTTAGATTTGATTTACTTACTTCAGATGGTAAACGACATGTGTGGAAACGGTTTATGTCGTTAAACTTCCGAGAACAATTTTAAGATATTCGAACTCTCTAAACTCAAATGGAAGATACCGATATTTGGCACGAATTCCATCGATAACCCTGAAACTTCAAACCGAACAGATAAATATATCGAAATGTCTCCACAATATGACATATTATTACAACAGCACTTTATTCATACATCTCTGCTATGAAGAGTCCATTTTGTATTTCATCCCAGATGCAATCGTGCACAAAAATTTAAATAAGCCCACAAATAATAATAGCGATCGAGTCGAGATTGACTATCATCACCAGTAAATACTAATTACTAGCCCGTCAGTGATAGAACTAATAGACCTAGGGTTAAGAATTTATTTGCTGGTGATTTCGTAGTGCAGAAAGAACACAGAAATTAATCCGGGAAAGTGGGCGAGTTTAAAGAGCATCTAAAAGAATGGAGGGCAGCAACACAAACATAAGGTTGGACGTAAAAATATGGTATAAATAAAAAGTACAGTTAAACGATCACTGTTACAAATGGTCATAATAATGAATGTTTCCATTGAACCAATCGCGTTCTCTTCATAAGAGAATTCCATTACAGAAGCCCACCCTTGAAAGGGTTTGCTTTTTCGATACGTAGCGGTATTGTTTGGTAGACAGATCAGCAAACGTGCGATTTCAGGGCGGAGGGGTTGACGAACCGGAGGTGACTAATAAAGTTCGAGTCGCCACCGATGGTCTTCTACAGGGATTTGTACCAGTAGTAATATGTTATGTTTGCCGCTCTAGTTAGCTTGCCACACCAGCGTGGCTCGTATCCAGAGTCTGAAGATCGCGGTCGTAGCGGTGCGGACCAGAAAACGCTTGGGCATACCAAAAGTGGATCTGATTAGAACAGTTTTCGGAAGGCCTCCACCCACTGTTTGTTTAATAAAACTGGCGAGGTAAGTACTATTAATGAAGACCTAAAGAGCAGCTTTTTATATAGATAATTTTCCACTGTCCAAGGCGCATCCTGCTGATTTTATAAATTCTCCCCAATGCATCTTTGTCAGAATAATCCGCAAAAAATAGTGACCACATAGTCGGACTTCAGCGTGCGCTGGAAGGTTGCACCATTTCCTTCCTGTTCAAGTTGACGACAATCATCGACGCACTGTCGTTAGTGGTGGTACATAGAACTAATGAAACCAAATGGCGAGAGTAAAAGTGTAAAAGTAACAAACTTTTTAAAACCACTGTGTCACTTAAATAGTGGGACACAAGGAAACAGTCTTTTTGCACTAGTTTTACCTTGAGATATTGGACTTTGAAGCTAGGTTTGTTCAGTTTGAGTGTAGCGTCACAAGGTTCTCTGAAGCCAAGTTTGCTAATATTAGTGATATTCATACGATTGATGATCTGGGGTTTTTTAGTATTGTTATTTTCATGCTATTCTTTACCTATTAAGTGGATGGTAATATTCAATAAGATGACTGAAGGTAGTCATGTAAATAATTGTGTACTATTTCAACATATATCAACGTTAATATCGACTCATGGTTCCTTGCTTTATCCTCAGAATTTCAGTATTCACGGAGAAATGACAGCTCCTTTTCTACATAACGTTTAAACAATGTCTTAGTAAGCTTAGATACCTGAATATTTATGTAAATATCACTGCTGATCCTTGTTGACATTATTCATCACGACTATCCGAAGTTTAATATGGCATTTTTTTGCTATGTTTTGGTTCCACTCATACTTTTTTTCAAAATCAGTACACTCAAGTGTCACCTCATACTCACAGTCTGCTTATGTATACATAAACTCAGTTGTAGATAGACGCTAATACATCAAGTTAATCAGCTTTAATTCCGAGGGTTATTCTAATCTTTGTTCTGGCTTTTCTTTAGCCCAATGACGTCTGAACACATCGGGGTTGTTGATGCTCTTCCCTACTTCGACAAAGGATATGATGATCCTGGTATCAGAGAAGCTGCAGCTCTTCTAGTTGAGGAGGAAATGAAGAGATATAGACCGACGAAAAATTATCTGGAACATCTCCCTTCTTTGTCTGGTCCTATTCAAATGAAGTTTGAAACTGAGGTGATGAAAGCAGAATTCGACAGGCTCTCTAATCGTTTGCCTATGGAAATGTTAAGTATGAAACGTTATGAACTACCCCCACCTCCTGCTGGAAAAATGACCGACGTGAAAGCATGGCAAGACGCAATGGAAAACGCTGAAGTAAGGTATCTTTAGATACGACTTATTTTTCAAATAGGCACAGTTAGAACACCAAGCAACTAGAATTGAGAATTTAGAACTGATGGCAAGTTATGGATGTAATGCTTGGAAACAATACAATAATGTTTTAGAGAACTCTCTGCAAATTTACGAAAAGGAGCTTTTAGAGATAAGGTAGATATTTTTTAAACCCAGCTTACTCATCATAGTTATGTAATTTCGAAAATTAATTTTCCGTGTTTAGCGTTTCTAACTTTACGGGATTCGTGATACTACATAGCATTTTGCATTTAGTCATGCGAATCCAGGACTTTCTACTCGCAAACCAAATGTGTAAACAAGTAGGGTACAGCCTAGCTAGCAATCTATGTTAGCTGTGTAGTCACTACTCACGATAACAATCAGAAACTATTTATCAGTTCCGTCTTTGTTGCCGGTAGTTTGTTTCCAACTTACTTTATGTACCACTCTGAATTAGGTGGTTACTGAGTTTGTATGAAGATGCTGCAAACTTCCAGACTAACATAATTCTGTTCTATAACTAAGTACGTATTCTTGGCACCGGTCACTGTCGTCTCGTAATGTACTTACGATACTTTACCGATGTTCCATCTTCTTAGAGTTGCAAAGATAGGTCCGTCGCACACTTCTTCACCACTTAGTTGAGGATACAGATGTTATATGTGTAAAATAGGCTGACAAAAGCTCTGATGAGCCCTGCTTACCCATAGAGAAATTTCGTTATTAATATGTGGGCTTCTGTAACACTCTTGATAAGTTGTGCTGTTAACGTATCAAACCATTTCGCTCATTACACTCAAAATATATGTCAGTACCTGCCAGTACGAAAGCATAATTTTAAGCAGATACCGAAAGCTACGCGATTTTAGGTCTTCGTCTGAAATGAATAAGAGTTAACTTGACGATATTCGTAGTTTAATAATTCCTGGAAAGTTAAAAGAAAACAGAGCTAACTTTGTCGGTATATTAATGACATTTGAAATTGCTGGCGTTTAACAGTATTCATCTGAATCTTAGGTAAAAATCCTCCGTATGATTTTACATGATTGTCCGTATCCCAGTAAAGTTTCTACAAAAGTGCGATAAATATTTCCAGCATTGGTCTCATGTCAGCAATTAAAGCTGCTATGGTATACTGCTGAGTGTTTTTATTCAAGAACTTGGATGAATGTGTAGATATGGTCAACAGATAGATGACCAGGCTCATGACTTATCGAACGTTTCTCGGATGTCCTCTTAATGTTAGTTGATCAAAAATAGGCTGCTGCTGGAACTGAACAGCAGGATACAGTCGCCTAATACGGTTGTTTGTATAAGACCCCTCCAGGATATCGGTCTCAGTTTCGCATTATCGCTTTTTACCATAGCTAAACATGTTATTCAGGGGACATTCAGTTTTATGCTTTCGCTAGGTAAAATAAAAATGCACTTAAATATCTGTAAGGAAAATATGGTTTTATCGCTCAAAATTGTAGGAAGAAACATTCTACGGAAAGCCGTGACTTCGAAGGCTTTAAAGTAGTTAAAGAGGCCTAGCGTATCGATTCCCGAATTCGCATCACTAACGCTTGTCAAAAGGTCAGGATTTGGGAAGACGATAGCGCTGGGTAGCTTAAGCTACAGATGAAGCAAGGAATACAACAGTTAAAAGTGGGTGTGTTCAACCCGTATTTTGATGGAAACTTGTTATCTTTTTTTATATGAATGCGCTGCAGAGGTTAATGTGCTTTGGGAAATCCGAAAAGCAGTATAACCACATGGTCACGCACTATTTTTTTCAGAAGTCTTGATAAAGGTTGCACCTGATTTGTAGGACATTAAAAGTCCCCTATACATCTCTTTGGATTTTGGTTTTTTGAACTAAAATCAGTGAAATGGTAGTTAATATACAGCAGTTATATTAAAATTTTACGAGTGTCTGTTTAAAATAGGATGTTACCTTAGACGAGAATGCTTTTCATATAGATGCACTAAATAAGATATAACAGTTGGACTTTTCTCACAGTACAAGTTGTTTACATCATGATTTTCGTCGAAGTTCTGCACTCAGTTCACGTTTGGAAAGTCTGTTTTTTGTGGTGGGCTGTTATTCAATGCATTCCTCTATCGATCTTGCTCATTCCCCTCAATTCGATTTTTATTTCACGTTTTAAAAGGCGAAAAATCCAGGAAATAAACTGGCGTCGTAAACAAGAGCAAACAGCTGCCGGAAGACATCTCAAAGAACTGGAAGAATCGTGGGTCGGTTTGGTTGGCAAGAACTATGAAATTGAGCAAGCCATACTAGAACTAGAGCAGGAACTAGGTGTATTTTCAGAGCCTATGGATAGTGAAGACCAATGAAACTGTATTTCAGTGTATGATAACATAATTTGTTTCCTAAATATAAGACAATCATTTTGACACTTCACTCAATCATAGTCACAACTTAGTTATCTGCTTATTGATGATAAAACTGAATGGTGGAATCACTGAGGTGACTGAAATGATACTTTACTCGTAAGATCAATATTTAAATCACAAAAACAGTACCAAAGTAACTGAGCTGATATAAGGGATTTAAAGTTGATATTGTTTCGCAAAACATCAAACTCAGATATTATGACCTTCCAGACAGCAGACGGAATGTCGATGATAGGGATATAGGTCGTAAGGTAACCATTTCTATTAATAGTGCCACGATTTATATCTTCAGTGCAAGTTCCATCCTAATGTTCCAAGAAATAGTCAGTGACGATCGTTGTCGAGACAGGAAGTTCAGTAATACGTAATGGGCAAACCTAAGACTGTTAACAGTTGTTTATTGCTTCAATTATTCACAAAGTTACCACAATAGGGGGAAACTAGGAAAGCAGGTTATTGAAAACGATAATACTAACAGCTACGTTAGATTAAAATAAGAATCGAAGAAAATTAGTAAGAAGTATGAAGTAGCTCAGATGTCACGGTTAACCATATTGCTATACTTAATGAAGTTGGTCTTTAGATAAAACCTAAGTTTTTGGATTAACGATGAGGAGACAGGAAAAGAGTATATGTACCAAGCTCCTATCGGGAATTCCTGTTACTGATAGACAACTCGCTGTACAAACTGGTGTATTTTAATTGAACCCACTCTTCAAATGTAAAGCTGTACTGGTTTTCTCATTCTGCTGCCTTATCTTGAGGACACCCATCGGCAATATATTGAAAACATCATCTAGATTAACGCTAAGGTTCTGTAAAAATAACCTCAGGGGTAAACAGCAGGATTCGTAACTACTTTTCATCATGCTGAAATTATTCCGCTGAAAGTAACTAAGATAAATCAATTCCTAGATAGGTTCATTGTGACTAAAGGACTTTTAGTTTATTAGTCTCCTATTAATAATGTGATTATACAGACAAGATATTTTTAACGCCTTAATAAAGATTACTGAAATGAGCTATTCGTACGCTGAGATCTTTTATCTCGAGAGATTTTCTTGAGTTATAACTACATTAAGGAGTGGGTCTCTGAGTCTCCATTTTACTACTGTCCGACATATTAGCCATCGAACCGATGAAGAGTCGCTCGAATCATATATTCTTGTCAGTATAATACCACTGAATTTACGAAAATGTTTGGTACAATTCTCTGCATCCTAGTACACGGTGGTAATGTTTCTTAAAGATGCAAATGCTTCAAAAATCCACACAGGATTGTGTACTGAGTAAGGTAGTCGGGTGCAACAAAGTCTAATCAGCTATGATGTGTTGATGCCTTATGAAATCTCAGTTGATCTTTCAGACATGCGGCGTAAGTGTGCATCTTCAAGTAATGCAAAATGTTGCTTCAAGAAAGGGTTACATCGCCACCTGAACTAGTGATAGAGAGAGAAGTGGTCTAGCGTGTCGACCGCTTCACTTATCTGGGGAGTCTTATCAGTGCTGATAGCCTGGTGACTGACGAAATCTCGGCACGGATACAGAAGGCTCGATTGGCTTTTGCCGACCTGCATCACTTATGGCGCAGGCGAGATATCCGTTTGCTGACTAAAGGACGAGTGTACTGCGCGGTAGTCCGCCCAGTCCTACTTTATGGCTGTGAAACATGCCAGTTAGAGTAGACGATATTCGTAGGTGTCTCTGAAGCATTGCTCGAGTATCGTGGGACAACCGAGTAAGTAATGCTGGCGTTAGGAAATGGGTGCTAGTTAAGGATGGTAGGTCAATAGATGAAGTAATGAAACTTCATCAGTTGAAGTGGTTGGGACATGTGCTGCGTATGCCTAGCAACCGACTGCCTCGTTGAGCTTTGTTTTGTAGTGCAGGGATAGGTTGGAAGAAAGTTAGGGGGACCAAACCAAAACATGGCACAAATCCATGAAGTTACTGACAAGTGGACTGAGTCAGGTTGGTAGATATCGGTTGGGGTCCGCGAGACGATAGTCACCGATGGTTAGAGACCCTGAATGACATGGCTCAAAACCGTTTTCAATGGCGCAGGTCCATTTACTCTGTGTTCTATGAAATTCTAACCTTCTGAATTAATCACCTTGATCTTTCTATTTATAAATTTACCTCACTGAATTATACTTCTTGAACAACATCTTCGAAACCTAATCTTTTCGACTACTTCTAATACTTTTACTACCTCTACTACTATGGGATTTGAATTGAAAATTCTCTCTGTGCTAACGTGGTATGGCAACTTGAACTGCTGTACTTAGTGCTAAGTTCTACGTTGCTGTTTATGATGATACCCATATACCTTTTCTTTCATCTTTTCGAACCCACTTACAATTCTTTCTTATTATCACTGTTACAAGATTACACCAACCACGACACTGCGCATCTTGTGAATTTCATTTCGTTATGTTTATAGTATGGTAATTTGAGTCAATGCATATTTGTACACGTCCTATGTTTTAAACAAGTTCAACCAAATAACATGTTGTACAGACGTGATGATTTCAAAATGCCTGTAAATTATTGGAAAAAGAAATCCACCCATCAGTTAGTAACTTTTCAGCAACCGCAACTTGGGCATACGGGTTGATGCTAGAATCTTACACACTGATAGTTGTTGTACATTTACAAAAACAATATTTTGATGGACTATATAAATTTAAAATGGCTGTTTTGTATTTCTACTCAAACTGCTATTAGGTACTTTTGGACAACTGATCGGTGTGATAAGCGTGCTCTTTCAAACGATATTTTATCAACAGAACCATTTCCGCGATTCGCAGCTGCATTGAAACTAGGAATCAGAACTACGACAACCTTAAATAGATAAGAACCACAAGTAAAAAATATCTAGGCAGGAAAGCGCGACTATGATTTTCTTATTGCACGAAATTTTTGAAAGTATATACACAATCCATGTTATGAACATTTGTCCAACATATCAAAACTAATCAAAGTAGTTTGGTTCGCTGACAGTCATCGGTGTATACGTCGTGTTTGAAACAAGGCACGATATATTTTATTCATTATAATACTAATTTATTATGTGCTTATGATATCAAACAGCTGTAACATGTGTATCAGCAAAAGAAGGGGAATTAATATATGCAGTATAGGATAATACTAAATGCGATTGGAATAGTGAAATTGTAGATAAAATAATGAGACCAACGAATGAAAAGTATGAAGATAAGATGGGTGGGACTGCGTCCTATCAACGTCTTTACCCATAGATCAAGGTTATTTAGAAGGTTCTAATTAGTGAGCCTGTATATGCTAACATGATGTGCACCGGCTTAATGCATACAAACGATCTCATCATAATAGTAAGTCAGTTCATACTTAGAAATAATTGAATGAGTTACTACTAGTAGGGTTTTAAATGATACCACTATTATTAAGTAGGGCTGGGCTTTGCTTGTTCTTTGTCGACATATAAGCAAGCAATTGACTATCCAGACTCAGTACCTCTGTGGATAACGCATTAGCATTTAAAGTGAAGTGCGTTGGGCTCGAGTACCAATATAAATATGAACAAAGATGTAAGTATATCCAGCTGAATAGGATGCACCACACGTCTAAGACTTCTCGGCTACACACAATCCATTTATTCCATAGAAATAATGAGTTACATGAAAGTCAATAATGTGGTATGGTTTTAAGATTTCCCTCATACTTTCTTTTGATTTCGCTACTCGCAAATGATCATTTTAAAATCTGTAGTAATGTGTGGTAATGAGAAGAAAATGTGATTGTTCAGTGTGGAGAAATAGGCACACCCTACTGACAATTAAACGGGGTTTTACTCTCTTATTGACTTCATTTAGTGTAACTGCTTGTAATTGTATAAAATAAAAATACTGTATATAGCTTACTCTGGTTTTTTCTTTAATTTTGGTCATGAGTGGTTTGTCTGGTTTAACATGATCTGGTCTCTATGTGGCATAATGTCTAAGTATCCAATTCAGTGATAGTACAAACTCGGTAACCCACTGGTCGCTATATATAATATAGCGAATAGAAAGGTATCCAATACTCCCGTCATATCACCTGATAAAAACTTACAGATAAAAATGACTCGTGAAAACATGCTGTTTTTTTTCATATTTGAGGCACGGTTTAAGTTTAGAAGTTTCTTGAGAAAAATGTAACGACATTTATTGTTTTGAAACAACTAAAAAGATGATGTTAAAAATAAATAATGCTTCATAAAATGTCCCAGATTTTGGTCTGTATTAAAAAAATCTACACCGTATGATATTATATGCAAGATAATGGTGATGAAATATAAGGTCCTTACAATGTTTTTTGCAACCAATGTGTATAAGACTTTCACGTTATCACTAGTGAAAATACGTGTCATATGAAGGGATGAATAAAATCTGTATATAAAACGGAGTGAATTTTGATATTTAATTGAAAGACGTAGGTATACATAAGCTGGAAGAGATTAATGCGAAAAGATTACATGTATACTCACAGAGATGCCGAGCTACTCTGAGAAGAATTTAAATTCGATTGTGAGATAAATTTATCAAAGTTCTCTTCAGTTTCCTTGGATATACTGATGCCACGAAACCCTAACTTTTTTGCAAGCTTCTGACGCCTGATGACACGCTTACGTGCAGTTGATAACACCAGTTCTGGGTCTAGTGGAGCAATACCAGCAGCTGTAGGAGTACAAGCTTCCTCAAGAGTTTGACCTGTAAATATTTGTCGTCTTATTGGAGAAACTTTAGCCGATCTAGGACGTCGTTGATTCCGTTCAACAGAATTTTCAATTATTGTGGCTAACCCTCTGTGTTTAGGAGGGACATATTTTTTAGAGAGGTAAAAATCTGGAACAACTTCGGGAATAAATGAAGGACTTTGATGATATGGTTTAGTATTTTCTGACTTGTTTGGTGATGAGATTGAGAGATTATCAAATGCTATAGTATTGATAGAACTGAAATCCATTGGTGGTAGATCAGGTCTTATTTGATCTGCTGATTGCGTAGGATCGGTGGATGTAATATTATGCGAATGCAACTGAATATAAAATAAAATTTCGGACTAAGCAATAAGTTAGGAATCGATTATTAAAAGAATAATAACAATATGGAATGAGCATTAAGACACCTATTGTACTCAAGAATGAATGAAAAGCACCCGGAACTAACTTAGCATGAGATGAATAACTATGACTAGGAGAATAGAACAATGGAATTTATGTTTCAAAATAAGTATTGGAAGACAAATTAGTCATAGCAAACTGATGAGTTTAACAAGCATTAATCAACCGAAATGGGTAAACAGAGAAAGAATCCACCTAAACGTGGACACAAACACTATTTACAATGACAAGAATAAAAAACTTCAATATGATCGGGAACTGACTCTACCCATTGATTTTTGAATGCTATTATTGGAGTTTTATTATCTTCACGTTTTAGTTTTGAGGGGTAAATTAAATATCGTTTTACTTCCACAAATTATTTTTACTATCGTTTCAATTTTGTAAACGGGACAGATTTAGAACGGGAAATTATCAATCACAAGTTAGCTGGGTTTATATTTTTTATTGCAACTTCAACATTACCGAGATCACAACTCAGTGGCTACAGACAACTTTGTATGGTCTCGATCAGCCCCTGAGCTACACTGCCGGATAACATTTGGAAATATTTCAAAGTAATTTTGAACTTTGCGATGGCATAGAGATGAGATATTCGAAGTTATTATCATACTCAGTTTGAGTTAACAATCAATAACACCTAGAAAGACAAATAACTACAGAGCAATTCACTGATGTGTTAAAAATACTTACTTGCTTTAGTGGGTGTCTCAAAGATTTCCGTCTAGTTGCTGTGGATGGTTTTAGAAGCTCTTTACCTTCAAAGTTTGATGAGTAGGTAGGATTGAGACGAAGTCTTTTGGACCTTCTGATATTCTGATCATCATTGAAATTTACGGGTGGGGATTCAATAATGTTACTCAAGTCCAAAAATTCTACATTAGACCTTCGACGCTTCGGATTACTAGATCAAAATGGTATGTGAGTAGGTTAATTACAATGAAAGGCATTTATTACTTTAATGCATGAATTATAACTTTAATATTAAGGCCCGTTAACAAGAGGTCGAGATATTGATTTATGGCATTCAAAGCGGCATCAGGTTGCACAAAGATCTCAGGGTTTCGTAGTCACAAACTGTAGGTAGTATGTCTCACGTGAATTAATTTATTGCCTGTCCTACATATTTAGTCGCAGTGAAATTAAAAGCTTATTTTTTGATATCATTCGTTAGTCAGAACTACATTTTGAAATTCAGTTCCTCATGGTAATCATATCCTCACTTAGGTTCATGAATTGTATCTCACCCAAGTAAACAAACAGAAAATAAAGGCCAATATAGGAGAGACATCTCAATATATTTGGTCTCAATATAAAAGTCAATGAGTCAAACCGTTTTTTACCGAGCCCATTGAAAATGGTGCAACTTCTCCCTAGAATTTCAGCATAGAGGGGAAGTGTTTTGAAATTACTACCTTTGTCTTGCCATAAATGTCTACTTTTTCCGAAAATTCCGACCAAACGGTTCGATTTGTGCTAAAATTCACACTAAATTGTTTGCTCTTCAGATAAGATGCGGTCTTTATTTACGTCACTCTTCATTCAACCAGTTCGTAACTTTCTCAACTGAGATTAGGTTTTATGTAAACATTTTATCTTTAATAGTCTAATCAGAGCGATTTCAATTATTTTGCGGCTAACGGCTCGGCGAAATTTCGTCTGCATCTGACCCACCTCATCGATTATCCCGCTAGTCCCAAGGATCAGCAAAGTCCGCTAATGCAGACAATGTCCAATATTATTGTGACGAGCAGATGTAAACTAATTAATTTCGATAATAAGGTTGTTCAGGATTAGGCTTTGGCTTGTTGAGACCTATATTGACCATCACTAGTGTATCTTCTTGGAGCAAAAGTTCTGTTTCTAATCCATTGAATCTATGCTGACCTTACCCTTGAAATCGACGATGTTAAAAAGTGGAAGCTTATGAACAGTCCCTGAGGCTGAGAGTATATCGAACAAACAGTTTGTGTGGCTAGCCAAGAATATCGCGGAATCTAGACCCCGATTACTGAAAATAAGACTCTCTTCTGCCTAAATGACGGCTGCGAATAGAAAGCATTTCGTGTCAGTCGACACGGATTGCCCGCTGGAATTCGCATGCATCCGGATAGTTCATATGATGCATGAACTAACCACAAAAGAAAATGGAGCTGACCACTTCACCTGTTGACTGTCAAACACGAAAAAGTCATAGGACATGGACCACTCACTTAGAAAACTGGAATGGGAGGCATGACGGCCCTGTACCTACGGTATTGAATGGTAGGAATTCACCTTTACACACAGGAGTTAGATAATCTTGATGACTCTATAGGTAGCTCACTGGTTTTATCTAACATCTCAGGATGTCCAGCTGGAGTCATCTACAAAAAATCTACCAGTGAACTTTAATATTACAATCACATTCTACTCTCTTATTCTCGGATACACTCATATCTCGGATGAAGGATCTCCGATCTTACTTAAGGTCAACTTTACGGACCACACATACAATGTAGCTAATAATTCTACTGTAGCTCGGTTCTTCACCTCACTGAAGAATTGGTGTATCTTGAAAATATGAAGTCAACGGTTTGGTGGAGATATAATCAGACACCATTCCGCTGGAACCGCATACACACCAATGCAGAATTCCTGAATTACAATCTTTCTGTCGTGGCTCCACTGAGGAAAATCTACGACATTGTTATAGGCTTTAGCTTCATCGACTAAAGTTAGCTAAAACATTCTACTAACAGCAAGCGTTGGAACTTCAAACAGCTTGATGCATCAGCTTTAAAGAACATTCTCTGACGAATTTACTGGGAAGTGCACCCTGAGTATAATGCCAAACCCCCTGAGATCTCTTATTGTGCAAGATCTTCCGTGTTGCGAACCAGTCTGTCTCACCAGTGGTCCTCAGAAATTACGAGGAACGCACTGTCAGAAGTAGTCACACTCTTGGAGTGCATAGGCCTAAAAAGTGATAATGGGTAAAATATGAACGAACTAGTGACGGCAGCATCAACAGACAGTTCAAACCAGCAAGGAACCTATGTTCCAGAGCGCTAAGATAAGGTTAGGCTCAGTATCAGATGAGTCCAATCAATAAATCCTTCTCCATCCGTAACTGATCTTGGAGTGCATTGTTCGCACAACCTCAACTTCTCCGAACATATCTCCAATAAAGTTTCCCGAATGAGAAGAATGTTTGGTTTCATCTTTCGTAACTTCCTTCATAGAGAATCCAGAACAATTCTCTATAAAACATGCGTAAGACCTATTGCTGAATACTGCTCATTCTTATTTTCTAACTTACGCCTGTCTGATATGTTGAAGCTTGAAGGAATACAAAGGAAATTTACTCGTAAAGTCCTAAATCATAGCTCACCCATCGACTATCCAACCATTATGGAAAAGAAGGCTTAAGTTCAATCTGATCCTTTATTTTAAACTGCTGCACAAGCTCACATATTCCTCCTGCAGTTTAGTCTTTATCCATGGCCCTTGTACACATAACCTTCGAGATAAAGTATCTACGGTCATACTTGAAAAGTATAGATCCAAAACTCGAGAAAAATTCTTCCTCTCTAAGTATGCACTGATATGGAATAGGCTTCCCTCAAAAATACGCATGGCAAGTGGGTTACATGAGTTTGTTCAACTTCCTAATGATGCTCTCAGTTGCACTGACTCTTCTGCACTCGTGAACTCACTCGCATCCACTTTAAATACAATGAACTCAGTGCTGCGGCTTATTTAGTTATTTTTACCCTCCCAAGTAGCATTAAAATTTTTCTAGTTGAATATAAATCTCTTTAGTTTTTATTTGAAATAGACAGGTTACTCTATTCGCTGGGTCGATCAACACTGTTCAACTGTAAACTGGTTGATTAGAATGCACTCTACTCTCCTGGGCGCAACCTCATCAACACTTACAACTGTGTGAGTTTCACATTGCCTATTATCAATTATACTGTTCTCACTTACACGCTATTGAATTACCTTGATCCCTTAGTGTTATCTATTGCTCCACTTTTAACCGTGATACTCTTTATATCTCCTGCTTAGCTAATTAAGTACATCCCCCCACTACATTCTGAATGCTCATATCTTGTTTGAAAATCCTTACTATTTCTCCATAACTGTTAACTGTATTGCATTGATGACTAACCAATAGTTCATAAGTTGTAACAGCTAGACAAATTTGTGAAAGGAACTTGCAGAAATAGTGTTTCTCAACAGGATGTGAGACATAGAGCACCAAGCAGAACTCAATAGTTTCTTTTAAACATTTAACGTGAGTCTAACAACACAAAAGGAATGAGGGTGGAGTTACTGACCAGCAAACATGCATGGTGTGGGCGATAACTTCAAACAACCCATGTTTGTGGGGCAGAACATTTTGTTTGCTTTCGGCTCTTTAGATTAATGAGACGACTAATCTGTTACACTGAGGTTGATCTTATATGCTTGCTACTTCTGTGGTTCATATTTCCAAAACTATGCTGAGGTCGATATTCTGTCGAGACACCCGCAACATTCGTACTCAGGCGCTTTCAGTATGACTTAGAGGTTGGCATTCAATAATAATAAAAAAAACAGTTAGACAGTGCGTGATTTTATTCATCAAAGTTCTCTTTTTACAAACTCTACTCTTTCGATTTCAACGTACATAAATCCAGCTTCTTACTTCGACTTCTCTTCTATCCACCTGACACTGCACAACTCTTCCTTCTTATTGCTGCACTCCTTTATCTGTGTGTTATATTCTTATATTCCCATAATTTACTTTAATTAAAGTGGTCAGTATGAATTTTATCTTGACTTACTACTGTATTGACTACTTCAACATGACAGGTTAAGTAGTGCTTTGGTTATATATATACGCTTGCCACACTGCTGCCTTTTTCTCTCTCTCTTCTCCTTTTCAGAACCCCATTCACGGTGGGAAATCCTTGGCGACTCTAGCGAACATGCACCCTATGTACATGACTGGATCACAGCTCGTATCAAGCGCGTTCCATTTGACCTTTCCCAACCAATTCACTATTGATCTCGACAAATCGCCAAAAAACCTATTATGCACCTTCCTTCCTTATTTGTACTCTACTATTGAAAATGTGGCTGTATTATACTGTTTCTGTCAGTGACATGGTGTAAATATGTAAATCAGAAACTGACTCTTACATTTAATTTAACTGCTATAACTTTACAGTAGTTGTGAAAGGATTTGTGACAATCCGATCTAGCCTGTGAACTGGCGTTACTCTTGTAACGTAGTTATTTGAGAATAAATATATTATTATTATTATTATTCTTTGCGGGCTACACAATTTCCGAGTGAAGTCTATCAGAGTTCAACACAAGAACCACTTAAGAATAATAATAATAATTTATTCTCGAATAGCGATGCGTTATATGAGCCAGGCTAGTTTATTGGCAAGATCAAAATGTTAAAAATGTTAACACATTTACTATGTAGGTTGTACAATTAGACAAATATTTTACAAGATAGACTGGCTTTTTATAGAGGGCTAATATTTTTCACATTAAAGTCTAGATGTTTTGGACCCTGTCAAATACATTGGTTGGTGCGAGTTATGTAATATGCATGGAGACGAGTAAGTGCTGGTTATAAATCAATGCAAGTCCAATCCAGGGCAGTATATTACCAGCATTAATCAGACGGATGTTAAATCTGCTCGAGAGCATTTGGCAGATAATAATTTGACAAGCTTTTAGGTAAGCCCTCAGCAATTTCAAAGCTAATTTTAGAGGAGTGTGATAAAGGGGTTAATAAAAAAGATAAATAGAAAGAGCGACGGGCACATAATAAAGTATTCTCGTTTCAAACTAAGTGATGACTCAAAAGATACTTTTCGAATTAGAGTTATGTTTACTCAGTTTTCTTTTTCCGTATTGGATCACTTACGGCACAATTATATATATAATTTTATGGAGGAGTATAAGTTTGTTCTTCAACCGACGACGCCCTGGAGGTTCTAGGGAAACATGTTTAGTGAGACCGTAGCCTCATCCGTAAATGATGCAGATGACCCGCATTGTTGACAAGGACGTGAGAATGAGGCTTCTGATGTCCTTAGAATGGGATCAGAAAGTAATAATAATAATAATAATTTATTCTCAAATAACAAACATGTTACAAGAGACATGCCAATTTACAGGCAAGATCAAAATGTTAAGATTAGCAACTTATTTCTTTTGAAACGGTATACAGTTACTGAAACATTTCACAAGATTCATTGTATTCTTCAAGATGGAATGTACAATGCGAATAATTAGCGCAAGTGACGAAGGTTGCGTTACGACAATCATCTTATGGTCTGAGAAACGATTCATGGTACAGATAGGTTTTCATATAACAAGAATTGATGCAGTAAATGTAGAAAGGTCTGGTTGATATTCATCAGCTAATGATTTCACATGTTCTTGGGTAGGGTAACCAAGTCTACTGCAAATATCCAGACTAATATATGTGGATTGGAATAAGGTTCTGAAAAAAGAGGAATAAAGAAAACGGGACGAGGAGCGGAACAGAAAATATTCTTGTTCAAAGCCGAACAACGGCTTTGCACAAACGTTTATGGATAAAACAAAGGTATGTTTACTCAGACTTTTTTAATATCATAACAAAAACTCTACACCTGCACTTATGTAGGTTAATGAAGACAATTCAGTAGTGAGATAACTAATGGGAAGTTAGTCGAATGAATAGAGGAATTTCAGAAGAACCAAGTTGTTAGTAAAAATGTTGATTTACGAAACATAATAAAGAGGATCAGTTATATAATTTTTTGTTTTATATATTCTTTTTATTTTTAACTCTGAGGCTCAAGAAGTTATGAATGAGCTCTTTTCTAGTATACTTGTCCAGATTAGCTTGTAATAGGATTTCTCGGTAGGAAGTAAAAACCAGTGTAAGGTTACAGACATGGGTTGTAGATGAGGTTAACAAGGAAAAGTAACATCAATATCACTGATTTGTTACATCCTGCTATATCGTAAGGAGCCGTCAGCAAACAAAATGTTCTGCCACACAGACATGGGTAGATTGAGGTTATCGCCCCATCGTCATGAATGCTGGTCAGATACACCACCCTCCCTCCTTTTGTGATGTTAGGCTCTCTTCCGTTTAGTGGTTGATTGTAAATAATGGTCTCTAGTCTACTCTCAATTATCGGAATTAACCTTCTCTACTAGCTCCGTATTACAAGCAATCCAGACAACTTTGCCAGAAAATATATGCACGTAGCATATCAAATTGATTTTAAGTAAACGAATGGTATGATTTGTAATATGAGTCAATTAATAGGTAGTTTGGAAATAGGAAGGACAGGGAGCTGGAACGAGGAGAAAGTGAAAAAAAGAGTTGAAATAATGTTAAAAATTAATGAGTAAAGCGATAAGTTGGTAAGCAGGCAAGGTGTTTGGATGTTAAAATTAGTTTAATTGTTAATGCTTAAATAAGAAGATACTCACAATGATACACGGTGTTTGAGTTCCTTGTGATTGATAGTAGTTGATCAGCATCTACAGGCTTTTCAATTTGTCTGTCTACTGGAGATAAAAACTAAAACTGCTTTAAAGATATGAAAATAATAATCGGAATTTAAATTCAGAGAAAAGTCACGGGTAACACTTCAAAGGCGTAACCTATCACTGTTAGTAGGAGCAGGGGGATTCGTCTATCATTTCATGATACATGTATGGGTGGTAATGAGAACACAATGTGTTCATAGTCTATAATTCGTTTCTGAGGTTTATCTAAATATTTGGTGGACCATAAAAGAGTGCCTGCGGACTCTGTGTGAGTTCCGGGAATAGTCGATAAATCTCTTTACAGTCTAGCAACAGCATGACTAGTTTCTTGAACTTAGTGATTGTGTCACAGATACGGATAGTAATTGGTAATCTGTTCCACAGTAGACCGTATCGTAATACAAAGAAATTACAACGCAATGATTTCTTGTGTTTTGCCGTTAATAGTGTATATGCGTTGTTTCTAAGTCTGTAAGCAGTGTCTTGGTTCATATTTGGGCGGTATTTTACAAACGAGAGACTGTTTACCAGTTTATAGAGAAGTACTAGGTTGTGTTTCAACCGACGGCGCCACAGAGGTTCTTGAGATAGATGTTTACATCTTTCTGTGCAGTTGAGGTTATGGCTCCATCCGAGCAGTCGCGGGGTGAAGCTTTTTGTACATTCTCTACTCGTGGAGAATAATGTGAAAAATCTAATAAGAAGAGTATTTCAGAACTAAATATCATATAGATAATTTAGTTTAATAATTGATAGTGAAAATTGTGAGAGACGACCGAAGTGTGAGCAAGAGATAGGAAAGAGAGATAATAGGTGAAATAGATTAGGTTAATGATCCGAGGAGATGGCAATGATAACAACAAGCAGGTCTCAAGACATGCGCCAGGCACAGCTTGTAAAGACATACTTACATACTTACTTAATTATTTACGCCTGTTACCCCCAATGAAGCATAGGCCGCCCACCAGTTTTCTCAAACCAATTCTGTCATAGAGTTACCTTTCCAGTTCTGCCCAATTTTTGCTTATTCTTCTCATATCTTTCTCTGTTTCTCGGCCTAATATGTACCTTTGCCTTCCTCTTTTAATTTTGCTTTGAGCGTTCCAGGTCGTCGCTTGCCTTGTGACGCAGTTGGGTGCTTTTCGTAGTGTGAGTCCTATCCACTTCCACCGCTTCTTCCTGATTTCCTCCTCCGCTGGAATGTGGTTTGTTTTCCCCTAGAGTAGATTGTTGCTGATGATGTCTGGTCCACGGATCCGAAGTATTTTGCATGGACAACTGTTAATAAACATTTGTATCTTCTGGATGATGGCTTTCGTAGTTCTTCAAGTTCCCGCTCCATACAGTAGAACTGTCTTCACATTTGTATTGAAAATTATAACTTTGTTGTTTGTTGACAGTTATCTTGAGTTCCAGATGTTCTTCAATTGTATGATTGCAGCCATTGCTTTGCTGATCCGCGCCTTTACATCTGCATTGGATTCTCCTTGATTGTCGATGATGCTGCTCATATATGTAAAGCATTTACGTCCTCCAAAGCGTGTCCATCAAGAGTGATATGGTTGGCACATGTTGTGCTGTTACGTAGAATCTTGCTTTTCCCGTTATGTATGTTGAGACCTGCTGCTGCTACACTGGTCGTCTTCTCTTGTTTTTGTCATTGCCTGTGTGATAGAATAGTGAGATCATCTGCGAAGTCCCTATAGTTCAGTTGGATCCTGGCTGTCCATTTTATACCGTGCTTCTCTCCAGATGTTAATGTCTTCATAATCCAGTCGATCAACAGGAGAAAGAGAATGGGTGAGAGTAGGCAACATTGTCTGATACCGATTTCCAACACGAAGGAGCCTGTCAGCTTACCTCCGTGCATAATTTTGTTGTTTGAGAATTAATTATTATGTTGAATTTCTTCTCAGGCACTTCATAGTATCGAAGCCTACATTATGTTGTTCTGACCACACTATCAAATGCCTCTTTGTTGTATCGTTCAATTGTTTCCGTCTCCTGCAGCCTTTTCCGTCGTCATTGCTAGATCTTCCACATACTTTCTTTTGTCACCTCTGATGCTCTTCTTCACTTTCCTGATTGCTTCTGTGATACTTTCTCCTCTTGCTCGGCTGACATTTATTGCTGCCTTCTACTTCCTCCTTTCTTGAATCTTATCCAGTGTATTATCAGTGATCCATTCCCGACCGTAGCTGCTACCTTGACGTGGTGGTCGGGCTTGCCTATCGTGATGATCCAACCGAGCTATACTGGCTGGAACATATGTTCCTGCAGGTCCTACCATGCCAAGCAGGTCGACTGGAGAACGATGAGACTAAAAGCAGCTACTCAAGGTCTGAGAGCTAAGTCGTACTGCTGACTGCAGAGGGGTGTGTCAGCAGTAAAGAGTTTCGATTGGACAACCAGCATCTGCAGCGATGCTGTCTTCTCACAAGAAAGGAAGGGCTAGAAAAGGTCGGCCCTAAAAATGTCACACCGCCCCTACCTCACGGATTTCCGTCTCCTTGGGTAAGGGTGCCCACTAAGGGCCTTTAAGAACGGAGCTAATCCTCAACAAACCTTTCATAAAAAGGCCGTGCGTGACCGGCCTCAAGCAGTTGTCCCTTGGGCTCTGCGGTCACACAACCAGGTCTCTAAGACCAACTTTAATCCACCTTCCTTTTCAGGTTCGTCAAGAAACAACCTTCCACGGTGTGGGCAGCCGGGAAGTGACAACCGCCCTCATACCCGTAACAGCACGCGAGACCAAATTGGTCAACATCAATTCCTTCCTACACCCCCTAATGTCTCTCTTATCTCTACGACTAACTCTACTCACACTCCCTTTTCTCACTGCACCGCTAATGCAGACGAAGCGAGATCACGAAACGTCGTTCCTGGTCTCTTGAAACCCCGTTCTAGACTACATGTTGGAGCTTTTAAGGTACGGACATTGTGTCAAATAGCCAACAGGCATCGTTAGCTAGGACTTTAGAATCTCACTCAATCTATGACTGCTGCGTCTTGGAAACGCGCATATAGGATCCTAGTAAAATTATTAATCTGGTTTCACCTTGTCAAAATAAAGAAGCAACCCATTTACTCTTCGTGTATCTGGAAGCCCCGATACTGCTTCTCGGGGTCTCGCTGGCGTAGGTATAGCATTGAGTCTTAGGGCAGAGCTAGCTCTCCTAGACTAGATACCTGTAGATAGTCGCTTGTGCGCTATCCGACTGAACGGGACAGTAAGGACTCGGAAAGATAGGGACAATCGCCGTTGCCTCTTCATCGTATCTGCCTATGCCCCCACTGACTGCAGTTCAGACGATGTAAAAGATGAGTTTTACTGGAAGCTTTCACACCTCCTCCAAAAAGTTAGGCGCTCTGATATAGTAATAATGGCTGGTGACTTTAATGCTCAAGTAGGTAGACTAGGTGAGCAGGAGAGACACCTAGGTGGATGTTATGGTGTCGCGGCTCAGAGAACAGACAATGGCGACCGTCTGTTGCAACTATGCTCAGATAACCGCCTATTCTTAGCGAACACCAACTTTAGGCATAAGGAAAAGCATCTGTTGACCTGGCGACCCCCGAAGTCGTCTCAACAGTTGGACACCACTAGATCATATCGCCATCAGCCACCGATGGAGAGGTTCGATAGAGGACTGTCGCTCGTTCTGGAGCACATGTCTAGATTCAGATCATGTCCTAGTGCGAGCGCGTATTTGTTTGAGGCTTACTGGACGTAGGAAAGACACCATAAGGAAGCCTCTAAGGGTTTTACTTAATGATAATAAGGCGAAAAATATATTTCAGGAACAACTAGAAAGACAGTTAGGCGACCATTTAAGCGATTCCCATCCGGAAGCAGGATGGAATGATATCAAAAAGGCTGTGGAAACAGCAGTGATATCTGCTAGTAAGGTAAACCATAAGCCTAGGATGAAGCCGTGGATCTCAGTAGCATCTACCGAACTGATAGAGGCTCGAAAACTCATCCCACCTGGCTCTGAACATGATGAGGAGTGAAGTCAGCTTAAGCGCAGGCTGATAAAAAGCCTACGTAATGACCGTGAACAATGGTGGGTGGCGAAAGCAAAAGCGATAGAAAAGGCAGCGGCTACAGGCAACAGTAGGCAACTATTTAGACTCATCAAGGAAACTGGTGTTAGGAACCCAAATGTGAGTGAGACTATTTCGGAAAAGGATGGTCTTATTATCCATTCTCAAACCAGGAGACTGGACCGATTGGCGGAACACTTTAGGGATCAGTTCAACTGGCCTCGAGCCACTCTTCGGTTACCCACGATCTCCAGTCATCCTGAATGGCAAATCGATTTAAGTCCTCCCAGTCTACATGAAGTTGAGAAAGCTATAGGAAATCTAAATGGAGGTAGAGCAGCAGGTCCTGATAGGCTTGCCCCTGAGATGTTTAAGTGTGGTGGTCCAGTTTTAAAAGTTAGACTGACCGAAATCCTAGGTAGAATCTGGGAACTGGACGTAATTCCATCCGAGTGGTCTCAATGACTGATTGTCCCAATTTATAAGAAAGGACAAAAGTCTTCTTGTGACGATCACAGGGGAATAAGTCTAACTAATATAGTTTCTAAATTGTTAGGCTCCATCATACTTAGACGTCTAACTAGAGCTCGTGAAGAGCAGACTAGAGAAAACCAGGCTGGCTTTCGAACTGGACGTGGCAGTATAGACCACATTTTCACACTACGACAGGTCCTGGAACACAGACACACATTTAGACGTCCGACAGTAGTCGTGTTCCTGGACCTAAAAGCGGCATTTGACTCTGTGGATCGTGAGGTTCTGTGGCAGTGTCTGTCATTGAAAGGTGTACCAAAGAAGTACATTAAACTTATAGGAGCTCTCTACACGAACACTACTGGTCGAGTGAGAGCTTATGGCAAACTGTCATCGGAATTCTTTACTTCAAGTGGTGTCCGTCAGGGATGTCCACTTTCTCCATTCTTGTTTAATTTTATCATAGACATGCTCCTAGAAATAACCTTATCGTCGTCTGAATTTTCAGGAGTAGACCTTTTACCTGGTAGCTCGCTTATCGACTTAGAATATGCCGATGACATTGTCCTACTTGGTGAAGATGCTGACAAAATGCAGAGTCTTCTGACTACCCTAAGCAACAATGCAAGCATATGCGGTTTTCTCCCTCGAAATGCAAAATGTTGCTTCAAGATTGGGTTTCATCGGCACCTGAACTAGTGATAGGGAGTGAAGTAGTCGAGCTTGTTGATCGCTTCACTTATCTTGGGAGTCTCATCAGTGCCCATGGCTTAGTGACTGACGAAATCTCAGCTCGGATACAGAAGGCTCGATTGGCTTTTGCCAACCTGCGTCACTTATGGCGTAGGCGAGATATCCGTTCTCTAATCAAAGGACGAGTGTACTGTGCAGCAGTTCGCTCCGTTCTCCTATATGGCTGTGAAACATGGCCAGTGAGAGTAGAAGATATTCGTAGGTTACTGGTTTTCGATCATAGGTGTCTTCGAAGCATTGCTCGTATACCGTGGGACAACCGAGTCAAGGATGGCAGATCAATCGATGAAGTGGTGAAACTTCATCAGTTGAGGTGGTTGGGAGACGTCTTGCGTATGCCCAACCACCGACTGCCTCGACGAACTTTGTTTTGTAGTGTAGGAGTAGGTTGGAAGAAAGTTAGGGGCGGCCAGACCAAAACATGGCAGAAATCCATGAAGTCATTGACGAGTGGACTGAGCCATGTTGGTATTTGCCGACTACCTGGTTGGGGTCCGCGAGATGATAATAATCGATGGTTAGAGACCTTGAATGACATGGCTCCAAATCGTTCGCAATTGCACCGGTGCATTTATTCTTTGTGTTCTCTCAAACCCTAATCTTCTAGATTCTTCAACCCCTCTAGTTTTTGACCATCTAAACTTTTCTCGCTGAATCATACTTCTTGAATAGTATCTTCTAACCCTAACCTCTCCGATTACTTCTAATTCCCTTACTACCTCTACTACTATTGGATTTGAATTGACAATTATATCTCTGTGCTGATGTGGTATGGCAACATGAACTGATGTATTTACGTACGAAGTTCTACGTTGCATCTGACTGACTGACTGACAGTGATCCATTCCTTGTGATAGTACTTCTTGTGACGCAAAAGTATCATGTAAAATATTCACCTTACTGCAGCCTTATGTTCTCTCCACCCTCAATCCCAAACTCAGACAAACCGGAATTTACAAACAAATAAAACGAGGAAATATTTCATTTAATCTGAGAAGCGGGTAACCTAAGACGGATAGGATTTGGGAGGGAATGAGTTCAATGCTCTTCTGATGAGGATGCGTGATCGAGCTCATTGAACCAGGATGTGTCCAGTATAAAAGGATGCCATCATCACTGTGCAATATAAAGCAGTTTCTTATTGATACTCCGTATTTTTTCGATTCCGATCGGACAAATCATCTGCTGCGCCTCTCAAAAAAGTTTGGAAACAACAGCTTCAGAAGACAGGATGGCATTCCGTTCTCTTCATTTGTTAGTCAACGACTGGTACGATCTACCTGTTCCCAGCCCTAAAAGGGTTTTTTATAATCAAACTGAAAATCTAGGACAATAATGACTTCTAGGAATTTCACAAATAAACTCTTTTACTACCCTTATAACTGAGGTGTATTTAGTCGTCGCGGGTTTCGTGTCTGTGCGTTACGGCCTGCAATAACATGACTGACGCATCTGGGGAAGTAAGTTTGCCAGTAACTCGGTTTCATCAGAAAAATGCCGTTAGTTTTCATCTGTATACGTTGAAATCAGCTAACCGCTTTAACAATTTTCAGTAGTATATAATAGTCAAAGAATTAATTACATACCTAATTTTTACAAGCAAAAATAAAACCGTTCTCTAAGTCATAGTTTTGCAGGTGAGAAAGCATCCATGTCACGAACTTCATACTTTTGAAACAGCAATAAAAGTTGCGTAACTTTAAATGTTCTTTCAAGAATTTTCATCATAAATCATGCGACGTACAAACTCACAACTACCAACCTACTAGATAAACTCTGTTGAATTTTTAAAACTTTAGTGACAGTGAAGTCGGTTCACGTATGTCCAGGCAAGTCGTAGTACAAGTGTTAAGGAGAGGTTTTGTTGTGAAACGAATAGATATAAATTGCAGTTAAAACATCTAGGTTCTCGTAATAAACTATCACTCCTATTATGTTAGGCTTGGGGACTTAGTACTTGTTCTTGCGAGGGATACTACATCAGAACCAAATTTGCTGGTTCATCAGTCTCAAAGGGTTCCTTTCGCTCATTGAATGTTCTTTCACGTAAGCCCATGCTTTCACATGACTCCACAGAAAGTATTTGTTAGGGACTGTTTCAGTGAAGTGCTTCTTATTATTTACACATGATTTGGGTATGAAAGTAGCTGTCTGTCTTTAGCTGGAAATAATAAGTCCCTTACATAGCTGTGGCTGAAACCGTGACTTAAGTTATTTTAATCAATGATTGATCGACGTCACCATCTACCATTCGATGCTGCTAAAGATTACCTTAAACTAATCACTTGCAAACTCATTCGCGTATATGCACTCCCATATTTTATGTTTTACAGCACCTCAAGTTAGAAAATCGTTAGCCAGGTTATTTTGAAGTGTTGTTCATGTGTTAGGACTAACAAGTGAAGAATACTGAGTTCAGACAGGTTATTGTGTAAAGGTGGAGAATCAATTGGTGAGGTGTCTTGGATATATTTCATGTATGCCCATCAATTGCCTACTTCTATGGGTGGTCTAGTGTAGAAGTAGGTCGGAAAAGAACTAGGTTTGGTCAAACCAAAACGTAGTCCCAGTCCATGAAGTCGCCAATAAAGGGAGTAAGCCATGTAAGTAGATGCATACTACCTAGTTCAGATCCGTGTGATTATCACCAGTGATTAGAGATGTTAGATGACGATGCAGATTCATTCACTTTGTCTCATTTTATCTTCAATTTCATGATTATCTTTAAAAAATTTCTCATATTCAGCGAATCCATATAGTTTCAAATTACATATGCCTACTAACTACTACTTCTGCCACCTTCACTATTCATACTCTGGCATCTCGCTAGATTAATGTGATGTAACATAAATTGATACGCATTTGTGTAAGGTTCCATTATGAATATGATTAGTTGATCCTGTCATTAAGTTCTACCTACCTTCTGTGGTTTTTGTCTGTTTTATTTACAGCCTTCAAAAAGCAAAATAAAAAAGTCAGCTAATACGGCTGATTTGTCTGACGATACTAACTCACTTTCTACTCCCGAAAAGTCTTTATCACCTGGACAACTCCCGAACGGTATTGATGAGAAACTTTTAAAGCAACTTACAAACGTCATGTTGGTCTCTGGATCCGGGGGTTCTGGTGGCGTGGTGGAAAAGAAGTCTAAAAGTGACTTTCGATTCTGGAGGACACAGCCGGTTCCTGACCTCAGTAAGTGGTTTAACACTACTCTCCTAGCCAGTCTGTTTTATCTTTTCGATTTTCTAAGAAATGATGTGTTTGTAAAGATATTACCAGAAAACCTTTACATTCCAGCTTGCAAATCGCTGGGCTACTTTAGAGTTGTAGTCCTGAGTAATCGAGACAATTCAATAATCTATCAAGAAAAATACTCAGATATAGCCACTGAACTTTCAGCTATTAAATCACGGACTCTAACTTATCCCCGATGATCAACTTTTGGACAAGTGAGTGTAGTCTAAAACTTAATGCATAAACTTGGCTACTTCGTCACATTTACTATTATAAATAGTTTAAAACAAAAGTTCAGGATAGTATTGTAAAAATAACCTATATTTGAATCTTACTTACTGGAAATAACATAGTTGGTTGCAGCTCCGTCGTTATTTAGACAAATCCATGTCCTTAGTAGTATACGAAATACGTGATGTATATTCACCACCACCACTAACAACAACAGCAACGTAAAACTTTGCACGTATGTAAAGCGGTTCAAGTTGCCATACCGCTGATTGATATTTACGATAACTGTTGAAGATAAGACATCTGTAAGTGTATTACTGTATCACTGTGATGTACAACAACTGGATCTCAAAAGAGGACCTATTAGTTGACTTCTGAAGGTTAAGGGACATCATAGAGTGCTAAAGCGGTAATTTACTCGACAAGGTTGCCAATCGTCATCAGCTCAAGTGATTGTCTTCAGAGATAATGTATCTGCAAGTTGCAGCATCTGGGATATGAAGCATGTTTATAATATATATGGTGACTGGTGACTATTATTAGTAATCAGCTATCAAAAAAGCATCTTAGACCTTATAAAAACATAATCGCTACTTTTTATAGGCCTTTAAGACAATAAGAATAGATTTACCAAATTATCTGACTGTTCTTCATTATCACAATATCTATGTGTATGTTCCAACAGTGTTTCCTAGTTCACTAAATTTACTATTTTTTATCTATCACCTTAGACCTCTGTATCCCAAAGTTTTTACTATTTGAGTTACGTTGGACCACATATTAGTGCGATTTTACTTTAATACTTATGTTTTTTTGCTAAAATGTAGTATGAAGTTGACAACAGGTGCTGTGACTTAAATGATTGGCGTTTTATCTTTAAGGATTTTTTCCTGGAGATAGTGCTCAAAATAAAAAGTTAAACGATAATTCGTCGTGTTAATATGAATTATGTCTCCATAGTTTATTCACATTGATTATTAGAATCTTGGTTTTGGACTACAAGAAAGTAAATATTTCTGGGTTCTCTGTTTTACAAAGAATTAGGAAACAAATTACTGCACTATAGTCCTAAATTAACATGTTTTGTGAAAAAATTACCTTCCAGCTGAAGAAATTACTGACAATGGTCCGATTGAACCAGATTCAAAACATGAAGATATTCGTTCACAGCCGTATACGTTACCTGAAGGGTTTTATTGGTGTGAAGTTTCTTTGGACGATGAAACTGAGGTAGGTTTTCATAGTTGAGTTCTTTCTGAACAATTGTACTGTTATTGTCTGTTATTCTGCAAAGTATGAAAGTTAATCGTTTACAAGTAACCTTTTATTTAACGTAAATACAATCCTTATTAACCATTCTATAGTCCTTGTAAGGATATATAAAACCTTTATTTTTGAGTATTAACTACGTTAAAAGCTGTAGTTTACACTTTGAAAGCAGGAATAGATCGGAAAAAACTCAGTATTTCCCGATTGTTCTTGCTGTTTAACTTTATTCCACAAAGACTAGGTAGTTTATCATTGGTTTTTGTGCCTATAATTTATATCTATTTCATACTAATGGCCCTAGAAATTGTAAATCCGACTGCATTTGATATGTTTGCTATCTATCCCTTAGGGAAAACATAGATGAAACGTCTTATGGTTTATCAGTTGTATGCATAAGGTAGTAAACTACTTTTATGGAACTTTCCCAGGACAATCTTAGTGATTCACACGCTTCTTGCTACCAGATGTACTGATGTACGTTGTGACTGACTGGCTGAATGATTGTGAGGCGACCAATTGACAATGGTATGTTCTAGTTTCTTGTAAGTACCTAATCTGCAGTAATAATCTAGTCTTAGACGTTCTTTTGTTACCACCCAGTGTCCTGATAAATAAAATGTTGTATATAGATTTCCTCGATTCTTTTTAGTCCCCTCATTTGTTACCTGATATAATCTGCAAGTTTATGAACACTCGTAATATATTCGTCCTGTTAAACCAAAAACTTTGATACTTCTCATGAGTTAAGTGTGAAAATGATCGACTGGATTATGAAGATGTCAATATCTCAAGGGAAGTACGGTATAGAGTGGACAGCCAGGATGTAGCTGGACGTCATGGACTTCGCAGATAATCTGGCTCTTCTATCGCACACGCAACAACAAGTACAAGAGAAGACGACCAGCGTAGCAGCAGCCTCAGCAACAGCAGCAGCAGGTCTCAACATACATAACGGGGAAAGCAAGATTCTACGTAACAGCACAACATGTGCCAACCAAATCACTCTTGATGGACACGCTTTGGAGGACGTAAATGCTTTACATATATGAGCAGCATCATCGACAATCAAGGAGAATCCAATGCAGATGTAAAGGCGCGGATCAGCAAAGCAATGGCTGCAATCATACAATTGAAGAACATCTGGAACTCAAGATAACTGTCAACAAACAACAAAGTTATAATTTTCAATACAAATGTGAAGACAGTTCTACTGTATGGAGCGGGAACTTGAAGAACTACGAAAGCCATCATCCAGAAGATACAAATGTTTATTAACAGTTGTCCATGCAAAATACTTCGGATCCGTGGACCAGACATCATCAGCAACAATCTACTCTAGGGGAGAACAAACCACATTCCAGCGGAGGAGGAAATCAGGAAGAAGCGGTGGAAGTGGATAGGACATGCACTGCGGAAAACACCCAACTGTGTCACGAGACAAGCCCTCAGTTGGAACCCTCAGGGTCAAGGGAAAAGAGGAAAACCAAGAAACATATTACTCAGAGTAATGGAGACAGACATAAGAGGAATAAACAAGAATTGAACAGAACTAGATAGGGAAGCCCAGGGAAGAGTAGGTTTGAGAATATTGGTCGGCGACCTATGCTCTATTGGAGGTAACAGGTGTAAGTAAGTAAGATAAATATATTTCGTAAGAGACAAATTAGATTTTTTAAGTCAGAATCAAGGGACCTCTGGATTTATGACAGTGATTTATTGAATTTGGACCGTTAGTAACTTCAAAATTTTTCTCTAACGTTTCAATATATGGTATCAGTGAATTAATACACAAACTAAGATTTCTGTCGTACATTTTTTGTGAATTGCACTTAAGTAGTGGTTTGTAATTTCTAAATAGTGTTCAGATTTGCAAAGTAGATTGATAAGATGCAGCTGTAACTCGCTGATTCAGAAAGATTCATTGTCTCCAACCTCCTATAAATTAAATATGTTAAGCTGTTGTAACTGTCCAAATTAATAGGTTGTGGCCGTGTGATGGTTGCTTACGGTAACTTAATTATTGACACAAGAGTATTCCCCCTGTAAGCAGATATTGAGAGCTAACGCCACTGGGCAGAAAAGTTTTATTCTTGCTTGGCAAAATATTCATACAAAAGTAAACATGACTGAATGAAAGTCTAAAGGATAAAGTTATAACTTAATCATCAGAATTATTTCTCACTTGTTGTATCAGGTGCGGGTATGCCTATTTACGTTACTAACTGTAACATAGTTTGGTAATATAGTTTAGAATCGGCTTTAGTATTGTATAACTATTCATTCTTTATCTTCTCCTGTGTCCTTTCACATGGTTTTACTTTTTGCTCATTCATTTACTGCCTCTCCCCTTCCTTCTCTCTTGCTTTACTGGTAGCGGTTGTTGCATGCTAGACTGGCCCACCTATAAATTAGGTTCTCGGTTGTTTGCGGGCCTGAATACATACTTGTGACGACTAACTATAATACTTGACTTACTATAAGTATGAGTATGAATTGGTCTTGGTGTGTTTTGACATTTTTATTTACTAAGCTTTTTATTTGCCTAACAAATATAGCTACAAGAATTGTACGATCTCTTGTATGAAAATTATGTCGAAGACGATGATCATCTCTTCAGATTCGATTATTCCAAAAGTTTTTTGCAGTGGTAAGTGTTACCGAATTCTCTTTCGTCATTTTATGTAAATTCTTTACCAATTAAATGTTCATATACGTTCACATAGTTTGAATGAGGGTTAGTGTTACTCTCTGCTATGCATGCAAAGTTGAGTCTATTGGTTAAACACTCAGCTTTCAATCAGTAGGTACCAGGTTCGAACTCGACCCCAGTGACTTCTATTTATGTAACCGGTTGTTATCATTAGTCCTCATACAGTGCTTCGAAACCGTACACAAAGTCAGTAAGTCATCGAATATTACTACTGGAGAACCAGTAAAAATCAGGGAACAATGGATGGTTGTTTCGTCTTAGTTTGGTACTCCTTAGCAAGATGGTCTGTTAGATTGGGAAATGTTTGCCGTTAAATTCAAACTCACACTATGCGATACTTTATGACTAAATTCAATCACTGCTGGGGTTGTGTTATTTTCCATCTACTTCTACTCTCTTATCCCCGACTCAGTAGTTGCTTGTCTATATTTTTCGTCGTAACCGACTATTAAATTGATTGATTTTTAGCTTGACCGATAAAGTTAAACTAGCCTTATTTATTGTTACATGATATACTTATTTTTTATTTTCTACCAAGTAATTAGTTGTTAAGGTTTCGTCGTTTTTTTCAATCGATGTACCTCCTTGTTTCCGTATAATACATTCAAGCTGTATGATTAAGTAACGATTAAGTTCCATCCAGTACATTATAATATCTTTTGAGCATCTTCCTCGGTTGTAGTTACCTAGATATTGTCAATGATTAAAATTCATATTCCTTGTAAGCTTTATTCTCATAGTCCTTTGGCACTCATGTAATTAAGTGTCTTTATATTCACTTTATTTTCGTTTAGGATCCTAAAGTCACCTGGTTGGCATAAAGATTGGCATGTTGGACTTCGTGTAGCCAAAAGTAAAAAGCTGGTTGGATTCATAGCAGCTATTCCATGCCATCTACAGATATATGATAAGTAAGAAGTTCATCCTTGTTTTTCTGACTTTTTTCTATATTTACGCAATAACATGTATCTAATATCTCTTAGCTGAGCGTAGGTGAGTAGTTAGATATTAGTTTACATTCATGTCATTAACTTTAGTTCAATATGTGTATTATTCATAGATTACACATTCTCTCTCAGTTTGTTGCTTGACCTAATTATCAGCTGACATCGTATAAGTAAGTGCTTATGAGGCTAAGATATGCACTAGTCCATAAAACTTTTGGTTATCGGTTTGACTCGTGTTGGAAGGATAAAAAAGCTAGTAGTTAAAGACTATAAGTGGTGTGATTCAAAATCTGTCACAGCGGTACAAATTAATCAAATCTTTATCTTTTTCTAACCCACCATCTACGTTCCTTTCTTAGTCAAATATCTTGTTTATCCTACTATTCTTTCAGCTTAATTATTTCTCTGCTTTTGTAATTTTTCAAAAGTGACAACTTTGCCCTATAAATATTTGTGCAAGATTCTGTATTGTTTTGTTTGTTTCATAACTTCGTTTTTGTCAACAGTGCCTATCCTTGAGTATAATAGAGCTGGTTTATTCCATACTAGCTGATTATGATTCAAATGTAGTGGGCTTTGTCCGAATGTTGGAATCATCAAGTACTTAGGGTTCTTAAGTTGTGATGTTCTGCGATTTTGGATCTTTTTTCTTTTGTATCTTGCAATTTTATTGAATGAGCCAACCGCAGCTCCACATACGAGTGACTGTATGGCTAGTGCCTAACATTCAGTGAATTTTCCTCCTAGAAAAATAAACTTATGTTTAAATAGGGTAATGTCGTTTCTCGTTTACAATATGCTTTGCCGATAATGAATCATTCTTTTTTGGTTTTAACAATTATATTATTTCGCTGCTTGTTTTATATTTAATTTCTACCTAAGAGAAAAACAGCTGGTTGAAGTCAACTATCTTTGTGTCCACAAAAAATTACGTTCTAAACGTATGGCACCAGTACTGATTCGAGAAGTAACCCGTCGAGTTCATCTACGTGGGAGGTTTCAGGCTTTGTTTACAAGTGGAACTTTGCTTCCAAAACCAGTTAGTAAATGCCGGTATGTTTCCCAGTTCTGTTGCTTTCAAAATTTAATTTATTTGAAGGTACATTCACACAAAGAGCTTTAAGTTGATAATATGATAAACGCCTAATATGTGTTATATTGTAGTTAAGTATGCTGTGACTTACAGTGTCCGAAAGCTGACACTAATACGCGCTCTTCCTTCACATAAACCCGGTTAATCAAGAGAAAAGCTGAAGTGTGAGGAAGGAAGTTCACTTGACTATATATATAGTCCTGTCAGTGGTTTTTTGTCTAATCTCTTGGAAATAAAGCGCTTTGTTGACTAATCGCACACATTTATCATCTGGCGGTTTCTGATTGGCCCCATAAATCATCGACTTTGGTGTTAATCTATTGAATCATAGGTTTTTAGTGACCAACATTCCTCAATTTTACTTGTTCAATCTCCCATTTTTGTCGACACCCATTCAAACTATTGAAGCCCAACTAAAATTATTCTAAAAGGCATATACCATATCGGTTTATAGTTTCTTCTACAAGTAATAATTACAGCTTTAATCTTCATTTTTTTATGCATCACAGTGGATAATATAAGGATAATTATCAATGTTCGACTTGATAATTTCAGATAAATTAAACATAATAATAGGATAATAATTTGTAATTTTTCAATGAATACAAATTGAATTCTTGACTTTTGAGAAATGGTGTAAGTCACTTTTTCAGAAAATAAATAAGCACTTGGGTTAAAATGAATAAAGTTAAAATTTTCCTAACGAATAACCCAAAATATTTGATATCATTAAAACACATGTGATCATGTGAAGTGGGAAGTACATGTGTATTTGTGTACATCTAAGAGAGTGTGAAAATATAATATCTTTTATTCATTACAAAGTGGTTATTGTTTCTCGTTTTCAATTGTATCATTTCTTTTTTCAATCGCAACGCTACCACTGAATCTTGTAAAGCTTCTTGTTAACATATCTTCTTCATGGCTGACAATCGTGTTATGTAATAGTCTCATCTTTTAAAAGAAAGTTATCTAGACCGCTAACTGTTATTTTACTACTCTGTTAAGATCACAATCTAGAGTGGGTGGTGTCGTCTTGTTGATTCTGGTGAAAAACTGTCATCTTAATTGCTCAATTAAAAATACCATTTATTCATTCACACACTATTAAAACCAGTGTATAATTGTTTTAAACTGTAATAAAAACTGGTTATTGTCACTATTTTCCAGTTATTAATTATAACTTGATGATGTCATTTACGTGACATCATGAGGTTTATTTAGGAGACTTATAAAGAGACTTATAAAGCTATATTGCTTACTCAATTATCTCTATGCGTTTGTTGGTGTAATGAGTGAAGAATATTTTGCTTTTAGTTGTATTCAGTAGATAGTTGCTTTCTTACTTTTCTTAGATATTGGCATCGCCCTCTCAATCCACGTAAACTTCTTGATTGTGGATTTTCACATCTCACTCACAATATGACTCTTCAACGAACAATTAAACTATATAGATTACCCGAAGCTCCTCTTGTCAAAGGTTTCCGTCAAATGACCAAAAAAGATGTCCCCAAAGCTTGGCCTCTATTATCTGAGGTGAGGTTGTTGATTAATAATTACATCTTTTTCCTTAAAATGACTAGTTATTTTGATTAAAAATCTATCATAATGCTGTTAATATTTTAATGCATAAGATGTAAGCAAAATTCATCTTCAAAAGTGATATTGTTTTTAGAGTGCACTCCGTAATATTCATAGATCTTTAAAGTATAGAGTAGTATATTAATTAGTATATAAACTACTGTAAGAAAATGGGATAACTACCAAGTCATATACACTTTAGGATAATGGATACATCTTTAACATTAAAAGTATATGTTATAACATATCCGCAATTGCGCATGAGTAAATTCAGCACAATACTCTTCAGCGGAAATTTTCCTATACTTCCAATAAATCTTGACCTAGCATCCAAACTATGGAAACGTCAATTATCCATTTCCTGCTCCAACCAATGCTAAAACATGAGGAAATAAGTGCATACTTATACACTTTTCTGTAAGTAGTACTGGAGAGTCATCTTTATTCAAGTAGAGCGTTTGAGGCGTTGGATTCGAAAAGTACGTACACTGTTTAAGTATTTAGAATTATAATCATTTAGAAATTCTTTCTCTATTTGGTATATTTCCTAACAGTAAGGCAGTAAAACTTAATGTTTCACATTAATCTCATATTTAGTATTTACTACGAGCATTTGTTCATGTTTAGGGCTGTAGTGCGTTAAGTGCCTGTAAATTCCTTCCTAATAGTTTGTTCATTTAACCACCAGATCGTAAATTTGTTAACCCCTCTATGCAGTAGTTATAGCAAATGATACAAAATGACATACATAATGATGAAGCTGTAAAAAAAGATGATATGACAATCTTGAACAGTTTGAATGGAACCTCCTTTCGAAATTTCCGTATACTACTCTAGGTATACCATCATATTTCATTTATTTATTTAAAATTACGTCTAATTATTCGTCTATACGATTTTGTTTTCTGTTTTTGTTGCATTATTCTCCCTGTTATTGATTGTTTGTTGTTTATAGTACTTGGGAAAATTTAAGATTCACCCAATTTTTACTAAAGAAGAATTTCAGCATTTCTTTGTTCCTCGAGATGATGTTGTGTATTCTTTCATAGTTGAGGTAAATAAATATCTATTATGATTGCAGATTTGTGTCATACCATATATTTTGTTTATTTTACTTTTTATGTTCAATTATGTAACTATATAGAATTAGTTTCATTTATAGATTTGACTGAAGCAAGAACGATTCGGACAGAATGATATGAATTGATTTTTGATGTATGGGTTCTCATTAATTGTATCTTACATTATACCACAATAATTAATCATTAAGAATTGGTGACTGAAAAGAAATAAAAATGACAAACATTATCAATGTTAAATTAATCCTATACAAATTAAGAAACAGTTTGGCACGATTTCATTGAAATCACGAATCGATCAATGTTAGATCACTATTAGAAACTTGGGAGCGCTGAACAGCCGTTTCGTCCTAGTATAGGGCTCATCAGGAGCGCATCTACAATAATGATATGTTATTGCAGAATCTGAGTCTTTCGTTAGTTTAGGCACAGAGTACTGTGCACTTCAAAATATAGGACCCAAGGTTATTGTTCATAATTCATATCTATATAAGGGTTAGTTTTGTCGCTTCCGTGAATTAGTACAAATTTTGACTAGTGTAGTAAATTATTGTTGAGGATGAGGAACAGCACTTATCGAACATATTTTGAATAAAGGTAAATTCTTTCTTGAAAGATAAGTTATTAAAACTGTTCTATATCCTAAGATGAAAAAAGTCGAAGATCATAGTGTATCTGTTATACCTCATCAGTCCAACTTACTACCTGGTGAAATAATCTAGAGATAAGAGCGCTTAACATCATTTTATCGGGTAAATCTAATTATGAGAATAGAATATTTTTAGTTTATAAAGTCATTAAAATCTAGCCCAAACCTGATAACACTGGAAGGACTTAATATTCACCTGAAGGGTATGATAAATCGTTCAAATATTCTTCATTTCTTGATGTATAATTTTAATTAGATTTTCAACTGTTCCTCCTATGTAACTAACATTAATCTAGTTGAATGTCTTTCTAAGAATCATGATGACATTCCAAAAAATCTTGAATAATCATTCAAAGTATTATGCTACGTAGGTGAGAAAACTTAATCCCATCTCACAATTTCGAATAGCCGAAACGCATTTATCCAACGACGATTATATTCATTGTTTTAGTTTTTGATTTACCTTAATTTTAGAATGAAGATGGGAAGATCACAGACTTCTGTTCATTCTATGTCCTTCCCAGTTCAGTCATGAAAAACAAACAACACAATAGTCTTCGCGCAGCTTACTCGTTTTACAATGTTTCTACAGTAACACCATGGCCTGCTTTAATTCAAGATATGTTAATTTCAGCCAAACAAGTAAGTTTCCGTAATTATTTTTGCTAAATATATATGTCTAGTACACATTTATATTAATTGATTTTGAGCTCAGTAAGTTTTGTCAATGAAAAGTCGTTTTCGTTCTTTACTGGTTCAGAAAGTGTAATTTGTTTTATATAACAATTATGTTTGTACAACACATTTAAAAAAAAGTACAGGTGACCAGTCAAGCATATATTCCGTTACAATTTGATGAAAGTTTCTTATTCCCAGTACATATTTATCACCGATAGTCATTTATTAATTATTTTGGTCTGTTGAACATATTTTATGTACATCATAAATATTATAATTTTCTTCAAATAAATGGTACTCTAACTGTTTTTACATATATGAAATAACTGCCTTTCTATAGCTTACTAGTAATAATTAATGAGATTTAGCAATTATCCTATAGGTTCAAAATACATTGTTTGACTCACCAGATTAACGTACCCTAGATTGATTAAAGTTAGAAGATCGTATTGCCTTTTCAGAAAATTCAATTTGAAATGCTTCGGATTATCCCATTGCTGATATTTTAACTGGCATTTGATCAGTCTTGTTTGGTAACCGGGCAGATTGCCTTGATACAGTCATTATGAACAAGTTTGTATAGAATAGATAGAATGTGACTAGCAGTAAAATCCAAAACGTGCACTTTGTCCAATTTGCGATTCATCATCTTTATGTACCTGCATGTCACAGTTGATATTCATTCCGGGACTCGAACCCTATGTAGTTTGCTTCAAACGCCAGCGCGTTATCTACTTAGTTAGTTCCCGGGGTGAATATCAACTCTGGAATACAGGTACATCCAGCTGACAGGCCCTAAATAGAACAAAATGCGCGTTCTGTATCTCACCGCTAGTCACATTCTAGTCCCCGACTGTAGCGGTCACCTTGACGTGGTGGTCGGGCTTGCCTATCGTGATGATCCAACCGAGCTAAATCGGCTGGAACATATGTTCCTGTAGGTTCTACCAAGCGAGGCAGTTCGATTGGAGAACGATGAGACTAAAAGCAGCTACTCAACGTCTGAGGGCGAAGTCGTACTGCTGACTGTAGAGGGGTGTGACAGCAGTAAGGCGTTTCCCTCGAAAAACCAGCATCTGCAGCGATGCTGCCTTGTTAAAAGGGAGGAAGAGGTTAGAAAAGTTCGACCCTAAAAGTGTCACACCTCACCTTACCTTACGAACTTCCGTCTTCCGCGGTAAGGCCTTTTAAACATGAACAGAGCTAACACTCTAAACACCACCTATAAAAAGGCCGTGCTTAACCGGCCTCAAGCAGTAGTCCCTTGGGCTCTGTGGTCACTCTCTCAGGTCTCTAAGACCAACACTAATCTACCTTCCTTTTCAGGTCCCTCAAGAAACACCCTTCCACGTTGTAGGCAGCCGGGAATTGATATCCGCCCTCATACCTGTACCAGCACACGAGACCAAATTGGTAACAATCAAATCCTTCCTACACCCCTTAACATGCCCCTTATCTTCGGGACTGCTTCTTTTCACATTCCTTCATCATACCGCACCTCTGATGCAAATGATTCGAGTTCTCGAAACGTTATTCCTGGTCTCTTGAAAACCCATTCTAGACTACATGTTGGGGCTTTTAATGTACGGACATTATGTCAAACAGGGCAACAGGCTTCCTAAGCTAGGACTTTAGAATCTCGCGCAATCATGTATGCTGCCTCTCCTAGACGCGCACACAGGATCCTAGAAAAGTCATTGATTTGATTTCACATTGTCGAAATAAAGAACCAACTCGATTTACTCTTCGCATATCTGGAAGCCCTGAATCTGCTACCCGGGGTCTAGCTGGCGTCCAGTAAGTCGAAAACAAGTACGCACTTGCACTAGAGCATGAGCTAAATCTAAACATGTGCCCCAGAACGAGCAACGGTACTATATCGAACCTCTCCATCTGTGGCTGATGGCTCGGTTGGGTCATCACGATAGGCAAGCCGGACCACTACGTCAAGGTAGCCGCTACAGTCGGGATTCGATCAAATGGAAGCAAGAATTTATACCATAACTAACTTTGCTACTCATCAGTAACACACAATATTTAAATATATGAAGAGGACGTTTGTTGCATGATGTATTGTATTGATCCTATTTGGTTAATTTCTCCAGCTATATTCAAGGTAATAAGTTTGGCCATTTTAAATAATAATATAGGTTGGACTTTGAACATATGAATTATCCAAAGTTTTGTTTGTAATTGTAAATGTAGTTAAAAAATCAAACATTAACGGGTTCTTATAGATGTCAAAAGCGACAGGTCTAAAATACTTTATTTATTTCTTGACTGTTAGCTTATTCAAACTTCAGATTATGTTGGTTATTTAGAATAATTAAACTTCTTTCCTTGGATGCAACTGAAGATAAAGCAGCAGAATACAACTATTCAATTCTCACAGTAGATGATCCTAGTTGGGTCATCATTGAAAACCTGAAAGCACTGGACGGTTGTTTCGTCCGGGTACAATTTAATCATATTATGTAGTCAATATAATTCTTGCTTAATTTAGATTTGCGAAGGCAACCAGCTGCATGGAACGTTGAATAAGTAAATCTCACATACCACTTCATCTATATCAGTCTGAGCAACTGAGTAGTAGTATCATTGGGCGTTATACAACAGATAATTCATTATTGAGTACATGAGCATGTATTTCGTGAATAAATTGTAAATGTAAATAACCACTAATGAAAAAAGTACATGCCACTAAATACTATGAATGACAATGTTTATTTTAATGGTCATTCTCTTCATTTATTAACCAGTTGATTTTTTCATCACAAAAGTTATCAATCGTATTATAAAAGTCTATAATCTTCGCTTAATTCTTATTCGTAGTTTTGTTACTTTTAATTAATACACTCAGCATTACTTCTTATCCAACTTTTTATTGTCATTGTCAATCGACTAAATGAAATATTTCTTAACTATGTAATGAACTATTTATCATCAATGCATTTATTAAGTTTGATATTCTTTTTGCTTAATATATTCACTATTCACACTTTTACAATTTACAGTTAAAATTTGATGTATTCAATGCGTTGGATTTAATGGAAAATAGCAAATTCTTGGAAGAATTAAAATTTGGCATTGGAGATGGAGATTTACATTATTATTTGTACAACTGGCGTTGTCCATTCGCTAAACCCTCTGAGGTTTGTTAAATTTTCTAAATTCTTTATTGTTGCTTTTTTTCTATTTAAAATATTTTCTTTTGCTTAACGTCGATGTGTGAAAAGTATCAATGTTCACCATCGTGTCAGTTTACCTTGACAACCCTATAATAAGTATTTGGAGACATTGATTACTGTGATAAAATTTCGTTCAGTCCTTCCTCCGTTAATTCTTGAGTTTTTTTTATCATTCAAGTTCACTAATGTTAAGTGCATTAAGAAACAACAGTTTCCTATTGACCTAATCTTACAGACGAAAATTGTAAATGGCACAAAGACATTACAACTTGCATTGCTTTTAGAAATATTATTAACCGTCTTAAGATAGAACTACCTTTTTTTCAAAAATGGCGGTTCAAATTAAATTTAGCCTTACACTATGTGTAGAAGAAATAGTCCTCATTTATTTCGAATGTTTCTCCCCATAAAAGTTTCATTAGCTTCAAGCATAACAGCACATTGGGCTCTGACTCGAATGTTTCGAATTCTATGTTGATTACACTGTCAATTTTGTTATCGATGACACTCGGAACAGAAATTATTCATCAAATCTTCAGTGAATCCATGTTTAAAAATTTGGATACTCCATTAGCAGTGAGATATTGCATGTGTCGATGTGCATTTTACACCTACCACATGTAAGATGGCTGTTTTGTACTCGATAGGGAGTGAAGTAGTCGAGCGTGTTGACCGCTTCACTTATCTGGGGAATCTCATCAGTGCTGATGGCCTGATGACTGACGAAATCTCAACACGGATACAGAAAGCTCGATTGGCTTTTGCCAACCTGCGTCACTTATGGCGTAGGCGAGATATCCGTTTGCTGACTAAAGGACGAGTGTACTGCACAGTAGTTCGCTCCGTCTTACTTTATGGCTGTGAAACATGGCCAGTGAGAGTAGAAAATATTCATAGGTTTCTGGTTTTCGATCATAGGTGTCTTCGAAGCATTGTTCGTAAATCCTGGGACACCCGAGTGAGCAACGCTGTTATTAGGAAACGGGTGCTAGGTAAGAATGGCAGATCAATAGATGAAGTGGTGAAACTTCATCAGTTGAGGTGGTTGGGACATATGTTGCGTATGCCTAACCGCCGACTGCCTCGACGAGCTTTGTTTTGTAGTGTAGGAATAGGTTGGAAGAAAGCTAGTGGCGGCCAGACCAAAACATGGCACAAATTGATGAAGTCACTGACAAGTGGACTGAGTCATGTTGGTAGATGTAGGCTACCTGGTTGGGGTCCGCGAGATGACAGTAATCGATGGTTAGATACCCTGGATGACATGGCTCAAAACCGTTCGCAATGGCGCCGCTGCATTTATTCTTTGTGTTCTCTCAAATCCTAATCTTCTGGATTCTTCAACCCCTCTAGTTTCGACTATCTAAACTTTTCTCACTGAATCATACTTCTTGAATAGTATCTTCTAATCCTAACCTCTCCGATTACTTTTAATACCTTTAATACCTCTTCTACTATTGGATTTGAATTGACAATTATATCTCTGTGCTGATGTGGTATGGCAACATGAACTGATGTACTTACGTACGAAGTTCTACGTTGCATCTGACTGACTGACTTTGTTATAACATCACGTATAATTGTAGTGACTAGATACATTGAATACCTTATTTATTCGAGGTAAATATGGATTTTTAGATGGCTAGCAAAATATGCTTGTTAATATCTGCAAGTATAAAAATAATCAGTATCTAGTCGAGGCTCGAATCGAGTTGTAGGTTAAAGTAAATCGAGGAAATAATAATTAGCATACAATAAGAAATAATTATCAATAAAAATGTTGGGATGGCTCACAGAAGCCTCCTAAGAAGCCGAAGCGCTTCCGCCCTATCACAGCTTGATAGAATTTCTAGAATGTCGATATGGCATAAGGTGACTGGATGATGACGTGACATCGGTCATTGAAGATTGGGTAATTTTATATGCTGTTTCCACTCAATAAAAAATCTATAAATATCCACAGTTTCGCCGTACATTTTTGAGACTAACTAGAGTAAACAATTCTGTCTCTTCCTGCTTCTGGTTTGCGATCTGGGAGAGGTTCTACTCGTTCTAGTGCCAAAGGTTGGATTGTGAATTAGTTGTTCTAATAGCAGACATAACAAAGAATATTAAAGTTTGGGCACGAACTCTTGTTGTGAGTAACATAATTCAAAAAAGACTCATAAATATTTACTGTTCAATTTTTTAAAAATAAAACGTATTTAAATTCAATAAACTTGAATTGTGAACATTTAATGGTGAAGTAGATATTTACGTAAAGCTTATTGTATCACCTTATGAATGAGATAATTATTCATTTGTTAAGCCTGAGCTTCACTAGAGATTTAGCTAATAAAAATGTCTGGAAGACCGAATAATCAAAAATAAATATTTAAATAAAGTGTGAAAGACATGTTTACCAGCTCTCCACTACTGAGAATTAACCGACTGACATTAATCAGAATAGGTTTCTTTTATTTAATAATTTTAAAGATTCCCATTGTGAAACTTAGAACAACACATATAAGCGAACAATATTGTTTTCGATTAGATCATCATCAGGCTTTACTCTAATATACATGAATATTTATATGAAAATGTTAAACCAATCAAGGCAGTTTGAGTCATAATCACAATGAAATGAAAAAGATTGCGTCACTACATATGATAGGCAAAAGTACCAGTTGACAGTAGGAAGACAGGTGTATTGATAGTAGTAAGAAAATTATACAATATGATAGCTAAAGTTTTATCAATAGTAGGTCAAAGGTGGATGAATAGACTTCAAATAATCATTACAAAACATTAAAACCACTACGTAATAAGCAAATGTGTAAAAATAATTAGATAGTGGAGAATATAAACGGAAAAAGGCAGAGAATTACCAACAAATACAGGATGTGAAAATAATGCTAATAATAACAAATAAAATTTTAAACCAAAAAAAATATTGTCGATCGTTAGTTACATCATATCCGGCCACGTAAGAGATAGGGGTGTCACGAATTTCTTCTGAACACATAAATTAGGGTTGAATGTACGAATTCCTATGGCTTCTGCTATGTGTAGGAGACGGGATTGAACTCCGTTGGGAAATGATGGAGGTATACGATAGATCACCCGAGAAGATCTAGATTTATCTACAATGTGACCAATGTGACTGACCCTTCGTAAACCATGCTGGAATACGTTCACTCATTCGTTGGGTAAGTCGCCTGGAAGTATGCCCGATATAGCTATCTCCACAGGAGCAGCTGAATTTGTAAATGCACATAGAGGAGGCCAGTTCAGGTAACTTGTCCTTCGTTTGGGTAGACATAGCTGGTCGACTGGAGAATGTCAACGCAAGTTTGGCAGCTTTGAATATTCTATTAATTACTCTTATTAATCTGTCCTTCAGAGTATCGCAGGCCACATCTCCGTTGAATTGTAACTTCATAAATAAAGGCTTCTTTTCGGCGATCGACGTAATCTTTTTCATTTCATTGTGATTATGACTCAAATTGCCTTGATTGGTTTAACATTTTATTTATATTTAATAATAAAACAACATACTTTCACACAAATATTACTAGAAATGCAAATATGATTAGATGTCATTGGAGAAAATCTTTTTTTCCAGTTCACTCATTCTGGAATCATTTGAAGTATAGTTATTCGGTCTAATTTTTCCCAAATATCATAAGTATTCTAGTTGGACATATTTTTTAAAAAAAAACTGTGAAAGAACTCCATAAGTTATTATTATTATTTTTGTTTTATTTGTTAAATATATTAATTTCTCATTTTTTTCTTATTTAATTTTACTAAAAATTATTTTACAGATTGGAATAGTATTACAATAAATAAAATACTGCCATGTTTTTTCATTGGCCACTATCATATTAGTTTGTCCATCGGGATTCATGAGCTTGAAATCGAATCAGCATATCCATTCACACGTTAATGTACCATATATATACATATATTTTGTTCATTTTACTTTAAAAACCATGATGCAATTGAACCATTGAAGGAATTTTTAAAATCTCGTTTAGTTTGTTTGTAGTTATCTTTTTTTTCTTAATCTTTTTCATTATCGTCCCTATTGATCATTGTAATTGGTCTGAACTTTATTATGACAGATGTTTGATCACAATGTTGAATGTCTTAATAATTGATCTCGACTGCTCCTTCCCTTTTCTTCTTTAACTTTTAAAAATGGAACAAATTGTACTTTATACTATTTTTTAGTGTGTGTCAATATTTTTGACTATTCTTTAAAATGTCATGTTTCAATACGTATATACTGGAAAATCGTTTAAATTTTACATTTCCCCAATGTAGCTTCTCATATGAGTTTCATTGAAAAAGAACAATGTAAACAAGTTGCGTAGTTATATGATCCAATGCTGAAATTCCATTTTGTATGTTGTTGTTATTCAACTGCAATAGTAGGATCAACTGATTAGGATGTTATGTTTCGTTGTGTTAGAGAAAACGTTCATGATAAGGTGTAACACGTTTACCACAGTTACACTGAGTAAAGCTTTTTTTCAAGCTTGTACACGATTAATTTACCATGTTTATATCCAAGTGTATGAAAATTGTCTTTGTGAACGGCTGCAAAAACGATATGACTTCAGAGAAACAAATCGGTGTTCAGGTATAAACCCGAAAAAAAAGTAACTAGAATTCCATTTTACAATTATTAAAAGCGGATAAACTTCTTGATGACTACCATTAAGTGAGAATCCTATTATTTGAAAATATAACGGCATCTGAACGAGGATCATCCAATCATTTCTAGTAAAACGAATATTGATAGAGTATTTGTGATTTAATAAATTAAAAATTGTTAATTAGTTTGTAAGAATTCTTTTCCATTTCCATATATTCGAAAAATAATTATCAGCTTTTAATGAGTTGTCTGCGTATGTCATACACAATTTCAGTTATTTTAATGGTTTAATAGGAAACACTGTTTTGAAAATCATGCTTAACTTCAGTCATTGTCAGTGTAGAAAATGGCTATTCCAAGTCAGATCTCTTATTTTGCCACAAACTTAATTCCTCTTTTACTTTTGGTTTTAGTTGATTAACAATTATTAATATATTACAATCACTTCTCAATAATCCTTGTTCTGTTTCTTCTTCAATCTATCAAGGAGACATTTAAGCATTATATTGTATCACAATAGATTTCATACTTCTGTTTATTTGCGTTTACCATTTCATTGCGTGGTCTCCTTGTTTTCAGATGCGATTATATATCATATTCTGAAAGAAAGAATATTCACCTATTATATTTTTGTCGAGAAATTGTTGTCATCGTAGTAACGTCTAATAAAGGTGTATACTGCCATTATCGAGAAGAATTAGCTTCTATCATTTCGGTCTTTCATTTAGTTTGTATTGCATGATTAGATTAGCGTAAATATGGGCAGAAATGCAGTCAACAGTGACTTCCCTGTTTTTTCGACAGTTGTTTTGAGTTCCGAATCTTTTTTGGGTATGTAAAGGTTTTTACATCTTCCAAAGCTTTTCCGTAAAGTATGGTGCATGTTGTGTTGTATCAGAGGATAGTACTTTTTCTCTTGAGTTTGTTAAGACCTGCTGCTACACTGGTTGTCTTCTTCTGCATTTGTTGTTGTGTGTGGGATAGAAGGGCTAGAACATCTGCAAAATCCAAATCGTATAGCTGCATTCAAGCTGTCCATTATGTTCGGGGCTTCCACTGAGATGTTGACGTCTCCTTACAGTCAACCACCAGAAGGAAGAGAAAGGGTGAGAGTAAGTAACCTTGCTTGTCACTGGTCATCACTTGGAATGAGTCTCTGAGCTACTCTCAATGAAAGACTTTGCTGTGCAGGTCGCCATAGGAAGTCCGTATGATGGTAACTATCTCTGGCACACTAGTGTCGAAGAAGTTTCTATAATGTTCTCCTGTGTACGCTGTCCAATGCTTCCTCTCAGTCAGTGGAATTGCTATAAAATGATGAGTTCCTTCCAGTTAATTGTTCAAAAATCACAATTTGGCCGGTACACGATCGGTCTTTAAAGAATCAAACCTGTTTTTCTCGAAGTTTTGAGTCCCTTAAATCGTTCGTTTTGTTCAACAGCACTCTAATGAAGACTATTACTGGTAGTAGATTGATGCACCTGACGTTTTCAGAATTAGTATGATCTACTTTCTTTGGTATGTTGATTAGTTATAGTTTTTCAGCTTGCTGGTTCATCCTCTATAATCTGGCTGAAGAGAGTTTGGAGCATTTTTGTTGTTACTTCTGTGTTTGCTTTCAGTTTCTGGCACTACTGCCTTACCACTTCTGATTTGTCTTATAGTGTCGAACAGATGATGCCGACGGCCTACTGCAGTAATGCCCAGATGACCTCCTATTTCTGGCGAACACCAACTTTAGGCATAAGAGAGAACGTCTTTCGACATGGCGACCGCCTAAATCATCTCAACGCTTGACCCAAATAGACCACATTGCTACCAAGCGCCGACGGAGTGGCTCGATAGAAATCTGCCACTCGTTCTGGACCACATCTTCACACTCAAATCATTCTCTAATACGAGCACGTATTTGTCTGCCTCTAACTGGAGTTAAGAAAGACAGCAAGAAAAACCCTTAGATTCCTACTTAACGATAAAAAAGCTGAGTATATTCCGAGAGCAACCAAAGAAAGAGTTAGACAGCCATGTAAATGATTTCCAACCCGAGGCGCTTTGGAGTAATATCCGAAGAGGTGTAGGAACGGCAGTGATATCTACCAGTAAGTTAAATAAACTAATAGGTTAGGAAAAAATCAGTGGATTTCTCTGGCATCTACTGAACTGATAGATGCTCGGATACGTATCTTGTCTGGCTCTTAACATGATGAGGAGCGTAGGTAGCTTAAGCACAGATAGTTAAAAAGACTACACAGTGATCAGAGCAAAAGATGGAAAAGGTAGCGGTGATATAGTAAGCTATTTACACTTTTCAAATAAACGAGCATTATTAGTCTGATTCGAAAAAATATCCATTCTCAACCCAGGAGATTGAATCGATGAGCAGAACACTTTAGAAAGCAGTTCAACTGACCTTCAGCCACACTGGTTACCCACTATCTCCAGCCAACCTAGATGGAAAGTTGGTGTAAGTCGTCCAACTCTTAATGATGTTAAAAAAGCTATAGACAATCTAAGGCTAAGAAGAGCAGTGGGCCCTGATAGGTTAACCCCTGAGGTTTTTAAGGATGGTGGTTAGTTTGATTGAGTTCTTAACCAGGAACTGGACATAATCCCATTCGACTGGCCTCGATCGTTGATTATCCTTGTCTATAAGGGAGGACAAAAGTCTTGTAATAATCACAGAGGAATCAGTTTAGCTAATAGAGTGTCAAGGATATTGCCCTCAACAATACTCCGACGCCTAACTAGATCTTGTGAAGAGCAGATTCGAGAAAACCAGGATCGTTTTTGGTCTGGATGTGTATGTATAGACCAAATATTCACACTTCGTCACGTCCTAGATCATAGACACACACTTCAGCATCCCACGATAGTTGTACTTCTTGACCTCAATTAGGCATTTCACTGTTGATCGTGAGGTTTTTAGGCAGTGTCTATCATTGAAATGCGTTCGAAAAAATTACTTTAACTTTGTCATAGACATGTTTTTAGATTTATTCTTTTGTCGGCTGACTTCTTAGAGGTTGGAATTCTACCAGACGGTTCACTTGTCGACTCTGAATATGCACACGTCATAGTCCTGTTTGGAAAAGACGCTGACAAAATGCAGTCTTCTAATCACCATCAACAACCATAGAAGCGGGTTGTAATGCTATTCTCCGCCTCGAAGTTCAGAAGGCTGTCCCAGGATCGGCTTGCGTTGGCATCTGAGCTAGTGATAAGGACTGAAGTAGTAGCATGCTTCACTTATCTCGGGACTCGCATCACTGCTGATAGTTTGGTGTATGCCTAAATCCTAGCACGGATAGCAAAGGCTTGACCGGTGTTTGCCCAACTTGCGTCACTTATGGCACTGTCGAGATATCTGTCAGCTAATTAAAGGACGAGTCTACTGAGAATCAGTTCTCTCCATCCTACTATACGGGTGTAAAACATGTTCAGTAAGAATAGAAGATATTCGTATATCACTAGTATTCGATTATAGTTGTGTTCGTAGTATTGCTCACATATCCTGGGGCTACCGAGTAAACAATGCTGGAGTTGGGAAATTGGCACTAAGTAAGGATGGCAAATCAATTCGTGAAATAGTGAATCTTCATCAGTTGAGGTGGTTGAAACATGTGTTACGTATGCCCAACCACCTCAACGGGAAATGTTGACTGATGTAGAGGCTAGCAGGAAGAAAGCTAAGGACGGCCAAACCAAAATATGGCATCAGTGGAGTAATCAATGTTGATAGTTGCAGACGTTTATTATTTCTAGTGCTCATTTTCACTTGCTTGTTTGTTTGTTTCTGTGTATTCGGCCTGTGCCTTAACTTTCTCTGCTCCTTTTCCTCCACTGTTATCGATTGCTGCCTTCCTGTTCTTCCTTTCTTGAATCTTGTCCAGAGTGTCCATACAGATCCATTGATTGTGATGGTGCTTCTTGTACCTTGAAACCTCACAACATGCTTGAAGTTATTGCTTCGTTGGTCTCTTTCCAGTTTTTTTTTCCCACGGTAGTTTCCCCTTCATTGAGTGAATTGTAAAAAGCTTGGGAGGTGACATACAATTGGCATTCGATTTATGTTTGTAAGTGGATAATATAGACGGACGGATATTATCACACTAATTCTTCAAACTGGTCATTATGAAAACAAAAATATTCGTAATCATGGTTCATAAGTTTCTATCCTATAATTCAGGTAAATCACATTGAAAATTTACAAGAAATAATTTAAATTATTTTATATTTTGTCAAGAAGAAAATTGTTTAAAAAAATAAATCTCAATATAAATGAGAAAAGAAATACATTATATTTGTTATTCATCTGTTGTGTTTTTCAATGTAACGGATTTGTCTGTTTAGTTTGTAGCTCATAACAGATGATGAAAGAAGAAATAAGTGAAAAGTTAATGCACCGTATAAGTTAATTTGAATGTTTGTTTTTTTTTCAAAAAAGAAAACGGATAAAATTTCTTATTTTGCATGTAGTGGACATTTAGCTGAATTGGTTTTTTGTGTTGCATAAGACTTTGCAGAGTAGCTACGTATTCGTCCATGTAACTGTACTGCGTCGACAACAGTTGACATATGAGAAGTGGAATAGATTTCAACAAATCTTTTCAGTCCACTATCATATCTGCAAAAGGAAAACGAAAGACACAAACATATAAACGAACGAGTTAAATAGTTTTTTATTTTTTCAAATTGTCAAAAACTAAACAAGGAAAAGAATTTATGGAAGTTAGAGAACAATTTCTAAGAATATCAATTCACTTATTTTCTGTATATTTATTCAACAATTGGTTCATGGTATTTTTATATTATCCTTTCATTTAACCGATTAACTTATACAAAATTCATCTGTCATTCCATAAATAATAGTTAATAAACAATACAGCGCTATTACTCGGATTCGCACTACAAACGATCTAGCCGTCTACCTATTGAGAATTGATATAAACTATCCATTGTAAACTTGCAGCTTGTTTATATAGTAACGCCAGTTGTCCGTGCAAATTATGTTCACATTTGTCATCACTCCATTTACCGTGTTAGTGTTTCGACTGGAAGTGTAAAAACGTAGGAATTTTAGTAGCCTGTTAATTACTTGACGAAGGTAGTTAAATAGTACTAGATGCATTATTACTGGGGAACCATCGAAAACTTGTGTTTACTGAACGGTTTTCCATAAATGAGCAGTCATCTAATGGAACAAAATTTTATGTAGAAGTTTAGAACGTGACAGAGATCTTAAATGTTTTAATTCTCAAGGTCTTTCCTGCCTATGTAAAGTAGTGGTAAAAGTTATCCCACAGTTTTCAGGAACTGAAATTCTGATGATTGGCTTTGACATGAATTCACAAAATACTAGTGAGAGATTGTAATTGTCTATTGTTCAACCATGTCGAAAGCGATGCATATATTATCAATAGTAGTAAATGGTGAATACCTTACTTATCTGGTAAACTGATCACAGTAAGAAATGTAAACTAAGTTCACATCCTACGGCTTTGGAATATCGTATTAGCTTGGTACTCAATTTCATGTGTAGTTTTAAAGTACGTGTAGTGAACGAGAACACACGCGGGGCAACAGAGTTACAGAGTTACTCAGTAAAATCGGAAAACCATATCGTAAATTGTTCATTTGCAAAAGATTAGTTCATCCTATCGAACTGGACTGTTCCTGTTGCCAAACATCAATCCATTGTCACTATTCATGCGTTTCATACAAATTCCATTGTTTTCTAACTCTTCCTTTCTTGATCTTCCCCCATATTATGCTGCCGGACATTACGTTTACACTCACGTCATATACTACTTATAATTAGCTCACACCACAGATGTCTCTAACAACTCCCAATTTTGGACAAGCACTGTATTCAAATACATCCTTATTTTTGATGGTTCACCATTCCATAAAGGAAAACCAAATTAAGTTGTGTCAGTATATATTGTTAATGGGAAAAAGTTACATTTAATTAGATAATATATTAGTTATTTAACTTGATAACCAAATTTACATACATTCAAATACTCAGCTTTGAATTATAATGCTTTTATGAAGCTTAATAATGCGAAATATTAGTTTGGATAGAAACTAGTGAACTGTAATGTGAACCTGTAGTCTACTGGTTAATAAACTCCCAATAGTTACATCAAATTTACAATCAGCTTAAAAAAGATCAAATCAGTAACCACTGAGTTATTACTGTTTAAATGCGAAACAAACAGAAAGAAATCTTAAGATAATCAACTAACTTGTAATATTTATCAACCATATTATTTTCAATTTTACTCGGTCCTGTTCCACTAATACGAATTGCTTTTTCAATAAGTGGCAAATAATTGTATAATCCACTATATTGACATTGACTTTTTAATAGAATGATAAAATGTTTACCATCTGAACATCCAAGTGCCTACAGTAGTGTAAAATGAAGCGGAAACCAAGAATTATATTCAAAACTCGAAAAAAAAATAGACTGATTTTATTTGCACAATTTTATTTTTTTATCTAATCAAGTTATACTCTTGATGAACTACTAATGAACAAACGGATTTTTGGAAATAAGAATTTTTCTTTGAAAATAATTGCCATTTCATGTAAATCACAATTTATTTTATGATAATTTCAATTGTTTACGATTTGTTAGTCAAGTATGCACCTTTTTTACTGGTCAATTTCAATTCATGTTTTACTGTTCCGTTGATTTGTGCTAATAAATAACTGAATAAAAATTTTCATCAACAAATCAATCATTACTCATCCAATTGACCATTATTAATTTTCTTAATACACATTATAAAATTTGAAGCTGAATTTTAAATGACAGTAAGATAATACTTTAAACAAGACAGAAGATATACATATGTATATATATATACATATGTATTCAGTATTCGTTTTTGAAATCAAACTGAAAACATTAAAAATTCATAGAATTTGAGTTAAGATTAGAAAAAAATCATTTTTTAAGATTTAAATTTAAACATTTTAAAATCTAACATTGATGTCATTCAAATGGAAGGTTTGCTAATTTTAAGATAGATAGATCACTTCATAAACTAACTGTCCGTTGCTAGATTATCAAAGAGAAATAGACAGCTATATTATTGCAGTGTGGAATCCATTTATTTCTTTGATGGTTAATCTTTTAAACAACAGATTCATTAAGTACCCATGATATGTTGTTAATTTTGATGAGTATCACCTTGACTTTTATATTCATAATTGCTTGAAGTTTTATTCCACATGATCTTGTTAATAGCGTCATGTTTCTGTAATGATATAAGAATCTATTTCTGTTAAACCACTCCATTTTATGTAATCTATGATCATTTTTATTCGTGCTACACCTACTTTATTTATTCCAATGATGTAGGTCTTATATAACCAGGCACTGTTATAATTACACTATATGATCCGCATTATAATCATCAATATTACGGTATAACTTATTAGTGAATAATGAATAAACATGTTTACATTTCGTTATTAATAAATAACTGATAATCTACTGATACACCATTTAGATTGACAAAATTCATGCAGTCAGTCAGTAAGATGCAACGTAGAACTTCGTACGTAAGCACATCAGTTCATGTTGCCGTACCACATTAGCATAGAGACGCAATTGTTAGTTCGAATCCCATAGTGGTAGAGATAGTAGGAGTACTACTGGTAATAGAGAGGATAAGGGTTCCAAGATATTATTCAGTGAGATAGGTTTAGAAAGACAAAAGTAGAGGTGTTGAAGAATCGAGAAGATTAGGATTTGAGAGAACACAAAGAGTGAATGCACATGCGCCATCGCAAACAATATGAACCATGTCATCCAAGGTCTCTACCCATCGGTTTCTACAGTCTCGCGGACCCCAACACGGTAGTCTATATCTATCTACCAACATGACTCAGTCCACTTGTCAGTGACTTCAAAGATTTCTGCCATGTTTTGATCTGGCCGCTCCTAGCTTTCTTTCAACCTATTCCTACACCACAAAACAGCTTGTCGAGGCAGTCGGTATTTGGACATTCGTAACACATGTCCCAACCACCTCAACTGATGAAGTTTCATTACTTCATCTATTGATCTGCCATCCCTACCTAGAACTCGTTTCCTAACGACAGGATTGCTTACTCAGTTGTCCCAGGATACACGAGCAATGCTTCAAAGGCACCTGTAATTGAATACCAGTAATCTGCGAATATCTTCGCATCCATATAAGAAAACAAAGAGAACTGCTGCGTAGTACACTCGTCCTTTGATTAGAGAACGGATATCACGCCTACGCCATAAATGAAGTAAATTGGCAAAAGCCAATCGAGCCTTCTGTATCCGTGCTGAGATTTCGTCAGTCACCAGGCCATCAGCACTGATGAGACTCCCCAGATAAGGGAAATGATCAACAAGCTCGACTATTTCACTCCCTATCACTAGTTCAGGTGCCGATGAAACCCAATCTTGAAGTAACATTTTGCATTTCGAGGGGGAAAACCGCATCCCGAACATGCTTGTATTGTTGCTTAGGGTAGTCAGAAGACTGCATTTTGTCAGCATCTTCACCAAGTAGGACAATGTCATCGGCATATTCTAAGTCAATAAGCGAGCCACTCGGTAAAAGGTCTACTCCAGAAAATTCAGACGAGGATAAGGTTATTTCTAGGAGCATGTCTATGATAAAATTAAACAAGAATGGAGAGAGTGGACAGCCCTGACGGACACCACTTGAAGTAAAGAATTCCGGTGACAGTTCTCTAAAAGCTCTCACTCGACCAGTGGTGTTCTAGTAGAGAGCTTGTATAAGGTTAATGTACTTCTTTGGTACACCTTTCAATGACAGACACTGCCACAGAACCTCACGATCCACAGAGTCGAATGCCGCCTTTAGGTCCAGGAAGACAACTAATGTCCGACGCCTAAATGTGTGTCTATGTTCCAGGACCTGTCGTGGTGTGAATATATGGTCTATGCTTCCACGTCCAGAATGAAAACCAGCCTGGTTTTCCCTAGTCTGCTCTTCATGAGCTCTAGTTAGGCGTCTAAGTATAATCGAGGCTGACAATTTAGAAACTATATTAGTTAGACTGATTCCCCTGTGATTGTCACACGAAGACTTTTGTCCTTTCTTGTAAACTGGGACAATCAGTGATTGAGACCAGTCGGATGGGATTACGTCCAGTTCCCAGATTCTACCTAGGATCTCGGTCAGTCTAACTGTTAAAACTGGACCACCATCCTTAACAACCTCAGGGTTAAGCCTATCAGGACCTGCTACTCTACCTCGCTTTAGATTTCCTGTCGCTTTATCAACTTCATAAAGGTTCGGAGGACTTGGGCCGACTTGCCACTCAGGATTACTGGAGATCGTGAGCAACGGAAGTGTGGCTGAAGGACAGTTGAACTGATTTCTAAAGTTTTCTGCTCATCGATCCAGTCTCCTGGATTGAGAATGAATGATCCAGCCATCCTTTTCTGAGATAGTTTTGCTAACAGATGGATTTCTAACACCGGTTTCCTTGATGAGTCTAAATAGCTGCCTACTGTTGCCTATCGCCGCTGCCTTTTCCACCTTTCTCGCTTTTGCCACCCACCACTGTTCGCGGTCGTTGCGTAGGCTTTTTATCAGCCCTCGCCTAAGCTAACTTCGCTCTTCGTCATGTTCAGAGCCAGGTAGGATGAGTTTTCGAGCATCCATCAGTTCGGTAGATGCTACTGAAATCCACGGCTTCTTCCTAGCCTTATGGTTTACCCTACTAGCAGATATCACTGACGTATAACCTTCATTTACATATGTTCCAGCCAATATAGCTCGGTTGGGTCATCACGATAGGCAAGTCAGACCACCATGTCAAGGTAACACCAACGGTCAGGCCAAAATTCGTGCAAACTTAGACTACTATTATTGAATACGTAAAGGACGTTAGTACCGCACTTGATTCCTCAGCTCAATGGATAACGCGTTAGCACTAAAATGGAAAGGTGTTAGGCTTCATGTGAACCTTAAAAACTTAGGTGCAGTCATTCGCAGCTGAAAATTCCCAAATAGGACGAATCGCGAAAATTTAATTCCACTACTAACCAAAACTCAACTTTACCAACACTATAAAAGTCAATCATCTTATTATCTGTTCCCGCTGTCGACTACTGCAGGGTGCAGTTCCGTAAACCATTAATTGCAATATGAACTAAATTAAATGACATAATTAGTGTTAATATTTACGGTCAAATTAAATAGGAATTGGATAGAGGTTATTTTACTAGAGTAACTGGATTCATAAAACTTCCCTAATTTTTTTTATAGTTTGTATATTAATTTATATCCACTATGCAGTTTTAAACGAAGATTGAATTGAAAATATCTTCTACATAGAATAATCTCATAGTGAACCTGCCTCACTTACCAGAAGTTCTGTTTATGACGAAATATTAAGTATTGATTTTAACAAGATTGTACTCTTAGTTTTAGGTACTATCCCCAAAAAAGTTAGGAATTACTTGGAAGTAGTTTCTTTTTTAATATGAAACCCCCTATAAATTGTATAGTTTTAGGTCTTGCAACCATCACAATACTTTTAGAAAGCCTAGATTGTATTCATTAGTTAGTAGTGTTGATTGTCCAATCAATTTGAACCGTAGCATAATATGCACTCAACGTATACACTACCGCCATGTACCAAACTTTCTAGTTAAAATATTTCATCAGCACTTTATGTGAATAAGATAGTGAACAGTTTAAGTGATGTCCCCTGTGCATTTACTCCAAACTTCCTAAAAGCTAACATTCAATCATCAGAAAAAACAGTTGAATGAATCTGAATAATTAACGCTTTAAGACACTATTAGCTCCATTTTTAAACTGGTTAAATGTTGAAAATGTTTCGAAGTCAGCACTGAGTCATTGAAACAAAATTTTAAAACAGGTTACTGTAATATTTAGTAGTGGTTAACATTTACTCACAGGTGTTTTGACTGTGAACGAAATTCTTGTCTCCTTTTTATCATGAATTTTCATGATAAAAATAGTTAAAAATAATACAATGTGTAGATTGCAAGGAAATAAATCTTCTTTCTAGCTTCTACGTATTTTTAGAGGTTTACAGTTGTTTAAAGATTATTAGCTATAGTCACAATGCAATATTAATTTTTCAATTAGAGTTTCACACATTGAAAACATCAATCAATGATTGTTAGACCACCATTAGAAACCTGGAAGCACTGGACGGATGAGCACTGCTGATGAGTACCATACCAGGAGGAAATGGCCATCAAGTGCTTGCAGGTTTCTAATAGTGGTCTAACAGTGATTGATTGATGATTTCAGATGTGTAATGCTAATTATATGAAAATTCCCTAATGTATTTATACACATGTATTATTATGATTATTGTTGTTATTATAATCTTATTATTTTATTATGAATACATCTTACACAAGTGACTAGTAAAATGGAAATAAAAATAGGAATTTAACTTCATATTGCTGCATGAACAACTCTTTAGTGTATCTGTTGTTGATTCATCTTCAGTCATAGTTAGACTATGTTCATGATTTAGAAAATAAAATTGTTAAAGACATTTTTTTTTGAAACTATATATTCTTGAGTATATTTGTCGTTTTCTGATTCACAAACTAAAAGTTAATCATAATCATATAGAGTATTCATGAATGGAATTCCGGGACTACAACCGTTTGAATTTCAGCTAGTCTCATAGATACATTTTAACCGAAATGCCGTTAGTCAGAAAACTATCAGTCTACTAGGTAAAACGTGATTAACAGTATTAATACACACTTCATCTACATGATAGGCTACAACTGTCGAGTGAGGTCTACATATAATATTCCGGTGAATAAATTCAATTCAGCGGATGTAATGAGGTCTCAACTTGTGGTTTAATCAATAAAAATTCTCTAAACAATTAAACTGGGCTATAACAACAAATACACACTTCCTATTTGTTCATAGTAAATGATCAAAGCAGACAGCCGGACTAATTAAATCAATGAAAACTTAAGTTCCTGCCACTATTTCTAGAGTATATAGAGATATTCATTGTTGAATAGTGATAATCTTTCACTGAGACTATATGATAAGACAAATCGTTGCAAATTTCAGACAATATTGTTGATTGTAATGATGAAAGAATAAAATCTTTTACTTACATTACACAATGAATAAATCTTAATTAGAAAAAAAAATCAATGGTCAGCAGTACATAGCTAGCTGTAGACTATTAGAATGTAAAATAATCCAATCTAACGATGATACGCTGTTAACTTTCAGATAAAAAGCAAAGAATTCTAACCTGTTATTATTATTATTATTGACTTACTTCAAGTGCAGTCCGTTTCATAATTTCATTTACCGGTCCTGCTAAACAACAATAATTTAATGCATTTGAAATAGATCGACGATTTGATTTAGTTTGTAGTTGAACAAATAATTTTAAATCACTCGGAGGTTCATTTTCAATAGTATGACTTTGTGATTTCACATTTAATAAAGATAATTCATCTTGTGCATATCTTCTTCGGCCTATAAAAAAAAATAAGTTAAGTAGTCAATTTATCAACAAAAATTAAAGATTAGAAGATTATTTACTAAATTAATAAACTGCAAAACTAATTGATTATTCCTAGTCTAAAACATGATTGTAACATGGATGTTTATATATTTAATTTGTAATTTATTGTAGCAGTTTAATGGAGGTAGAGAAACATTAGAAAACTAAGCGAGAGACCAAAAAGCTGTTATTCTTATAACACCTTATCATATCAATTATCAGATGCCAAGTGATGACAGACAACGAGAGATAACTTTCGGAGTTGTAGTTCTAACAAGTGGATATCCCAAGCATATAGGGTGTCGCATAAATATCATAAATGATAATGCATAATGCTTACGTTATACAGGGAATCGACTAAAGAGTCATGAACTATCAAATGTCATCTCCATGGTTTAAAAGTGGAGAAATCACAATGACTCCTAAATATCCTGATTTTGCTGTCTTGTAGGGTAGTGGACTTGTATCGCTAAGGAGTATCATACGAGGACGAAACGACTGTCTGATGTTTCCTGGTTCCAAGTGTTTGTTTAATTAGAGTTAGCCTATGAAGTGAGATTTTAAATATTTCATAATTGCTTAACAGTTCTTAAGCATAACCAAAAATGAGGTGATACACGAAACCATGGAGTTTGAAAGGTGACAAAATACTTCGGCACCAAGGATCCAATTGTTAAAATCTATTCCTTATGTTGAAAAACGCAAACTACATATAATTTTATCTATCTTCTCTAATTCAACAGTCATGACTTCCCAATAGGACAATATAAATACAATTTTCATATTAATTACATTTGGTTCTGCTCAAATTATCATACCCCCACTGAATATCACAGAAAAGTTACATACCAAAATAATTTGCGTATTCTATTTGAAATAAAGACTTTTTATTTTCAGTCTTGAATGACTTGATAAATGAAAATACTTTCTACAGAGTATCTGTCTATTACTTATATCTCATTCCAATGACAGTTAATAATATGGGTATAGCTGAATGTTCTTAGATGTTAATAAACAAAACAAACTTGTGTTTACATAGTGAACAAGATAAACCAAGTAAAAATAATTCAGTACTCAGAATTTTCAGTCACACTCATTTTAATACTGAAATAATGAAACAAATTTCGCATGAACCTGTCAGTCAAATAAAAACATGATAATTAAGGTCTTCTGGCTTTATAATGTAATTATTGATAGATTCTGGAAAGTTGTATAATTTTTTGATTGAAACATACATTCGTCCATAAAGCGAAGGACATAATTACATCAGAAAATATCTTTAGTAGAAAATACCAACCATTCTGATCAATTTATCGTATTAACAGGTCCAAATACCATACTCTTTCTTAAACACATTTTTAAGATCCGTCTGCTTCCTTTCATAATTAGTGTTAGTCATAGTAAAAAGATCTTCAGTGAACCGATTTGACAGACTAAGAGAGAAACACAAATAACGTGTTCATACAATCGTACTGTTACAGAAAGAAAAAATACTTTCTGATTGTTACCTCCAGTAAAACTAGGCTTAACAATTCCAATTGTTCGGGAGACACTAGCTGTTCTTCTGTGGTTATTTGAAGCTACCATATCTGAGGTATTTACATTTTCATTGATTTTAAATGAATTTTCTTTTGTTTTTGAAGTTGTTTTTGATTTTCCCGAAACTGGTCGAGAATTTTCCGTATTATTTGTTTCCTTTTCATATGCTTTCATAGATCGTTTCTCTAAATAACTCTATTCGAAAATAATTAGAAAGAAATTTTTTTTAAAAATAAATGCCGGCATAATTTTTGTGTCATAAAAAATATTTAAGCAAGATTAGTGTTTTCGGTTAAAAAGGTGCCAAACTTTTCCCTATATTCTAGAGCTTCATACTGCATTTGAATTGAATTATATTATTGTAAGCTTTATAAGTAGTATGTACTTTCTTAAATTATTCATATTCTAGAATCGTAAACAACAACTATCGCAGAAACAATTGTTGACCGATTTCTTATGTTAGTTGAAGGAAATTATTAAATATTTCAAGTTGAACTTACCAACTGTTAGTCAAATCTGAAATTTTTCATTGCTAACTTATGACATCACACTAATAGTCCCTCATGGGCGTATCAGTTTCTATTAAGAATGCACTACTTTTGTGTTGTATACTACTGAAAACGTGGATTATGAGTAGCATGCAGAGGAGCGTTCCTCCAAAAGATACTACTTAGGAGAAGAGTGTCGAATCTGGTTTTATCCCGCAATTAAAGTGTTTCAAAGACTGGAAGACATGCGCAAGAAGACATTTATTTATTGACGTAGTGAATAATGAGTTTTACTTTGAGTGATAACAAGAGGCAACAGAAGTGTAATTTTCACAGAATTAATCAGTCAAATATTGATCAGGATCAACACTCAAGATTTGATAAGTTCAATGTATAATATAACAAGTGTATTTTTTCTCTTGATAACAATAATTAAATTATTCGATATTTCATTGTCATTACACATTAGTTACATAAATCACTAAAGTACCATCCAGCTGTTTCGATGTTCTTGACCATTCTGTTACAGATGATATTTATTTACAACATTGAATCTAATCTTTTTAACTTGATTGGAATTTTTAATATAGCCTCTTTATCCATTATTACAGGAAGTTGACTTTACAATCTGCTTCCCAGATTAATCTTAGCCAGACAACCGCTGAAATCCAGGAAGCATTGGACAGTTTGTTTGTGTAAGTATGGGACTCCTCAGAGGTGCGCATCTACAATTCCATCAAGGATAGAACCCAGAGCTGTTGAGTAACGAGATGACTACCTGAACATAAAAGCACTGAGCCTAAATCAAATGGTTTACATAACTAACTTCAAACGAATGTGGACTGTTAACTAGTCCTAGATTGTGATAAAATGTTTGTCTAGATCTTCTTAATAGTCGATGATCATCGTACTGTAGTTAGTGTGTTATGCAAATTTTAATATCTTGTCATTTATTTAGGAAAATAATGTCAAACCCACTAGTGATTTTAACACTGAAATACTACACTTTGTTAGCACTGGGTGAGATGATTTTTCTCTACAGTGAGTATGTATGAATCAATGAGAAATCATATATATATATATATATATATATATATATATATATATATATATATATATATATATATAACCAGTCTAATCCTTTGTAAGTAGAAAATAATATTGCCACATTTTAACTACATTGTGCTACTGTTGTTTGCAGAATCTTGTTATCAGTCAAACGTAGTAGTTCTCACTTAGGACAACACAAAACGATCAATCTAAAAAAACCGTTCTATTTCAACTGCTGACTTTGTCAGAATGAATAGGTTCTTTTGATGAGTTCATAAAGTCACAGATTAATTTAAGCTTTTCCAGGTAATGTATTAACAATATTTCATTTCAGTGTTAAAGATTTTATCTGACTGTAAAATATCATGTGGTTAACTTTGTTTCATAGAATATATATATTACTTATGGACATTGATTAATTAACGTGATATAAATGTCAATTTAAATATATAACTGTTGATTTAAAAAAACTATAATTCAATGTTACACCTGTGTATAGATGACAGAAGTTTGCAATCAAAATTCATTGTTTCATTGTACATTTTTTAGGCAAATACAATATTTCTTAAAGGTCATTTTTCTCACAATATTTAAATGAACGTGGTGGCAATCGATCACGTGAAAAACTTCCCTTAGATTAGAAGAAAGATCAATATGAGAAGTTAGAAATCAATCAAACTTAAATACGTACATAATGCAATATAAAAATGTTGATTCAGCTAAATTGTTCTGAACATTAAACAGATTAAATACATGTGTTTAATCAATAGTTAAAATTGATTTAGGCAAATTTATGACGAATTCACTTTTAAGCTTATTAAATTTAATTTATAGTTGAATTCATACATTAAAATTATGTTGTGCTTATTATGGAGACCAGTTGATCTTGAAGTAAATGAACTGAAGCATTAATACATGAAACATTCATAGGCAATGTTCACCAAAGACTTATCATTTAGAGTATCTAAGAAAATGTGGAGGCACCTGAAAAAGATGTTTCATCCTATAATATAGGACTCCTCAGCAGTTATATCCAAAATGAAACCACCTAATGATAAATACCAATCTATGATTTTAACAAACGCTTACAAAGCTGCTTCAAATAAATGTTCAAAGTTTTTTTAGAAATAGTCTGGGAAAAAAGTTTTTAACTTACCGGCAAAATACTATCCTTTCTCGGACGATTATTTTCTTCTGGTTTGCTTTCTAATTGTTCAGATTTACAATTATTTACAGAGTGACCAGTAGTGGTGTGAATGTTATTTTCTAATTTTTCAGTAGCATCAGAAACTGATGTGTTTCTCTACAAATTTAATGGATTTTTAACAATTTCATTTTTTACTAGGATTCCAAATGAAAATAGATGATACAAGAAAGTGCAATAACAAGATAAGTCTTGCGTTATTAAACAAGAGACTGCAGAAAATCTAACGTTTAAGAATGTGAGTACCTTGATGAAGGTACAAAATTATGTTAACTTGTTTATGTCTGATGTACACGGTGCAATTGACAGTGAGGAACAACTCGTTTGTGTAATCGGCTGTGATTTACAATTTTTTTCAAAAGACTAGTGATACTATCTAGATCCACAAACTGAAGTTGATAAAAGGCATAATAAGTTGACCAACTAGGCTATTTTAAATCGACATAAAGTAATGAAGTACGACTTACTAGGTATTACGTTATTCACCAGTTGTTCTTCACATTAAACCAATGACATTAATTTTGAACCTGATATTTTCAAATTTTAATGATCTCTCAGCGCTCGGTTTAGCGGTGGGAGTAGAATTACTCAATTATATAAAATAATCACTGAATAAATTGTATTTAATGAGTATCAAATATTACGCTGATAATTACTATTTCTTCCCACCTAATTAAATACTAGACTTTAAAACTGTTACTTTTTCATGATAATTTGCACTTCTGTGATTTTTTATGGTTTGTATTTTCATGCATAACTCTTTGTCTAGCTTCCAATCCCTTCTCTAAATCCACTATTTATTACATCTTCATCTGATGACATGCTTTGGGGACTGACTGTGACAGCTGTTTTGTTGCCGGAGACAGTAGGTTCTGGAGAGTATACTTGATTTAGTGATACACAGAGGTGTTTTATCAGACTTGAAACTAGAGCGGTCTAAATTCCAACTTGTACAGATTTATAATTTTGCGCTGCTAATAAGTCTTACGGTTAGAATAAAACAAATAATTTTTGCCCTATGATTTTTGTCCCTTCTTTATTAATGATTTCATTTAGTGAAATGAATTTTATTTTTATGTTATTTATTTACTTGTGATGATCATTTCAACAAATGACCGTTTTGTAAACAGAAATTACAAATTAATCATCACTAATCAGTTCATATTCAACACATGAAACAATAATAACTTCTTCATTGATAAATGTTTTTAGCAACAATGTCAATACAACTGTCATTTTACTGATTAACAAAATGCAAAAAATAAATCATAAACGGCTATAAAATGAAAGTTGATTTATTGAGATAGTTAGCTATACACAAGTATGTTGAAATGTTTGAAATTATGCAGCGAATTACTTGAAAATTGAGAATGTATGACCAAAGCAAATAAATCACTTAGTCTGGTTACACTTACATGAGAACCGGATAAATGCGGAATTTTCCTTTGTGCGGTTGAGATAATCGTATTAACTGGTTCCGAGCGCATGCTATCTAGATTATTAATAACTCCATTACTGGAAGCCCTCGAATACTTTAATCCATTAAGATTATGTACTACTGATTTCGGATTTGTTAAAGAGCCACTTTTAGATTTAGACTTCAAATTATGTTTATGATGAATTGTACTCGATACACTGGACGGATTAGTTTCAAGAGAAATGAAAAATGATTCAGCCTGAGAATAACACGCAGGTACTTGAGTTGTGGGAGAATTAATTGATGTAGTTGTGTCTAGTTCAGGTATAATTTCATGTTGTGTTACTGAATGTGCCCTGGACTCGGGTCGATTTTGAACCGTTGTATTTAATGCAAGTGAACAGTCCTAAAAATCGATAGACAATGAAGAATAAAATGTAAATTTTCTATGTTAAATAACAGTTTATCTTATTTCCCATGTATAAGTAGTACACAAACATTTATATAAAGTGTTTAATCTCAAATAATATGGAATTGGGAATCATTCGATAGACCAATAATCCATACACAAGGAATTTAACGCAACGCAATCCTTAATAAATAGAAAATGTAATAATTCTGATCATATAGTCAATATTTTTTCAAAAATATAATAGGTGAAATTTTATTGAGAAAAACTTGTTCTGGCGGAAGTTTTCTACAAATACTGAAATTTCAAATAAAATGAACATTTTCTTTCTGACTGGAAATAAGTCTTGCTGATATGCCTTGAATAAGAAAAGCCTTTGACTTTTCACATTCAATATAATTAGATCGTAAAATGCTTCAATTTATTTAACGTTGATCATACTTTGACCTTGATGTAAATCAGTTAATTTGAAAAAAATATTGCCGTGACTTATTCATCTAAGCACTCTAATTTTAATCATTGAATTAAAAGCTTAAAATTTACTTCAGTTATTTAAATTAGACTCATCATGTCATTTGTTTAACCGGCATGAAAAATACTATTTAAAAGTCTTGATTCACACTTGGTTTCATTTTCATCCAAAAAAAAATAATAAACAGAACCACCGGAGTTGTATACTTAATGAAAGTTTATTCATAAATAAATTCAAGTAGGAGAAAAGAAACACGTGATATTTGTTTTTATTTAACACAATAAGAGGAGTGATCAATTTTAAGGTGAATAACATTATTCTTCGTACAACAACTTATTTATTGAATGTAAACAATCCTGATCCAAACGATCTCTATATTGATTAAAATGACAACTAATATGATAACTTGAATCGTCTTGTATGTTTTTTTAAAAATATCTGTTAATATTACGTGATGAAATGTTTAACGATGAATTGATTCGTTCGGTGTTCTTTGACTGATCGTGAATCAGAAATAGAGATCATTGTTATCATAGTTTTACAGTTAATTAAGTCTACTGATCATGTAAACCTATGACCTATTCCTATTTCATTAAAAACAGTTCAACCCTCCATTCCTTGATTTATTTTATAAAATTTTTTATAGCTTCGAAATTATTGTTTACCCATGTTAAAAGCTAACTTTTTTACGATAATCAAATTGTAATAGAATGAAATACTTATTCTCTACACTTAAACTAACCGATACCTTATGCTAAACCTTGTATTTGAACGCTTATAGACAAACTGTCAAATTGTCCCCTGAATCCTAAAAGTCTTTTAATTTTGAGCTCCATACAGAGGCGTAATTCCGAAACTTTGCTTTGCCAGCTAGTTTACAATATAGAAAACAAGTGAATCCGTAGAAATGCATAGTTAATTAGCATGAATACATAAGTTTTGATGCCTAGGTGTTAGTTATGGTGATTATGGTCTTGTTGTGATAATAAATCATTAAAAAGTAGGATAATTGTATTTAATAAAGTTGAATCATTATTATAATTCAATTTAGTATGGTCAGTTTTATTTGATGTTAATAATATCTATCTGATGAGTGTAGTAAGATGTAATTGAATGTAAGAAAATAATAGGAAAACTATAGGAAATATTTTAACAACCACCATACAACAAGTGATTCGCACACTTCAATATATAAATGACGATAATATTATTCAAAGTTTAAAACAAACAATAAAACTTTAAAACAAAGTAAAGTAAACTTATTGAGATGATAAGCCGCTAATACTTCTACTATCTCTGCCACTATGCGGTTTGAACTGACAGTTGCGTCTCCGTGCTAATACGGTATGGCAACCTGAATTGATGTACGTGCGTACAAAGTTCTACGCTGTAACTGACTGACTGGCTGAGCTCTTTCGTCCTAGTATGATGTTCCTCCTCCTTACATGACCAACCTTCAAGGTTGGCAACAAGCTCTTTACTTTCAGACCGATGACTTGGCATTTTTTAAAACAGTTACCATGTCTAAGTTTAATCACCAGTGGGAAATAGTTGCTTAGCATCATGAATCGATTAAAGTTAGAACAGTAAAAATATTTCACAAGATCGTGGCTAGGTGGTTTATAGGCAAAGCATTCGCTGCAAGACCGGAAGCTCCCGGATTCGATCTGCGGTCGGGTTGTCGGTGAAGGTTGTTGAGGATATTTACATACTAAAACGAAGCTGTCGTCTAGTGTTTCCTAGTTCTAAAAGGCTATCTAATTCAAACTGGTTTGTAATCCCGATAATATTTAACAATTTTCACAAACCTCCTATACTTACAGTAAAATTATTCATTTTCTAAGAATAATTTTCATCTTGATTTTTGGTTGTGTTATTTTATCAACAATATAATGTCAACACATTTTAAACAAGATGATTAAAAGGAAGAAATTAGTATGATATTTACTTGACAAACTTAACAGTAGTTCAATATGTGAACTCAATACTATGTTCCATTCTATTCAATGTAACATAACAATCATTCTAGAAAATCTTTAAAAAATTCCATAATCTGACTAAATAATCATAAATATTGGTCATGTATTATAAAAAGGTAACCGATTATAGATTATTTGTCTTGAGAAAATTTTATTCATTCTTTATTTCAAGAATGTATGACATTCATTCTATAACATGGAGAGAGTTCACTCGCTCATACATACAAACCCACATACCTACGTACATATGTAAATACATTATAAATAGAAATGTCCTAGAGTGACTTCTTTTGTTCGAAATTAAAAAAAAAAGAAAAACTCAAATGTTTTGCATATTTCATTATAGTTTCACTGGCTGGTTATGTGAAAATGTAAGCATAGATGACTCTGATTAGTTGTCATTTGACGATTGCTTTTATATTTCATATTTTTTGGCGAATTCATTTTTTAATTTTTATAGTTCTAAACTTACCTGAAAAATCTTATTCGATGAGCTTTTTAAAATGATTAACTTTTTTTGTCATTATGTGTGTATGTATGTATTATAGTCATTGAAATCGAGTTGTTGAGAATTTTTATATTATAAATAAGTAAATAAAAAGTTTTTAATACTATTTATTGACTAAAAGCAATATTCATTATTTAGAATAAAGGATTTATTTGTTATTCAGAGCATTCAATCTAATGAACTAAAAGTAATCACTGATTCATATGCCACGCCACTGTTCATGCTAATTCATGGGTAAATTCAACAAAAGTTTGAATTTAAACCTTTCAAAATTGTAAAACTTATAAAATGATTGATATACGAAACTACATCGAGCAGACAGTATCACCAAATGTCATGACTAATAAACATTCATGATTTTGATTATCTTTTCGAAAGTATTCATTCTTCTGGGCTATTTGTTTTAGTAAAAATGAGCGAAGAGAATGTAAAAAGATCAAATATTCAATGACAGACAGACAGATACAACGCAGAACTTCGTACATAAGTACATCAGTTCAGGTTGCCATACCACGTCAGCACAGAGACGCAACTGTCAGTTCAAATCCAAGAGTGATAGTGATAGTAGAATTATTAGCAATAGTGGATAAGATTAGGGAGCGAAGATATAATTCGAAAAGTATAATTCAGTGAGATTAATTTAGAAGGAGAAAGATAGAGAGTATGAGGAATTAATTAAAAGGCACACCAAGAGTGGATGCACCTGAGCCATTGCGAACGATTCTGAGCCATGTCGCTCAAGGTCTTCAACCATTGGTGACTTTCGTCTCGCGGACCCGAACCTGGTAGCCTAAATCTACCAAAATGACTCAGTCCACTGGTCATGAATATCTGCCATGTTTTGGTCTGACCGCCCCTAGATTTCTTCCAACCTACTCCTACACCACAAAACATAGCTCGTCGAGACAGTCGGTGGTTAGGCATACGTGACACATGTCCCAAACACCTCAACTGATGAAGTTGAGATCGAACATTCAACAACTAACTATGATTTAGGTTATAATGTAAATCATCGTATACAGCTGTTGTTTTACCTGAAATTATTCTGAGATTAATGTAAAACGTATCTGTGAACTAGACTTTGGTGATGATAAAATGTTTTATTACATTTTTCATATTAAATTAATAGTTGTTTATTCAAATCTAATAAGGAGATGCAAAATAGCTCTTCGAATAAAACATTTCTCATGTTAATAATAAAGGATTTAATAAAATTTTACGTTGTAGGCGTAATAAAAGTAGGAAAGCAATTGAGGCTGTTCACTTGTCAATACTGAAAAAGGTATGTAATGCTAAGGTATTTGATATCATATCTTATTTTAACTGGTGTTTCAACATTATTCACAATCGAGGGGGGAATTTTGGATTTTAATTTCGGGCTCATCTGAAACTACACAAAGAAACAGTTTTCCCAAGTCTCAAATTCTGTAAACCAGATATTGCCTTCGATGACCGTTCGATTACTAATATGGTGTTCCATTCATTGAACAAACCTCTGAAATATATGAAGTCACATCATTTTTCTCCAAAAGGCCGTGGTGTCTTCGCGTATTTGCATCACTGAACATGACACATACGTTTACGGCCTGTTACTGACCAAGAGCAAGCATTACATTTACATATATACGTATTCGTATATTGCTGGCTGCAATAATGTTTGTTTAAAGTGAGACTAAATTACTTCTTGTAAGGATGCTTTTGAAATAAAAAGAAGATTGAAAATTAAAATGAACTCTAGTTAGAATCACTATGAACGACATTTGTCGAATAGATTTTTCAAAGTTTAATCCAAAAGTCTAGGGTATGGTAGGTTGCTCTCATTAATGATATTAGACGATGGTGCATTGAAATCAGAAATACTCTAAAACTATATAACACATATTCACTGTTTTAACTGAAATCATGTCATCCACGAATATTTTACCTATTGTAAAACTACCAATAAAAACAACAAAGAAATCTACTTGATTCGAATTTTTCATAAATTTTTATCACATTGTCTGGTTAATCAGTGGCAACATATTAATGAATCATGTACATGTTTTCACTTACTTCCGCTTGTAAACTGGCTGTTTCAGTTGATACTAGTGTCTCTGTTATTATATTCTGATTAGGATTAGTTGACTCTGGTAGTGATACATTTTGTTCATTTAAGTTATATAATAAAAGCTGATCTGTATTATTTGAATGCGAAAATGGTAGTGGACTTGTACTATGTAATGGTGGTATTACTGGAGATGTAGGCTGATTTGTTGTATTAAATGGAATAGGATTTAAGGTTCCTTTAATAAATGGAGAATGAATCCATGTTGGTTGTACTGAAGAGCAAGGTGAACAATGAATATCGACGTAGACTTTTTGGTTTGAAGTTTCGTAAGGATAAACACGGTGAACTTGATGTTGAATAGGAAAGCAGCCATAAAAATACGACTGAGTCACAGTTTCTGAAATATTTCTTCGTTTTCGCTTAATATTTTTACGATTAAATGGTTTTCGTAATTTGTTTTGAGTTACGGTTTTTCCTATATCTGTATTATCATTTGAAACTGGATGACGATCATGATGCTTCTGTTCTGAATAATTTGAACATACAATGTCATCAATAATTTCATTACTTAGTTCTGAACTGCTGGAATAATCGGTTGATGAAGATTCTGAATTATCTCCTCTATAATATACAGTATTTAGATCAGAATCTGAATAACCATCTACATCATAAGATGTTAAATCATGCTTTTTTCTATAAGGTCGATGAAACCATTTGAAAAACCGATTGCTTTTATCATGATGGTCAGTTTGTTGCTTTCTAGAATAGTTAGTTTGACAACTTGATCTTCCTGAAGCATCGAAATCTCCATATTTTTGAGATTTTTGCCGAGAAGAGAAACATGCATGCATCATTCTGTTATTTGACAATGATCTACTTTGTCTAAAATATTTAGAATTAATTGCTTGTGAATGACAAGTTGCTTGTGCTTCATCTGTAAAAGGAACTTCTTTCAAATATTGAGATTTTGTTATAGTTGTTACATGAGCAGTATCAACATTCGTAATTTTATAATTTAATATATTACCTTGAGTTGTGATTGGCGACTCATAGTCAACCATTGGATAATATGACATTTCTTCTGAACAATGATGCTCGGTACATTCTGTCTCAGCTACCTGCATAAATATGAGTATAGATAGAAGAAAATTAATATAAGTTCATTCCTTAATATTTTTAACTTAGTTAAACTAAATATCTATAAAGCATAAAAAAATATTTAACTTAATAACACTAATGATAACTATTAATTGTATGCTCAAATACTAAAAAGTAAAATTGCCTTCGCTTCCAAGTCTCGGTGATTTCACCACAATCTCACCGCTTTGAATTACTACTCTATCTTATCACATATACTATGGGTGTGATATTTTATACAGCTTCAATAAATATATGCGACATCATTTGGGAAATATTGTAAAAACTTCATAAATTGTATACTTACATGATTTTCAGTAAATGGAATACTGTTAAACACCTCATTGGATTCACTGAACATTCTGGTCTTAAATAATGCTTCTAAGGGATTCCATCTACAATTTGTTAATGAATGAAAACAACGTCAAAATAAAATAATAAAAATGGTTAAACCTTGAAATACGACTAAAATAATTTATATATATATGCTTCTTAACTGAAATGTATAACTTATAGTTAGAAGTACTTATTTTCTATGTTGCAATAAACATATTCATGGGAATATACAGGTATTTTCATTATTCGAAAACTATAGAAAGGATTCTTCGTCAAAACTGTCATTAATAATGAACTAATGTTTATCATTTACAAGTGGACATGTTTGTATCAATTTTAGTAGACAATATTTCTTAAAAACTGTATACTGTTAGGTAAATTCATATACTTAAGGTGAAATAGTATGAGTAAATCGACAAAGATTTCAGAGTAATACGTTATTATACAATGGACACAGCGATTAATTTTAGAAAATTATTAAAAGTACTAAATTGTAAGGTTTCAGGAAATTCACTATTTCATTTTTACGCAATTAGGTAGGATGAAATGGTTCACATGTGAAAGTCAAGTAGAATGTTTAGTATAGCTCGATATTCTTTAACATGTTCATCAGAAATGATGTCACCAAGTTATATTCCTTAATTGCAATAAGTTTATATTTACTTATACAAGCAGCCCGCTCTTTAAAAGCAGCACTCATTTATTGCTCAGTGAATTATCAAAGAGTTTTCAAAACATATCACTTTTCATTCATACTTACTGCTAGTGAATACCACATATATAGACAACACATAGCATCTCAAAGAACATATGATCTTACATTGTAACGAGATATATTTTTGAATGATTACATATTAATAATATTTGACAGCATTTTCATAACGGCTCAACTACCTACATTTTTACAACGCCATTGATAAAAAAAGTGCACTTAATTTGCTTTAAGTATAAACAACGTTTAGCTCAACAAGAAGTTAAACAGTCTTATAAAATACAGAACAACAGATGATTGATCAACAAAGTATACATTTCTCGGTATTCATTATCCAAAAATCCACAAACAGACTGTACAGTGTGTCATTTTCATGCACTGAGGCTACACTTTGCACAAGTTCCTAAACCTCTCTGATGTGAAGTTATTTAAAATGGCAGAAATGTCTTCTGTCACGAAACTAACCGAACCTGTCCGAATAAATGTACACCTTATTTATTTAATTTCTTATTTCCAGTAACTGTCTAAAAAATCATACATCTCACCTTATTTTACACAATAAATTTTCCAACAAACCAGTCCCTACTTTATGTTCTTGTATATTAATTAGTAAAGACGATAATGTCAGTCATATAACGGTTTAGTAAATTCAGAAATAAACAGTTAAATGAATATCTAGGAGGTCAGAATAAGTGATAGTATATAAATAATTAGTAACGTGAGACGTTTTTAAAGATGATGCTCGATAATTGGTAGGTACACGGATGAGATCAAGAGTTATTTTCAAGACTAAATACCATGCACCATTTTTACTCTTTTAAAGACTGAAATCTATTAAATCATTTCAGTTTCTGTTTAATGATCAATCTTTTAATCACCATAAATTGGTGATATTGATCTTAATTTTTGACCCATATTATTCTTAAGTTGTCTATTTCAGTGAAAATAATTTCTTTGTCCAATCTTGATAACTGAACATCATGTGAGTAAAATTTACTGCCTTGAGCTTTCTGATTGTTGTGTATGATGATTAAGCAAGCCTAAATGTAGGAAAAAAACCTGCATACCTCTAGTATCATATTAACTAATCTTGTTATACCAAGTCGAAAGTTTGTTTCGTTTCCCTCTACTTCATAATTGTACTGGTTTCTGAAACATGCGCGAATACTTCATCAAAAGATTTAATTTAGAAAAATCATAGTTTGGAAATGTTATTACCCTATAACCTAAAGTTTTAAACACTAACAGACATCTTGAACGCAACTACACACACAAAATACAAGGTAAACAAACTATTAGTATTATTATTGCTTCTTCGGCATTTTTTTCAAAACCATATTAAGCACTGGTTAAGAAGTAAAATGGTTTAACTATTAACCATCTGTCAATGTTATCGCAACATAAGGAGTAGCATTAAATTTCCATCCAAAACATAGTTTTAGCTTACTTTGTCAATGCATTTTGTGATTCACTTCCATTTACTACATCAAATTGTTTATCCTCTTCGTTTTTCAACGTATCATTTGTATCATCCGGAAAATAAATACCTCCAGTTTTTGAATCAATTAAATGTTTGGTTGAAAGTTCATTAAGTTTACTGTTCAATTTTTCTACATCCGACAAATTCTTGTTTAAACGTATTGTCTTAGAACGAATGAAATAACTTGTCTGTGGTTTTTGATTTGTTTGTTGTTGTTGTTGTTGTTCTTGTCTGTGAAATCTTTGTAGCTTTTCATAAAGTCGAAAGGTTCCTCTACCAGAAGTTGAATTATTAATATTGATTTGATCTAATGGTATCATATTGTTCTGATGATTAACAGTATCACTTGTCATATCTTTCGATCCAGTGAATTCTTTTATGTTTAAATCTTTATATACATTTTAAATGAAAAATAATGACGAATGAAAACATCTTATTGTGTGTGTGTGTGTGTGTAACATGTCAACTTATATCATTTATGTATATAAATGCTTAAAAAAAAATTATTATCAATGTTCAATATTCATCTTACTACACTGAGAAAATACCCAATAAGATGTATATACTGTGTTCATTCAAATTTAACACACACATACTGGTATCTTGAAAGTTTTGAGTAAAATTATTCACTTTAATTATTCATCTTATCTAGTAACCAGTTTTTTAAAAGTGTTATCAAACGTTGAACTATGTTGAACATTTAACCAAAAAAATTCATTCTATTTTCATTGTCTATTACTACAAAACACAATTTTATACACAGAAATAACCTTGGCATGTGAATAGCCTCACAAAATATGACTACTTCAAATAACTGCACTTTTATTAAAAGAAAAAAAACCTGTACACAGTTAACGTCACTATCTTCAAATCACATTCGAACACTAAACGGAACGGTGTGACGTAATAAAACAGAATGACAACGCATCGAAAAATTCGAAACATCGGATTGAACTGGCACAAACAATCGACTTAATTCATTTTACCTAGACATAGCAAACTTGATTATGAATAGGAAGGCTTTTTGAATAAAATTAGTAACACTTAAAATTATAAGGTAATATGGTTTTAAAGTGATTTAGTAGATATATTATCATGAATGCACTGTTAAACCCTTCATCAAGAATACTCACTATCTGAGAAAACTTTGGATTATTTTACGGTTTTTTGAACTACAAGTAAGTCAAAATCTTATTCGAAACTTGTTAGCCTGAAACGTTTGGAATTCATTTTTAATGTTTATACTGAAACTAGGACCTAGGACATATGATTTCAAATACTGACTTGCCATACACTAAACTAATGAGCCCAGATAGCCACCAATATTTTTTTAACAGGAACAAACTTATGTTTCAGAGTCTGTGATTTTCCGTTGCTGATATTACAAATTGAAACACATCAATTTATTCTGGATTAGGTTTAAAAACAATATCAATGTGATTGGCAATGTATGCACAAATATCAGTTGATACTGACTAGTCATAGTCTACAATATCGACATTAGGAGACTACAAATCTCTACAAATTATTTTGACATAATTTTTCCTTTATTCTCAAAATATTAACAGTATAATTCTACCTAATTATTTAAAGAAACAATCAACGTGTACACAATTAACAATTCCACCTAGAACTAAAGTGATTCATCAAAAAACTAAACTAATTGGTAAATTATTGTTCAAACCTAAACCCAGTAGAGTAAACGCCCTCATCAAACAGTTCAATAGGAATTTTATTTTGTTTCTGAAGAATAAATCTAATAATATCAAAAGAGATGATCATTGACTATCAAAAACAAAAACTACATTTATTTTAAAACTGATTTAGAAATTTAAGTTTACTTGAATAAGCAAAACTCCATTTAAAAATAGGACAGTTTAGTTGCTAGTTAATTTACGAATTTCATTTGTTTATCCTGTCACAACTTTTAGATGATAATGAAAAAAAACTGACATTTGTTAGAGAAAAAAAGGCCCAACACGTCAACACATCTCAATTTAATTCTGTTGTTGATTTTTATCAAACTTGTCGTGATGCAAGACATTTCATATCTAGTTTTGATTATTGCAAACAAATCTTCGAATTCGTCTAGTAAATTAATTTTAAACTCATTTGAAATTCACTATAATTCTCAACTTTACCATAAAAAACAGCCGAATCATTAAAAGAACTTAAGAACACGCTTTGAATAACTCGTTTACAGTTTAAAGATGAATTCAATGAGACATATCAATCTACTGAAAACTCGTACAGCCCAGAGGATGTTTGTTCCTTTTCATTAATTAGTAAGTATAGGGAACTGTTTGACCATAATAGTCTGGTATGTATATTATCATCTCATAAGAAGATGGTCACGCAACGTATCTTTGTTCATAGTTTGTAACAGTATTATTTAGTAAGCAGTTTGAATTCTTTTCTGAAGGTCATTTAACCCTTCAATAAAGAATTGATAACGAATAATAACAAAACGCGAAGATTAAATTTTTTTGGAAACGATAATGATTAATTAGTGATCACATTTCGGTGTGATATTAAAAAGAAACACACGATAATACAATTTAAATACTGTTTCAAGCAAATACTAGCGTGGACTACCTTAACAAAACCTAATCTGCAAGACTAAAAGGGAATTAAATGACTCCTAAGCTAATTGAAGTAGACTGATCTTTTTTTTTATAAAAACACTCGAATTCAGATTTTATGAAATTATTTTGACATGTATAAGTTGATTAATTGTCTGTATTTTTTGAAGAATGATAAAAATGGATCCACCTATAGAATTTTGTTTTTCAGCATTTACCAGTATAGTTAGGGCCATGTTGTAGCACATTACCTTGAAAGTGTTCAGTATTAGTTTCATGCGTATGCTCCGTACAATTTATGACAGATGGTATCATCGGAATTATTTCACGACTTGGTGTACGTGATGTAAACCAACTAAACAGTTCACCTGCCATTGCTGCATGCTGTAAACGTCGATGTATTGGTGATCTAGCCAAACCTTGTGAACAAAATCCAACTAGATTTAATGTGCTCAGTGTTGTTGAACCTGTGTCACTTAAACGAATCAAATTTCCATTACATGAATCGGGCATCAAAAACAAAACATTGTATAATTCTGTATTCTTTTGACATATTGAAGCAATAGCACGAGCATTATGATGTGAAGCTGCCGGTTCCATTTCTCCAGTTGACGGAAAATTCAATAGAAACTCTGAAAAATAAAATTAGAGAAATGATTCAATTGATTGGCAGTAGATAGTTTCGACTGTACATTGACTTAATCTAAAAAGTTTCATTTATTAAAATATTGATAAAGCTATTCAAAACAAATGGTTTCTTTTGGCTGTCATCATGATCGTTTTCAATTCTAGCATGTAAAATCTATAAAATCTTTGTGATTCATCGTTCTTTACTTTGAAGTTAACAATTTCACATTTCTACTAGAAGTATATTTATATCATGCCAAAAATAGCTGATCAGAAACAAGAACACTTTTATCAGAGTATAATTTGGTACAATAAAAATTTTGTACAACGTGTGTTCTGATTATCATCAATAAATGAAATTACTTTCAAAGCTAAGTGAAAATTTAAGTTAAGTATTTAACTTTGCGTAAACTAGGTTATCTACTAAAGTTACCTACAAAATCGTCACAAGTAATATTTAGTGATTTCATGCAATTTTTCCAGTGGAATAATTTAAACAAATCAAAAAAAAAAAGAAAAAATGTCACATAATAACTTGAATTTATTTTGTTTCATGGATTTATCATCTGCTGCTTATAACTTAAACATAACAAATAGTTATCCTTTAAGAACCGACGCACATACTTTATAACATAAGAAATTTTCTCTCTCAATGAAAATGAAGAAAAGGGCAATAAATATGGAGGAATTGAAAGAGATGCTTAAACAGTCGAATATTTAGTTGACATAAATTTTCTTCTGGAATTTCCGTGCTGTTTAACACATCATCTATATGTCATAATTTTTTGCAGATTTATTACTGTTTTCTTAGTCTTCATAGAAGAGAACTTTTCTAATATGACTGCATAGATTTTGATTCCTACCATTAATTTTATATTGTAAGGAGTTGATGATAAGTTGCGAAATTAAATAAATTCACGTTGTTTTTCTTGTTCTAGTAATATGTTACACTAATCAGTCAAATAGATATGTCAAATATTTTAAAATTAAAGAGTTTCGTAAGTAGATTTTTGTGGATCTTATTTCGATTTGCAAGTATTCACCAGACGAAGCTTAATTAAAACTATGAAGCGAAAACTTATGGTTATTTTAATTTCAGTCTCTGAGTTTTTAACGGGTGAAATTACCCTTTTCATGCCTTCTGAAAACTTGATGCCCAACCGTTTTGAAACTATTCGCACAAATATGAAAAAGTGTTTATTTTCAATACTGATCAAATTTACTAACATACTACCTTCAGCCGGTGCAAGTTCAGGACAATAGAAATGGAAAGCTAACGCCACAAGATTGGCCATTGCTAATCCACCGAGAAATTTATCTGCTGACTCTTTCAAAGAGTCCGTATTTATTGTATACGTTGAACCACAAGATCCAGGAGATTGTGCGTCCTTTGATTTTTCCCCACCAAATAAATGAATAGTCAACCATTCTGTACAATCCTAAAAATGTAGGCAAAATATTATATAGAAGACAGTTTATTTTAACCGAAGTTATCTGTAAGAATCGGTTATTTCTGAATAAATACTGTGACATGTTTCAAAACCTTTTTTCCCTTCTTTTGCACTTTTCTGAAATTCGAATCATTTACATTTTAACCTCCCATTCCAATCTCACGTTACGTGAATACTAATGTTATCACTTTTCTTAATTATTTCATCAATAACCAAACACTTGTACTTGCATCTAGTTTCAATTCTTATTCACAATGTTATACAACTTTTCATATTAATTAACTGATTATATGAGTTCATTTTAATTTTAACTTGAATCTTTCAAATGTTATGTAGGTTACTATTATATTGTTAAATTGTTTGACTATCATTATCTAATTGACATGGTCTTTTTACTGATTTGCAAAACATATGTATATTACTGTAGAGCTGTGATAAAAAACCAATTAGAAATGAAAAATATTTCTTCACTCTCATCCTGTCTATTTCATTTGACAAATCTCATGGAATGTTTTTCCCTCAACAAATGAATTCATATTCTTTTTATTGATTGTAAGACTCAAAACTGTTGATATATCAAGCAATTTTATAATGTAACGAAATTTTTATTTTGTAAAATAGACATGTGTTGAAACTGAAAATGAAAAAATTATATTGTTTATCAATTACCGATTGTAATGTGCCTAATGATGGTTTTATTTAGATTGTAGGTAAACTACACTTAGACTTCTTGAATCTTAAGAGTATTCAATGTCGTCTTCTGCAATTTCAGTCGTCTAGGATATATTTCTGAACCTAATAAACATTTTGAAACCATGAATCGATCAGTGTTAGACCACCATTAGAAACCTGGAAGCACTGGATGGCCGTTTCGTCCTGGTATGGGACTCCTCAGAAGTGCGCACCCACGACTCCTGCACCCCGCAGGATTCGAACCCAGGACCTTCGGTCTTGTGCACGAACGCCTAACCTCCGGACCACTGAGCCGGCATCTTGCGGTGTTAATGTCTAACTTAATCAATTCGCGGAGTTGCGCAACCTCATACATAGTCTTCGGTAGTTACTGTCTACACCCGAACAGGTTGAAATTCACTAGTCACGACTTCCTACTAGAACTCGCGGAAGATTCCTCACGAAGCTAGTCACTAGTGAGCACAGGTAATTGCATTACGAGGTTGTGAAGATTGTTAATCATTATTATTCATCACAGTTTAATTTTCCCGAATACTTTGGTTTATAACCTTTGGCTTAAGTTGTTAATATAAATTTATAATATAGTTTGCATTACCATATTTTTGTGGAACACCATTAGTTAGCTCCAGGAAAATACTCATACCAAAGTTATTACAAACTGTTTTCAATAGTTTTGTAAGAAACAATGCACTTTAATACTTTATCGAATGATCAGATTTCCCTGTAGATGTGTGTATGATTTTAAGATACAATTTCAAGATAGCTTTTGTCATAAACTGGTATTAGAGGTAAAATTATTATAATCAAGAAAACTCCAGAAAACTATTTCATCCTTGTCTAGAATTTCTCAGCAATAATCACTTATAATTTCTCAAAGGGATTCTCAACTGGACTTATATATCTTGTGGCAACTGCTAAATCCATTGATTATATCGGGCGTACTTCCAGGCAACTTACACAACGAATGAGTGAACATCTCCCAGCATGGTTTACAAAGGGTCAGTCAAAAACAATACGCAGTTCTATCTTAGCACACCTGGTAGATAGTGGTCACATTGTAGATAAATCTAGATCTTTTCGGGTGATCTATCGTATACCTCCATCAAATCCATCGATTAGTTATTTTCTTAAATTCATCTGTCCATAGGTTCTAAAGACGTCGTCACAGCATTTTAATTTTCACAAATCAAATCGCAGATTGATAAAATTTACTTCACAATTTGTAAATTTTAATATTGAGATTTTTTTGTTCTCGCTTATTTTTATCAAGCAACTACTTGACTCTAATGATAGTTAACGTTGATATACTACAAAGTATTGTTCTAATACTAAATTTCGCTCACTAAATAATTTTGATAGTATTGGTGATAAGTGTATGAAGTACAGAATAATTTTATGTAGTGACAATATTTTGGAAACAATTAAAAAATGGACATTAATTTAGATTATAATGGTAGTTTCCATTGTAGGGTTGTGGAGATTGTTGAGTTACTTTTCAATCATGAATCGAACAATATTAGACCACCATTGGAAACCTGGAGGCACTGGTGACTAGCTTTGTGAGGAAGTTTCGCCGGGACCTAGTGAGAGGTTGTGAACGGTGGAGTACAACCCTGTTCGGGTATGAAGCAGTGCTCACTGAAGACAGTGGATGAGGTTGCGCAAGACCATTAGGTGACTGAAGTTAGGCATTAACACCGTTGGGTGTCGGCTCAGTTGTCTAGAGGTTAAGCGTTCGCGCGCAAGACTGAAGGTCCTGGGTTCGGTTTCCGCGGGAAGCAGAGGTCATGCATGCTCACTGATGATGATTCCCATACCAGGACGGAATGGTAGTCTAGTGCATCCAAGCTTACGATGGTGGTCTAATATTGATCTATTCATAATTTAAAAATAATGGTAGTAACAATCAGTCTTCAGTAAATTTGTATTGCTGAAGAATTGCTACAGTTTTGTAGACAGACAATTAGTCAATTTTATTTGATTGATGGCAGAGAATAACATCATATGTACTTAACTATCAATGAACCGCTAAACCTACTGATATTCAATTTTTATTATTTTTCGTCGACAGCAAAATTCAATTACTCCGAGTTAAGTAAATTAATTACATTCACTATGTAAACCACAGGTTGAGTCATTTTTTTACCAAAATCTCTTATATTTTGACGAATTCTTGTTCGAGAATCCTAACAAGATCTTAAAAACTATAGACCAGTGATTAATGGAGATTAGACTCTATGTTATAAATTTTATCACTTAAAAGTAAAAATATCTTGTGCAATTGAATGAAACACTTGATAAAATTAACAAAAAATTAAAGAAGTAATATACATTCAAAAATAAATTATTGTTATTATTATTATTATTGCTGCTTACATTTATGCCTAAAACTGTGGCTGCTCTAGCAGCTACACTAAACAGCCAAAATAATACACCATCAGCACCTTGAAGTCCCTTTATTGAATCTTCTTTCAAACGACACCCAGTAACTATACTGAAACATTTCAAGAATCATAATAATTACAAATAAGCTTACACAACTCATTTCTACATAACATGCTGTAATTAAATTAATAAATATCTAGTTTTAAATAAACAATGCCTAAGCAGTAAACAAACTGTTATCCAATATTGCACAGTGATAAACAATTTTTCTTTAACGAACCTTCTCTTAATCTGTTGATCCATACTAATTAAAATTAGGTGATAACAATTGCCTAGACGCTTTATTTAAAAGGTTATATCTCTTGTCTAAGAAGTTTGCTAATGCAAATATTACTTACGAGTTGGTGATTAATTCTAAGTCAAATAATATTAAAACTACGAATGTGCTTTTTTTGCTGATTACTGAACAAAAGTACTTCTCATGTAAGATTTTACTCTACCGACATTCAAACACAACTGAACTTTACTTTCATTTGGCAGTTATCAAATTAAAAGAATATACCACAATAAAAATGGATTTTAACCAATAATATAATGATTGTAAATACCGGAAAAAATTGTTTTGAACGTTTTCGCCTTGAAAAGTCACGCACATAAGTTTGAAAAAATGCAAAACGTTTGACTGCATTATCTTTGATCACCGACAGTAGATATATATGGTCTTCTAGGAGAGATGACTTAAAACGATAGATAGATATGCTCGGTTTGGTGTAAAATAACTAACTGATCGTTTCTAAATTTCCTATTCAAATCTCAGTAAACATTTTATTATCACTCACGGATTGTCGATTAAAATCTTCAACTATTATATAAATGCTTATCAGATGAAAAGATTTGACTATCGGATGTTTAACATTCTTGAGGTATCATATTTTGCATATCATATTCTACAAATATCAGGATATAATCATGAAATTTTCACTGTCTACTTAGATGATAACATCACCATCATAAATTTCATTGCATCAAAAACGGCACATGTATTACTGTAGTAACACATTAGGCTCAGCTGATATCTATATCTTAAGTAAAAACGGTGATATACATATTTTAGAGGGACTTATTTACGTACAGTTTCTAGTCTATATTTCACTTTTGTTTTACCGTCTCAGCCTTAGGCAAAGTGATAGCAAATCGTATTACGAAATATCTATAGTTTCTTGACAAATGAAAGAAATACAATGTTGTTAAATTTAATGAGATGATAAATGAAGTATCATATCCCATTCATTGAATGTTTTGTAGAAGTAAATTCACAAACATATTAGAAGGAATGTTAAAGAGAAGCAGGTCTGTTACGACTGATTCTTTCTAATGGTTCAAATAAATGTCTTCACCAGTCGATTAAAAATAGACTTGGTGAAACTGGATTGCATAATATTCAGTTGTTTCATTCGAAATGAGTTGTTCGTGTCGCGTCATCTTTAAATGTCCTTCACAAGAAATTACTTAGGTGTAAACGATTTATTTTCCCAATTCTTTATATGACTTCATCTAATAAGCCTCCTTAACTGAGTTTACAAATAAACCAAGGCTGGCAGCAAATTAAAAAATATGTTCAAAATGTACCGAACAATCTGAAATCTCGAAATACTATAACAGTACATTTACATTAAAACTGATCTGTTGCTTTATGAAAAAATGCAATTATTCAAACAAAGCATTGCATTTACTTTAAGTTTAATAAAAAAAATGGTGGTTTAATACTTGAAGAAACTCGTTGAAAATACGTACCTTAGTGCATCAATTAATTTCACTTGTGTAACTAAATTCGACAAATAAGTTCGTAAAATTATTTCAGTCAAAGCAATATGTGATGCCAACCAAATTAGATCTAATGGATGATCAGTCTGAGAACTCTCCCCATTTTTTGATCCAAAATGTGGATACATCAAATCAGTAGGTCGTACAATGTATGGATTTTGTATAACTTCACTATCGTAATAAATAGGTTTGTCTAATTTTTGATAAACAAAAAGTTTATTTAGAAAAATTTTAAAGTCTATTTACGATCTTTTTTCATTTCCATTAAATTGTGTGCATACGATTCCAGTACAGCTGGATCCAGTGTCAGTTGCCGACCACCTGATAATTGTGTTAGTTCATCAAGTAAACCGGAAAAGTCTATTATACCAAATAAAAGGACAAAGCAAAATGCGGATAAAATTTATTATTGCATGTTTTATCATTTCTACACAAAATTTTTGATAGATGATTCGTTAATTTCTATTGTGAAAGCAGAACTTCTGATAAGTTAAATAAAAGTAGCTTTTTTCTAGTTGCACCACTTTTTTTCTCCAGCTAATAATAGTTATGGACTCTTCGGAATATTTTAGTTAAGCAAGCCAACAAATACTGTTTTTAATAAGATTAAATTAACACTGACTACAAATCAGTAACATTGAAGATAAGTAACCAAATACGCTGAATCCCATTTTGTTAAAGCGGCTTGAACATTAAGATGCAAACACGAGGTTAATACAATCGAGAATGATGCAGCTGAAACTAATGCCCATTCGATCTTGTAATGGGGATTGCCCGCAAACGTGCAAGTATATACTTACAAACCTTTTCAACTCATTAACCCTTCACATTACTTGGTGTTGACAATTAGTTAATCATTCGACACGATTATATGTTGGCCCATATTACTGCATGCTTGTTACCAACGAAAGATACTAGTCAGAATGGACACGGTAATACTCAAAGTACAGTTTACAAGTAATAAGTAGGATTTTAGAATAAAGTCTATGAAGTGACACTGTTCAAAATTTAAAGGAAGAACTCAAAAGAATGCAATCCAGATATTGTCATAGACTACTGACAGTTTTGCATCAGCTAAATATCCTAGTAGAAAACAAATATTGTTCTTTTTCGTCTTGGATAAATAAATGGCCTCGTCTAAAGTTTTGGAGCATTCGGATGCACTCAATAAGAAAATCGTTAAGTCATTTGGTGGCCCGGTAATCCCTTTACATAAGATTTGCAGCTTTCTTCATCAAGCAAAATATATGATCAACCAGTAGTAGTTAACTTTGTATTCTTGTTTCTGAGATGAAGCTGCTGTTCAAGTGACTTGGTAGCAGTGTTTAAAGTTACGGATATGTTGTTGCGAGATGCACTCAGCTAATAGTTAGGCGACATGATAAGCATCCAATACGATGCTATTTATTTAGACGTAATACATATCATGTCTACATGAAGTTAAATTGCATCGGAGTAGTTTGTCAATGAAAGATAAAAGGTATGAAAATTTTTTGTACGTTTATTCGTCTTGGCTATATTGGCTTAACCTCAAGGCTTAAAGTTCATTTGAACAGGTTTCATTAGTTTTACCGTTGTAGTATTCTAACATCATGATTTAAGGGTAGTGGATATTAAACAGACTGCGTTGTATCGAAAAATGACTTAGAACAATAACCGATAAATTTACTTTTTCATCGCTCTATTTCCTTAATTTTATCTTTGCTTATGGAGATTGCAGGACCATTAGCTTACGAAGTCAGTAAAATACCTGTTCTGAAAAAACTATTGATTTTCCGAGTTGCTGGAAAAATTGAAGAAATCCTTACTCCAGTCACGAACTTTAAAAAAATTATTCAGAGTTATTTGAGATTCAAATACACAAATGGAATAAGACAAGAATTTACGGACAACCTTTGAGGGATTCTAAAGTGACTTTTAGAAGGATCAAACACTTTATAAATTTAAAATGGGATCATAAAACAGTATGACGAACTGGAATCAGAAACATGAGCTGAAAGTTAGTGTTAGTAGTCAGAGTTAAGGTCTTTACTACCAACAGACGGGAATAACACAGTGTAAGCCAAGCAGTTTTTAGTATTTTGTTACTAGACGTTAAGAAATAGGAGCAAAATGACAGAACCCATTTTCTTACTTCGAGAAACAAATGAAAAAACGCTTGAAAGAATGGATTCCATGGCAAATTATTAAGCATATAGCAATTAACTGTTAAGCTCTCAAAGGTTCGATTATCTTTTAAAAAATTTTTACTGTTACTGTAAAATCTCTACTTTATCGATGGTTGATCGTTCGACAACTGGTAACTCATGCTCATGAGATTCGACTGAATATAATTGCAAAAATCAAGCTTAGATTCTTAACGTGAATTCTAACAGTTTGTTGGCCTTTCTGTTTTTCTTACGTAGAAGGGTACTAGTCCGAACACAACTACCAAAAATCCCATTATGGCTTTGCTGAACGTTTAAGTGCTTATGTAGCGTAGCCACCGCAAATCTTTTCGTAGCGGAATATAGAAAGGCCTACTCGGTCAAGAAAACACTGAGCAATTTTTACGTGTAGTTACATGTAGATTCTTAGCACAGTATATAATAGCAATCTGAGTGCTAGGAATGGACTGAAGAGGTTTATCTTCGGTCAAAAATTTTAGATAAAAACTACCAAAAGTATGATAGATCGGTTACATTTAGCCCAAAGTATTTTAATTTACATGCCGAATTCAAAAAAATATAATGAACAAATTGAAACAGCTTGATTAAACGGTAGAAAGTAACGATGATTATACTTTAATTCTCTCACAAACGATAAAAATTTTAATATAATAATATACAATAATAGCCTTGAATTTGATACAAACCTTGTGGAGATACTTTCAAATCAATAATTCGATAAACACCTGAATAAAGCTCGAAAGAGGACAGTCCGGAAACAAACGATTCATTGATTTCCCACGTCCCCTGTGACAATATTTTATTCTATGGCAAATGACAAATGGTTACCTCCTCATACTCAATAATAGGATACAAAAATTTCGGGAGAAAAGACTGTCCCAACACCTTCAAAGAAAGCCACTTAAATAAAAAATATGCTTTCTCCTTTACTATTAAACATTGATAAATTACAAATTACCTTAAGCATATTACGGCAACGATCTGGTGGCATCAAAGCGACGCTAACTTGAAAAAGAAACTTTAAGTCGAATAAACTTTTGACAAATTAAAACAAGCACATAACAACTCACAAAAAGAATTTAAAGAGCACAATACATTAAGATATAACAACGACTTGCAATCACAGTGATAATTCATCATGATAAGATACTTTTGGAGTTAAATTAGGGTTTATTTTGGCTACATAAATAGGGTGAATTTTCTGTCTACAATTCAATATCCAATATATTTTTCACCAGCTAGTATAAACCGAATGATATACTTGCGCTCGATTCTAGTTCTTTGGGTACAGTTCCAGGTGTTTGGTAATGTCCAATAAATAGCGGTCTAGCCACTCGTCTATGTAGTTCTATTCAGTCGGCAGTTGTTTGTGAGTTTGCCTGTCCCGCGTTTGTTTCAGGGCAGTAGGGTTTCTGGTAACCAACAGCTATTACATTACCAGACCGTAGATCAGTTAGTTTCAATGTGGAGAATAATAAGGATAATAATGATAAAATTGTAATGCTAATATGAACAAGATTTCAGAACTAAGTAATATACAGATGATTTAGATTATTTATTGGCAGTGAAAATTGTGAGAGAGGACCGAAGTGTAAACGAGGGATAGGAAATAAAGATAATAGGCGACGTAGAATAAATGAGTGTTATGAGGAGATGGCAATGTTAACAACTAGCAGGTCTCAAGATACGCATCAGGCACATCTTTTCCAAGAGGGAATCCAACAAAAATTTGAATTACAGGAAAATAAATGTGTATATTCATTATTTTGCAAACCAAGTAAGTTCGATGGCTTGATAGACTTATTATTGATGTTGGTAGGATATTAATATTGTATCGATTGTACGTAACCATAGCAAATTGCCTGATGGTAATATTATTTCTGCAGTACGAAGGAAGCAGTTAAAAATTGCTGATTAGCATTATTAATCACAGTGAAAATAATCTTCTCTGCCCCTCATAAAAAAGTACAATAAATATTGTGACATACACAGCAAAAGAGCTATACCGAAAACTTAGTGTTTCCAATATGATGAGGTTATTTTTTAGAGATTACAGTCACACATTCACGGCAGATTGCCGGTCTTTTGTCCTTGTCGCACCCAGCCTCTATTGTTGTGATATAGCAGTAAGCCGAGTCAAAACTGCAAGTCATCTCTGGAGAGAGATGACTTTGAGAGAGAGAGAGAGTACAGAACCATATTTGAAGCCGGAAATAAATCCCTAAATTAGATGGTTATGTAAGTCTTCGACATTACTGCTAACCTCTTCAATCTTGATCGATATACTCCAGACCGCAAACGGTCTGTCAAGTACACTGATCAGATCACTTTTGTCTACTGTAGGTCACGAAATTGTTACATTAGATGGTTAGGTCAGACAAATAGAAAATTCAACCAGTTTGCATTTCATTCCAGATTTCTTGTGTGATTCTGTTCCTCGTATGAAGCCGCGTTTAAAGACTCTATATATCGGTGGCATCTTCAATACCATGGACAAGTGATATGGAGAACGGTAAATACGGTTAAGGAAAGTGAATACGGGAAAAATCTTTAAGATATCATGGTTCGAATACGTATGTTAGGTGATTCTGTAAAGCTTATGGAGTGACTCCACATCTATGAAGTGAACGCGACTGGTTGAGTAAAAACATTCATTATGATAACCAATTGTACCATTGATGGTTTTACAGTAATCTCTGATTATTCCTACTCGACACACCCACTTTCTTTCCGTGTCAACTTCATCTTAGTTATTGTAAGTGAGGTAGTTTCGCCTGCATCCTCTGGTACGATCTCAGTATTCTTTTAGATACCACTAGATCATCAGGAAATAAACTTTCATCTCTGGATTCACCTTCCTTCACTGTTTCGTTTTCACGGAGGGATTGTACCTGGTAACTGGGGAGTGATTGGTCTGAAGTGGCGTTCATAGTCAACTTCAACAAGCACCATTACACTGTCGTTTTTACGAAATTAAGTATCCTTCCATCACCAAACTAGATGTATTTTTCAAAGATTCTTGCCAATAGTAATAAGATGCACAGCACAAACATGATGTATAAAATAGCGTGAACAACAACATTATTGACGTTCTGTGCTCATCCACTTAAAATTTCGAATGATACTGTGGATACAATAACATTAGAAAGTCAAATTAACGCCAATTCCTTTTCTATGTTGATACTGTGGTCTGTCCAGTAGAAAGTAACATTCGCCGAAATGCCATCCATTTTCCTAGTTTCAACCAATGATAAAGAAGCAAATTCCGATAGTTGCTCAGCTAACCTGTTCATACACTCAAACATAATAATAATTATGTTGCTTAACCAGTGCTACATTAGTTTCCAGTTATATTTGCCTCAATATTGTGGTAACTACTGCGAACGACCTCAGTCGTGTGAAGAGAAAAATGGAAAGGAACTGAAGCGAACTAAGAATGATCAAGCCAATATTTGTATGAATTTAACGTACTCAACATACTTGTTCTGTACAAAATTTCTGTGAAAGAATGATGAATACTCTAAATCTTATGCAATAAAACTCATGTAACAGTAATATATTGAATTTCCCGTAATAAATGAACTACTGTCAAGTTATTATTCAACCGGAATATAGACATTTTCCTAGGGCCTGAATATAGCTTTTCACAGCAATGTATGTACTATCATTTGTCATTTCCATGGCTATAACAAGTTGCCTCTAATAATCTGCGCCAATGGAAACCAAAACGGAAACACAAAAACACATCAAGACAAAAGGTTTGATTATCACGATAAGTCAGTTGGCTCAGTAATAAAAACAATTGCGCACGTTAAGTCCTCATAACTAAACGTGTGAAGAATACACCGTAACCTCTAAGCAAAAAGAGGTATTTTTAGAAGAGAAATCAGCAGTCATTTAGTGAACAGAGATTTGAAGTGATTTCGTTTCACGGAAGGATTACGGTGAATTGCTGTGGAGTCTCATTCAGTATCCTAAATCAATTTCGCGAGTTAGTATTAACCAACTGATATTTTTGTGCAAGGCTCTTGATATTCCCTCCGGATCTAGGTAAATTAACTTATGTAAGGGGATTTATAAACATCGTTTCGCTAGTGACAAATGTTTAAGAACGTTATTTTACTAAGTGTTTCTGTATAAATGAGCAAAAACATCTTTGACAATATTCTGTAGTGCTTTTTTTAATGTTGAGGTAGATACAGCGACAATATTAACCAGTCCCCTCCTTGTTACTCCACGACTGCGCCAAGAGCTGAGATTTTTTGTAGCACATACTCAGCAAAAAGTTATTTGCTTGGGTAACTGATTACCGCTGACAGAAATTTTACTTCTTATTGACAGCAATATATATGGTAAAAACACCAGAAACAAAGATAACCACAGTTACACCTGCCTGTAATAAAGTGTATGAATAAAAATAATATAAGTAATCATTACGATCATTGTTCGAAAGTAATAGTGTGTTACTAGAGGTATGCCAACTTATATGCAAGATCAAATTTTTCAAATGCTACACAATTACTGTAATCGGTTACTTTGTTAGATTATTAATTAGTTGTTTTGCATTGCAATGACAGGAGCAGTCTGACACAATCACATTGAAGGCAATATTTATGAAACCATTGAACTGCTGAAAGCATTCGCGAAGGCTATGGAATTACTGCTAAAGAAAGCTCTAGAAATCCATAATATGATGTAGCCACTTAAATCACTGCACTTATAAGCCTTTATTATGCTTTCCAAAAGTATGCTGTTCTAGCCTCAGTGACTATACTGTTCCTTTAGTGATAAAGGATAGCAGACAAAATTTTATCCTTGGTAGACGTATTCGACATCATAGATCACTAAGAAGTAATGTGCCAACATTATGACCATGTTGTAACGCTTTACGAGCTCATGTAATCGTTCATTCATTCCATACAGAAGACGTAACTGTTCAGGAAAGAATCCAATCTAGAACCTATGCAAGTTCCAGCAAACAATTTTATAGGTGTGAGCTATACATGTCAGTAGATCCTATTTCAAACAATATGGATGGAACTCTTTCTAGCATAAAACAAAAACGTTTCTAGCATTTCAGTTCTCTATGTATTGAACGAGAATGACCTAACTGCTGCTATGATGTCTTGACGCACGCTTTTTACTCCACTAATCGCTCATCTATAATAATAAAGAGTCAGTTTTTGCTCCGAGAATTGGATATTTGAATAACCTCGAGGATATGAATTTAACCTCCCATCATTGGTGGACAGTCAAAATAACAAATCTGAATGCCGTCATTATATCGAAATCAACGATATCTGCCCCATAATCCTAAGACTCTGAGTTTATACATATGTGACCTGTTCAGGCATTCATTGAAGTCACACAAACTCCTACCTAAACAGAAATAAACTTTTCAGTTTTCATGTGGGGGCAACATATAAGAGATCCAACCTGCAACATACTAGGTGCACTGCTACAAGTATTGTCTCGAGTGACGGAGGGACCGATGGACAAATTAATGGGCGAGTACACGGACATTGACAACATCCTCAACGAAGCTTAACACCTGCTTAGAACAGGCAGTTTATGTGCATTCAAACTTCTCATGGCATGGGACGGCTGCACGAACCGCTGGGACTGAAAAATATCGGTTCGCAAATCAGTACTCAATTTCACCTTAGTTTTAGACACAACAACTCACATATTACTAGTTGCAGGGGTTGTAAAGATAGGCATCACTGAAACACCTCTGTATTGGCTCAGAAACTACCTTGAGAATAGGAAGTTTCTTCTGAAAAAAAATTCAGTGCATGACAGTCGGCGAGTTTCCAAATCAGGAGTTTCATAGTGGACCATCTTAAGTACATCCCTCTTCCTGTTCATTAAGAAACTGTAAAATAAAATTAACTCAGCCCCCCGTGACTCAAAAAACTTATGCCTTCCTTAACGTCTACTCACTGCCAGATCTCCGTCTAGAAACTGGAGAAATCATCTCCACACCTCTCATTTTAACTCTCGAACTATTACACATCAAGTACAGAACGTTTAGAACTGAGCCAACTTTTTCTCATTGATAATTGTCCATATTTGGAATGCCCCGCAAGCTGAAACGACGGCATCTACCTAATTAGAAATCTTCAATAAGAGATTTGAAAACACGTATTCCAATACGGACTGTTATTCACATCTGGATCAACTGTGTCTGATCCATGTCTGGAAAAATGTTTGTTGCTATTATCGTTTGTTCCTCAATTTAATAACTTGTTATATCCCGCTTATCATCTTCGATTCCACTTCTTTGTTCATACTCATATCTCTCGACACAACCTTAATCTCCAAATAAACAACACATTTATTTGTTTCTTTAGTTCTGAAATAACATTACCACTACAATTTTATTTATAAAATTCTCTACTTCACGACTACCTGATATCCAGCCCCGTACTGGGATGTTTGCTGGCATCCAGAACCGCTACTGCTGTAAAACAAACTCACCCACGCGAATCACTTGACAAACGGAATTATAAATGACTGTTATACGAATAGAATTAGTGCAGTCAAGTGAATAAACTACCATCCATTGGATATTACGAAATTCCAGTAACCCTACAGAAACGACAAGAATAGACCGCAAGAAAATCAAATGGTTTTTGCCGGCTTGCGAAGCTGATACATGATACTGAATGCTAGTTCTTGAACAGGATATTGCTAATTGGCTGGGCATCGTAGGTCATACGATGACCTTCACCAAACGCAAAATATTGAATTTATAGTTTGTTACAGAGTTATAGGTTTACATTGTTTTCGCCTGTCAGTACTATCCTATTAGGTAGTTTGGCACGAAATATCAATTTATTCACTATAAATATTTTGCTTGTTGAATGTATTTTTTTGCTTTTAAAAATCATACATTATATAGATAATGCCTACATATGAACGAAATATTGCACCATTTCATCACTGTAGGGAAAAATATGAATTATTTCCACTTGTACTTTTACTAAAAGATTTTTCTGTTTATCTAGCACTTTACATTTGTTCCAGTGTCTTCGAAATCTCCCTATTTTGTGTATATTCTGTGTTTTACACGAAGTCACTTAAAAGTCCTTTTTTTCTTTCAGAGTCAGGGACAGGCTTGTTTTTATCAAAATATAAAGGAATTTTACATTTTTGCATTTGACTAAATGTTCGCTGAGTTCGTAAAATTGGTGTATGGTTTATTTTTCGAACAATATTTTAATAATTGGTAAAAAATTACAATTTCAAAGTGTCTAAAATTCGTTCTTACAAAGCAACTATTTATGCTTTTGAGAAATCTGAACCTGTTCCTTGGGACCATAGTGTTCTACTTTTGTGAACGTGCCTTCTGATCCTATTTACCTAATGTAATGCTGTTTCGTAATCTGAACATTATTTTCATATCTGCTTACCTGACTCTTTATTTCCAAAACTAATATATAGGTTCTTTAATGACGTTTCTATTGACTTCTTACTTAATCCCTATTGCTTGTTGGCTTTTCAGTCTCTTGCACTGCGATGTTCTTTACAAATATAAGTGATATTTCTATTCAGTTAGTTCTTGAACCCATGAAAAACGAAAGAAAAGTAGATCTTTTTGACATCAAACATAAGGTTCTTAAATTCATAGAATTCAGTTGTTAGCGAGTGGTGCCGTTCGTAATTCGTATAAAAATTTAGACTGAATTTGCACTTCCCAGTGACTTCTAAATTCGGTTGGAGTTTTACGTCTAAAAATCACGCAAGATAATTTTGTCGTATTCTGTTGAAAAACCCGCATTTAAAAGTTTAAGCCCATTGACTGAATTTTTTACGACTCATTGATTATAAGTTTCTTAATTTCTTACTTTATTTGAACCTCATTCAGTAACTGTTTTATCATTAAACATTTCAGTTTACAGCTTTATATACTCTGAAGCTTGATCAAATATGGAGAAACAAGTTCGATCGCCACCTGTAGATCGGTAAATTTCCACTGCCTCTCCTCACTTTTAGGTACAATTTGGCTTATGTTTTCCTGTTTCTACACGGTATTGGATTTTTGATACCATGGAACGTCTTTATCAATGGATATGAGGTATTATATGTTTGGTAATAAAAGATGTACCAGTATTTTGATTACAAGTTAAACACAACGACAAGTTTTAATGCAGACTATCGTATCAACCTCCTTAGCTATTTTGGCTTCGCTGCACAGTTTCCTTGTTTATGTTTTGCTGCATGGAATACATTTTATCAAAGTGGTGCGACGTAAGTAAAACTAGTGAATCATTTTTGTTGGTTTTGGGTGAAATATTAAATTTATATCCATTATTTGTTCATCAACATTCAACTTTGCAACTGCTTACTTAAGAAAAATGGAGATAATTTACAGACTTGATTTATAGGCTAGTGTATCATTTGCCAGTAAAAAAAAGTGACTTATACTCTTAAGCCCGACGAATGCCACTGTAACTTGTTTTCGTTCAAAATATCCTGCGTCTGTTATACGGGAATTCACCAAAAAGCTCAAAGCATGGGTTCCTTTTATACAATTGATGCTTGCGATGTCGATAATTGATCCACCAGTCTATCACATTTCAGCATATATTATCAATTTCCATCTTTTTTTTCCTGTACTTCAGATTTATCATAAGTTTATTTGTAGTGGCTTATAAAAAATCAGCAATGATTTCTTGGAGACTTTTATGCTCATTTTAAGGCTGCCACCTAATTAGGGTTGAGTAAAATTTAAATCAGAAATAAAATTACTCAGGAAGCGTATGTGCATGTTCTTCAAATAATTTCCGAATTTTCAATAGCTAACTGACTAGTTGAATAATTATTAGTTAATCTAATCTTTATTAGATTATAGTAATGTAACTTCATGCTCCGTTATTTCCTCGTTTTGCGTTGAGGTGTTATTTAACGAATCTCTGGTATCTGTAAAATACCGTAACCAAAATTATTCGGCCAAGGTGTAGTTTTTAAACAACACTGATATCAAGATGAAAACGGTTTTCCTATTGAAGCCAGCCAATATGAGTCAACTAAATATGACACTACCTATAACAATAAAAATCTAATTGCCCGAGACTTACTTTTTTAATAATGTATTACTAATTTAATCTCGTTACGCAGGAACTCAACTTCACGATTTCGATTTTTGGGATGTATGGTCGTTGAGATTATTGTTCTCGTACTGACGATCATTTTGGCCTTAATTGATACATCAAGCAGTAAGTGGGTTGCCCAAAATTTAAACCTTTAATTTACATTTTGTGTTGTATTTAGGAATAACTGACCGCGTTTATTAGCCCCTTTATTAAGTTGAACCCGAAGATGGAAAGTGACCAAAACTGTCTGGATTACATGCTAATTACTTTTTTAATGAACATGATTTAGTTCATAATAGCAAAAAATGTAAATGAAATATCGTTTTATCATAATTAATAATGATTAGGTGGGGCATGTTACTTTCTGTTTCCATAGAATTTTATTTATCATAAATTTAAGCAAGTAAATCTTACTTAAAATATCCCTCTTTAGTACATGTCTGAAAGAAACTGCCTGAAATAGTATGCCTCCATTTCACTTAGCTAATGTAGATCCTCCATAATCACCGAAACTCCATGTTGCCCTAAGATCTAGAGTTAAACACACGTCTTCGGGTCCAAGTCGAAATCAAGTCGTAAAAATATGTCTACCAACCGAGTTGATTCGACCACGAGTTGGCCAGTTAAATTTTATAACTTCAAACTATGAGTAAGACTTTTAAAAATGTGAGGTTCTTTCTTTTTGTAAAACTTTTAATTCATGAAATCGTTGTATTTAGTTGATAATTATGAAAAACTTTTATTGATATGCAAAGTGAAGGAATCTATCGACTGGTGATTCGGAGTTACTGAAAAATCTGTAGGTAGAGTTCCAATGTTTTTACTTAACAGTAAAAAGATTAGTTCATCAATTATCTGGAATTCATATAAAGCTAGGTTGACTAGATAATACTTCAAGAATAATCAATGGTCTAGTCATATTTCATGCAAACATTTTATTAATGAGAAAAAATAAAATGTCATGGCGTGGTGAGATATAGCTACAAGAAACATGTCTAACAGGCAATTAAAGTACTTGAACCTTTTTATATAATTTCATATGTCTTTATGAAACGTCAAGTATAGAAAATATGAAATGTATATGACAAAGACTTTGTTCTTGTGAAACCGTTTTTAAAAAATAGTAATGATTCTATCTAAATAAACTGAGATAACTTTCACACTTGAAGCTACATAAATCAACGTTGCAGTAATTAGAAGTTCATCACGTTAGCGAAGATGCATTTTAGCTTTCAGTTATTTTTATATTATATCCAATCTACATGATGATAATATCATTGTCTACAAATTTCTCAGCTGTTTAAACCATCATTCAAGCTCTCACCATACTTAGTTGTTTACTCAAATGAAAGCGTAAATGTGACCCAAAGTAAAATAAGATAAATCATTTTAATTCGTGAAAGCTGAATATTTTAGATGATTACAAGTAACAGCATATTCCGGTTATATTCTATTAACAGTGAAAACGTTGATACGTGTCATTCTATATATAGTTTTATTGAACTATGGTATCGAAACTAAGTGGATGCATATGATAGGTATATACTCCTTAGACATAGATGGCGAATGAATACAGTCAATCTGGATTCAAATACGTCAAACTGACCAAAGAGAAATACTAAACGGTTCGGATGGCTACTATTACAAGCCATTTTTCATCATATTGAGTGAATCTAAAAGATAATAAAAGCTAAAACCTTGATTATTTTACTGATGATAACTGTACGATTGAAGACATTACAAGACTTTAGTGAGAACAAATAAATGAAGTATAAAATTTTTCTAAATCAGAATATTTTTAAAGTATAAACTACGAGATATCATATTGAAAATTGAATTTTGTTACACTCAATACGCAACTGAACCTTTCTCAAATTTTGTATACCTTCTACGTCTTGACACATGTATAATGATTATCAAACAGCATAAGAACTAATCAAATAATCAAATATTCAGTTGAAGAGATACTGACTGAGTTTGACACTCCGTAATTCAAGTGTAACTTATGTCTTGGTTTTGTTTGGTATATACGTCAGTAGGTTTTGAATAGAACTTTCAGTTTGAAATAGAATTACAACCGTTCTACTGATTGATTCAACGGCATAAATAATTAACTAAGTAGTATTAGATTAAAATCAATTTTCTGAAAGCAAGATATTTTCATATCCGCAAAATTAAACCCAAACTATCTAATATAACGTATTTCTGTTTGCTGCTCCGTTAGTAAATATTACTTTTTAGTGTGGTAATAAAAATATGGCTCTCCATATTTAGCGTAATAATTTAATTTGGGTTTATGCATATAAGTTGGTTGAGAGGAAAGAAAGGCATGAATACTGAACATTAATGAAGGTCTTATATTGATACTTTTCCCTGAAACTAACTTCTTGCCTACTTTTAGGAGTAATATGTGTGAAAGCAAGATCTTACTGAACATGAAGTAAATATTATTACTTACAGAAAAATACATTTCAAAATAATTCACATTCCTGTCTGGTATAATCTTTTAAGAATGTCAACTATCTTATTAAATTTACTACATATAAATTCATTGGTCGAGTGAGCTGATGTGATGCTTACAAATGAATCATACTCAATAATTTGAGTATATAACAAATAATACTTTATAGTTGTCCTCGAACCTAAAACTTCGTGTAAAATATTCTCAGAAATATCAGTAAACACTTGTGGTGGTGTTTCATTCGCTGAGATGGATGTTTTGGTTATGGAACTTTCATTATTCTTCTCAACCACATCATCAGAAAAATGAAAACTGCACCACCAGAACATCCAGCTCATAGAATGAAACACCAACAAAATCAATACACAATTACAGGCTTATAACTTTAAGGAAATCAGTTTGCTTAAGAAAAAGCTTAAGTGACTGTCCATTTTTATTTGACCTCAAAACTATAATTGGGAATTGTTTGAAAGATTTATATCATCCTCAAATTTCCAAATTAAAACATTCATGATAGTGCATTGTGGAATCAAACAAAATAAATCATATCTCAGTGCGTACAACTATAGCAAGAACAAAGATTTGTGCTAACAAATGTGAATTCATTTTATTAAATTTAATTCTTGCCACTTCCTGCTAACTCACTTAAAACCCTGTAAATTCAATCCATTTGCATTATAACGAAACAATCATTTCATTATCTTGGTGGGAATTAGATCGATTTTCTACACCAAGACTAAACACCCACTGCATCTTTATTTTTCACTTCCTCCAACTGGTAGTAAACAGTCGTGTGACGTAATGCACTATCACAACATTGGCCAATAGTTTTCAAATACTTTTACAATTTTGTTTTTAACTGATGAAAAAAACTATTAACGCTAAAATATATCATACAGCTTGAAAGTCACTCCATTTAACTGGTTATTAAGTTTCGAATGATGTGTAAATGAATTCATCAAAGTAACTAATGAAATCTTTTCAAACTAGTTCACATTTCAATAAAATCATTGTTTTTAATTAGTTGTTTTATACTTTTGTTACGTCATATAGTGATATAATTGATGCCTACTGTTTACATACTTGTTTATTTATTTTAGTTCCAGGAACATTTTTCCTCATAACAATTATATGCGTAGTAATCATTAATAGTAAGTTTATTGTGTGTTTTTACTAATTAATTGATGAAATTACCTACAAAATTATAGTAATATATGAATTAGAATAGTACTTGTTAACAATTTTCAGATCACAAAAAGTGTTTTATTGTCATTGTAAAATCTGGCATGAATGCACTCCAATTCATGTTTGTTTATTTAACGCAATGAAAGTGATTCGATGCAATCAATACCAATATGTTGATCTTATATCAACTACGCTAAAGAAGTTAAATTTTTTTTATTAGTAACTTGGTTTATAGACAATATGTATGGAATAAAATTGAAACCAGAATTCGTAGGATGTTAGAATATGCATATAATTTTCGGCAATGCAACCGATTATAAGTTTCATGTTATCCAACATCTCTAACCATCCTAACTGGTAAAAAAAACAACAAATTAATAAGTGAATTTATGGGTGAGCATTTTGTTATAATTAGTTTGATTAGAAGTGAAGTTTATTGAAAAAAATTACTGGAAACTACACATTCAGGTGTTTCGACCTAGTTTTTAACTTCTAAATAGTCTTCTTCCATTAGAGTCTTTTTTTATCACCTTTTGAAAATTATCTTCCTTCGGAATTATCATATCGTATATAATCCAAATCACAAATTTTATAACCGAATACGAGTCGGTGTTATTTTCAAGATTCAGAAATTATCAAATGATGATAGTAGGAGCTATTCGTTTTTAATGTTTAACACAATTAATTGTTTTAAAGTATAAATCCTGACGATATTAGATATATACAAATAAATTACAGATACTTTTTCTAGCGTAGTAATCATCCCCATTTAATAAAATAATAAGAGTTTGATAAAAGAAGTTAACGGTATTCAGACAGACAAACATCATATTTCTCTGCAATCATAGTCTTTCTGTATAAAGCCCTCAACATGATAAAATTCACAAGTTGGATACCATGAATCACATAGTTCAGAGTCAACCAGAGACGATGCAAATGCTCTCACTGATCATACTATCGAAAATCTTAAAGATTTTCCCACTAGTCAAGATTATGTTGCCTTCTCAGCTAGTTTCTTTCTTAATCACTTGAATATCATCATAGTGCGTATTTTGATGAAAGTATATTCCTTATTTGTGTAAGTGTAATTTCATACCCTTGGTACCTGGTGAAATTTCCTATCACTTTAATCCTCAGTCAATACAATGGATTTTACAAGAGATAATCAGTAACAAATTAGTTACGCTTTAAGTAAAGTGATTGTTTCATTATTCTCATGACTTTTCAATCATCTAAGATTTGTGTACAAGTTTTGATCTAACAGCTTAGGGATTGTTCGACAATATATAAAAACCTGGAGAGTTAAGGTAATATGTTTAACACTTCTATAAAACAGAATTCGCCTAAATAATTTCCTTCTATTTTCCAATTATCATATGTTGTTATGCACACTATTAATCGTAGTGTACTCAGATACATTTAACTGGTATTGTTAGACCAAACTATACCCTGTATTATGGAAGCCTTGTGTTTTCCAATAGATTGACTAGTACCTTCACATTAATATTTCACAGTCAAATTCCTATCAGTTCATCATTTACGTAAATGTACACCATATTCATTTCCATCACATAAGAATTAAAAATTATTACAACCCATAATTATACATAATTTACCATATTCTTATATATATACATATATATACATATATATACAAAATATACAAATAACTGACGTTGTCTTAGTAAACCTTTATTCACGTAATTATTCTTATCTCACATATACGGATTCAACAATTTGACTGATGTAATAATGTCCATGCATGAACAATTTTCATCTAATCCTTTTTTTTTGGTTGGAAAATAAGTTTGTGTACATAAATTTGTTTGTAATCGTTTGTAATTTTATATTCTACAACTTTTCAGTTTTGTGAATTGTTTTTTTTTTTGAAGTAAAATTGTTGTAAATGATTGATATAATAATATGTGTTGTATATCTAGAAAAAAATTATCTCAAACAAAATTTTTATCGATGTTATTGTGTTATGAATGTTAAAAATGAATTAGTTTTTCTTCTGGAACTATGACATTTAATCCAAATAGGCTAGTAATAGTTATCAGAAAATCTTGCTCAACTTGATTAATATTGTGTTATTCAGAATTTATCAACAAGGTTTACTTGAAATCTTAATGGTTTTTTAAGGCTCAAACTTGTATCATCCAGATTTTACAGTCGGAGATCTGATGACCATTGAAGTATTCAGTTCATGGATCATCTTTTGGAAAAATTGTGATATTGACACTGAGTAATCACTGAGTGATTAGTGAACAATGTGTATTGTCTTGTGTATTCTTTAGTCTTTATTAAAATCTATCAATCGATACAATTTGATTCACTGCAAAAGATTAGATAAACATAATATAAATCACTACTCAATGATCAATGATTGCTCGTCAATATATTCGTTTGTATATTATTGAATAATAACGATTTATTATTTCATGTTTTATAGTTTAATACTGTTTAATACATAGTTGAAATATTATAAATCTAATTCTGTTAGTTTATAGTTTCTTTACAAAAATAAAAAAAATTTTCATTGAGTGAAATTAAAAAAAAAATAAAACTTTAATTCACTAAAAACAATTAAATATTCTTTTTTAAACACTAAAACTACTAATTAAAATAAGAAATTTCCCTTTTTCTAATAGATCCTTGTCATGAGTTTATTATATTGCTATATATTTATATACATTACGAGAATGTGAAGATTGTTAAGTTACACATTTTTGAAACCATTAATCAATCAATGTTAGACCACCATTAGAAACCTGGAAGCACTGGATGGCCGTGTCATCCTGGTATGGAACTCATCAGCGGTGCGTATCCAAGAACCCTGCACCCCACAGCATTCGAACTCAGGACCTTCGGTATTGTGCGCAAACGCCTAACCTCTGGACCACTGAGCCGGTATCTAACAGTGTTAATGTCTAAATTGATCAGTTCATGGAGTTTCGCAATCTCATAACACATTCTTCAGTAGTTACCGTCTACACCCGAACAAGTTGAACTTAACTAGTCACGACTTCCCACTAGAACTCGGAGAAGATTCCTCACGAAGCTAGTCACTAGTTAGCACAGGCGATTCGCATTACGAAGATGTGAAGATTGTTAAGTTACACATTTTGGAAACCATGAATACCGAAGGTTCTGGGTTCGAGTCCTGCGGGGTGCAGAAGTCATGGATGCGCACTTCTGATGAGCCCCATACCAGGACGAGACGGACGCCCAGTGCTTCCAGGTTTCTAATGGTGGTCTAACATTGATCGACTCATGGTTTCAAATATATATATATATATATATATATATATATATATATATGGAATTTTTCTATTTGAATATAACTAAAGCGATGGATGTAGTAGTTAATAATATGTTCCCTAATTTAATATTATTTAATAAGAAAAAGATAGTAGTTGGATACGAAAAATAAGAAAATCTATGCGATTGCTTAGCGGTATCCTAATCGTTTACGCATATAAATAAAAAGCACGAATTTTAAAAAAAGCGTTATAATAAGTTGAAAAAATGAAGAAACTCGAATATCAACATTTGATTATTGTAATAAAATAATAATTAGAAAATTGTAAAACTGAATGTAAAAAGTTTTTTATACAATTAAATAAATAAAAAAACTGCTTGTACACGAACAATATCAGTAATTCAAATTAAAATTAGTTAAACAGAAACCTCAAAAATTAATGAGTGGATTAAGAAATTGCCCCAAAAAAATATTACGATTTACGATGAAAGCATATCGAAAAGGTTGATAAGATTCCATGAGTAACTTTCATCGATACCTTTCTTTCGTTTCGACAGTTAGTAGTAATTAAAATGCATAAGAATAATGTTTTTTCTCCTTTATACTTTACGCAATCACGAAGACTAATGTTCTAAAGGATGATGATATAGTTATTTGGTGGATTGTTTGCCAATGCTTATTTGCTTAAATTGATTTTTTATATGTAGTCGAATATGTAAACCTGTATATTGGGGGGTAGAAAAATGGCGAGGATATGATCGAAAAAAACAAAAACAAATCTTCATTCAATCAATCAATCAATCAATAGTTGATTTTTCCAGACAGTTTACTGTTTTGTTGGTCAAGTTCTTTATGTTTTATATTCTTGTCCCTCAAATTATATGATTTCAATTTGAGGGGGGGGGAGACATTTAGTATAATTATATGTTATATTAAAATTAGGAAATGTTTGATTTGTATGTTCACGTGTCAATAAAATAGTCTTGACTTTTAAACCATAAATTTTCTATACTAAAAAAAAACCTAAAATACACACATGTACGTTTTGCCAATTGATAGTAATAATCCGTTATCATAATAATTGCTATTATTTTAACACACAATTCTTGGCACGAAGAGGCACCCCGATATTTATGCGTCACACAAATCAATGAATTTGTGAATGGGCTTGAGGTACTGATCGGGAGCCCTAAACTAAAGAAAGAAATGTTATTGGAGATCTACTCCCCAAGCATTTGATCGGCAGGTTGAATACACAAGGCAATGGACCGACGTTAGGAAATTGGGTGACCGGTGACCGAGACTAGGTTCATAGACCATTTTTCTACAGGACTCTATAAACCCAGGTGCATCATTGGTTTGGGATGAGGGTTTTCCAACTGACCTGAGCGGATCCTTTCTACCTACCAACCTTGTGAAATCGCCAGACATAGGCTTTTTGTCTTTTGATTTTCATGAACAGCAGCCCCGCAGTGAGAATGTAGTGAGTAATACTTCCTTGGCAATGGCTATAAACGCGTTGCTATGTCATAGCATTTCGAGTGGGAGAACGAACTCTTCACACCCTCGACCGTAGTAGGGCTTTTCGTGGCTACGTGTTACAACACTGGGAAACTAGTATTTAGACAGTGGTTGTTTCGCATCTTCCATTTGTATTATTGTTTATTTGTTTATTCATTCGTTTATTATCTATTGGCAAGCTACCCATATCCGCACTATTTTAATCAACTATTTTGTGTACATTTGCGCTGGAATTACTTAACATGAATTCCTATTACGCAGTCGTTCATTTAAAAATGAACACCTGTTTATATGATGAGTAAATTATCTTTTCAGTCAATTACGTCACATTTCTAGTCTTATAAATCAACTAGTCTTATAAGGTACTAGTAATATCTTAAAGAGTAAAACCTAACTTATTATAAATGACCTCAATTCTTTTATGTTTATCACATTATATTTAAATTTCCTTGACTTTTAAATAAATCATTAATGCAATAATAACACAGTATTAAAAAAAACTTATCACTGTATAAAAAACGATCACAGTACATTACTTACTTACTTTCGCCTGTTACCCTCTATGGACATAGTCCGCCGACCAGTGTTCTACTACTCTGTCCTGGGCTTCCCTTTCTGATTCTGTTCAATTTTTGTTCATTCTTCGCATATCTTTCTCTACTTCTTGGCGTAATGTATTTCTTGGCCTTTCTCTTTTCACTTACTTTGAGAGTTCCAAGTGAGGGCTTGTCTTGTGACGCAGTTGGGTGCTTTCCGCAGTGTGTGTCCAATCCACTCCCACCGCTTCTTCCTGATTTCCTCTACCGATGGAATCTAGTCTGTTCTCTCCGACAGTATGTTGTTCATGATGGTATCTGACCAACGGATCCGATGTATCTTGCGTGGACAACTGTTAATAAACATTTTTATCCTCTGGGTGATGGCTTCAATAGTTCTCTATGTTTTTGCCCCATACAGTAGAACTGTCTTGGCATTTGTATGGGAAATTCTGGTTTCGGTCATGGCTGATTGTTGTTTTGAGTTCTAGATGTTGCTCAATTGTAGAAACGCTGCCCTTGCTTTGTCGATCCGTGCCTTTTCATCTGCATCAGATCCACCTTGCTCATCAATGATGATGCCTGAATATATAAAGGTTTACTAACCTGTTTAAGACTGTGCCTGGTTTTGAGAGAACAGTGATGCCTCTGTAGTTATCAAACTTTCTGAGATCACCTTTCTTTGATATTTTGGTAAGGTATCTTTGTTTTCAGTCTCTTGGTACTTGTTCGTCATCTCAAATCTTGTTGAAGAGAATGTGGAATATTTTTGCAGTTGCTTCGACGTATGTTTTCATTGCCTCTGGTGGGATTTTGTCTGGTCCTGCTGATTTGTCGCTCTTGATTTGTCTGATGGCCATACTGATCTCCTCAATTGGGAGGTCCGTAGATGCTACTTTGATGTTGGGTGGGTTCAGTGAAGCTGGTCGATTCAAGAGTTCCTTAAAGTGCTCTACCCACCTATTTCGCTGTTCCTCAATGTTGCTGATTACTTTGCATCCATTGCTTTTCGCTGGTCGTTCCGGTCTACGATGGTTTCTAGCGAGCTTCTTTGTTGTATCGTACAATTGTCTCATGTTTCCTTCTCTTGCGGCCTTTCCGCTGTCATTGCTAGATGTTCAACATATTCACGTTTGTCAGCTCTGATGCTCTTCTTCACTTGCTTGTTTGCCCCTGTGTATTCAGCTTATGCCTTTGCTACATCTGCTCTTGTTCATAAGATATTAAATGCTGTCTTCATCTTCCTCCTTTCTTGAATCCTAACCAGTGTATCAACAGTGATCCATTCCTCGTGGCGGTACTTCTTGTGGCCCAGAACCTCCCGACATGTTGAAGAGATTGACTCCTCAATCTCCTTTCCAGATATTCTTTATGATAGCTTCCCCTCCATTGAGTAGATCGTGAAACGCCTGGAACCTGTTGCTGAGGGCTATATTAAATTCGTTGAGCCTTCTAGTATCCTGAAGAACTTTTGTGTTGTCTGCCTAGTTGTCTAGTGTTTGTTGAGTTTCAGTTTCATTTTGGCAACCAGCAAGTAGTGATCTGTGGCTATATCAACTCCTCTCTTAGTTCTCATGTCCACCATGGTTCCTCTGAACATTTTATTGATACGATTCGGTTTCGACCATAATGATCCGGTGAAATCCATGTAGCTTTGTTCATGCACGCCGATGACCAGTTTGTTGAAGGCACATAGGTTCGTTCCTCTCTGGCATGATGTCTTCATATTCAATGTTGTCCATGCCAACCTTGAAATTTACGTCTCCCATAAGAACGGTCAAATCCTTTGATGAGCATCTGTTGACGATTGGCCGCAGCCTTTCGTAAAATTGATCTTGATCGTTTTCATTGTAGTGGTTGGTAGGTGTATAGCATTGGATGATGTTCATTGTAATGCTCTCTTTCTTTGTTTTGAAGGATGCTTTGATGATCTTGGTTCCATGAGATTTCCATCTTATAAGTGCCTTTTGTGCTTGTTTGGACAGCATCAGTGCGACTCCTTGTGTGTGTGGGGGGCATTTTCTTCTTTATGGCTGGAGTATAAGAACAGCCCTCTTGAATCTAGTCTGAGGTGTCCAACTTGCGTCCAATGTGTTTCACTGATTCCAAGCACCTCTAGGTTGCGTCTTCTCGTTTCTGCAGCAGTTTTGAACCGTCTTCCGGTCTCCTACATTGTTTGAACATTCCATGTACCTAAAAAAATATTTGCTCTGGTTTTCAGAAGGGGCACCGACCTCGTGACTTCCGAAAGAACCTGGCTTTCATCATGAGACGTCATAACTCTTCTGAATGAAGACCTTCTTACTCCCAGGACAGAGTTTTATTCTCATGTTTACATAACATATTAGTTATAATTAAGAAGTTAGTAATTGTGCATACAATTCAGCAATACATATTCAATGAATATTCAATACTAATAGAATTTTAATCACCTTTCTTTTCAATGTTTATTGTTTATGTATTTAGTTTTTTTACTACAGGTTATTAGAATAATCTGTTTTGACGTTGGGGTCAAACTTCATTTAATCTGTTATGTTTACATTTATTAAAACAATAGGGATATACTATTATTTTTTGATATATATGTATTTATGTCAATAATTTTCTACTTAATTTTCCAAATTGTATAAGGTTTACTATATCCACTGTCACAGTCTGGTTTATTAGTAATGCTCTATTGATTTATTGGAATAGGTATGTTATTATGTTTGACATTTCAACAAATCTGTTGTTTAATGATAATTTAACTCCTAATTCTGAAACTTCCTACCCCCTACCTATCAATCAATGAGATTTTTAATATAATTTCTTTTTGAATTTAAAAAAAAGTTCATTCTGTTATTGTTGTACACAAAAATTTATAATAAATCATTCTCGGGCAGAGTTTGGGAGGTTTGTGTTGTTACACATTTGAAATCATCAATCAATCATTGTTAGACCACCATTAGAAACCTGGAAGCACTGGACGGCCGTTTCGTCCTGGTATAGGACTCACCAGCAGTGCACTATCCACGACTCCTGTAACTCTCAGGATTCGAACCCGGGGCCTTCGGTATTGTGCGCGAACACCTAACCCTGTCTGGTGTAGGCAGTAACTACCAAAGACAAATGGGCGAGGTCGCGCAAAATCCTTAGATCAATCAGAATTAGACATTAACACCGTTGAATGCCGGCCCAGTGGTCCGATGGTTAGGCGTTCGCGTACAATACCGAAGGTCCTGGGTCCGAATCCTGCGAGGTGCAGGAGTCGTGGATAGTGCACTGCTGATGAGTCCCATACCAGGACGAAACGGCCGTCCAGTGCTTCCAGGTTTCTAATGGTGGGCTAACAATGATTGATTAATGATTTCAAATGTGTAATAAATCATTAACTGAAAATGCGTGGACACCATAGAAAGGTCATGAAAAATATGTTGATAAAACAAATCATATTGAAGTATTGGAACAGTTTAAATTTTGATTAACTTTTTCCCTGTTAACTATGACTTTCGTTCGTCCCACATTTACAATTTGTTTGGTCGAGTAAACTTGGAAGTATTTCAGATTTAACTTGATAGCTGGCAATAATTACCTATCATATCCGTATAAATAATACTGTGAACATCACTGAGTATATCATCAGTACAATATACCAATGGCACTGTTTATTATTATTATTATTATTATTATTATTATTATTATTATTATTACTGTTACTTCATTGCACAAAAAATGAATGAAATGAATATTGCATTGATGGTTATGTTTCAATGATAAATATATTTGAATTTACTGTTGTTCACTTTATTCGAAGAAGCCAGAACAATTGTTTCCCCGTTCCTGTTTAACACACTTCAATTCAATGTAGCCACCAGTACAAAATCTATAAGTTGTGAATGTGACAATCGTTTCAGAATACAGTGGTCTATTTCTATCAATCAAACTATGCCTTTTTCAACTTAACTCACTTGTTATAGTTTGTAAACGTAAATTATACATTTTTATTGTTGCTTACTTATCATTTACAAATGAGTCACATGTGAACTTTTTAACTGAATGAATCATTTTCAATTAGGATAGGTCAATTTAGATTGTGTAAAATCTATGTAAGTAGTATATGATTTTCTTCCTGTTTGTTTATTTGTTTGTTTTTCATACAACTTAGTAATGATTAATGAAAAATAAATTGAATTCACTTGTTTTAATCTATGGAAATTCTTTCTTTTATGCTGTGTCTTCCAAAATTCAATGTTCGGTAATATTTAATTTATGTATTCTAGTTAAATTTGAAATTATCGAAGATAATATGAATAGTAAAGCACTTTTATCAATGAAATGCATAAGATGTAAGAATTTACATTTTCAATAAATACAGCATCATATCTGTCAAATAATTTCATTTATGTCTTAAGGGCTATTAAACATACCTGCTTCATAAGTTTCCAGTTATTTACCATGAAGTAATTATTTCATGCACACTATAAATTGCTACAATGTAAATCACTATTCTTTAAATTTTGCAAAAAAATATGAACATAAACATTCGGTTGTGATGTAGTTTCCTGGTGTTGAATTACTACATGAAATTTGAATACATGATACAATATTATCAATATTTGATCTAGTTTATGAGATTTTTTCAGTGTTTGTGGCTTTTGTTTATTAAGAGGCATATATAGATATCACTATGCGGTTGTGTAGGTTGTTGAGTTTCATTGAAATCATGAAAAGATCAGTGTTAGTTTGCCATAGAAAACCTGAGGCACTGAACGGTCGTTTCATCCTAGAACAGGACTCTTCAGTAGTAGGCATCCACGACACAAAAGGGCCTTTGGCCTAGCTCACAAACGTTTAAACTCAGAACCAGTAAGTCATCATCCAACAGTGTTATTGTCTAACTTCAATCAGTCCACAACATTCTGCAACTATCGTCTTTTCTCGTTAGTTGGTAACTAATTCACAACCGATGCAGTTGTACTCAGTGCGAGACTGAATGTCCCGAGTTCTATTCCCTCTTTTCGGGTTGTGGATACCTATTGCTGAGGAGTCCCAACCTTGGACGAAGTAGTCGTCCAGTGCCTTTAGGTTTTCTACGGTGGTATAACATCGGTTCATGATCTCAATGAAACTGAACAACCTCTACAATCTTATACTGGTAGTTGACGAAATTGTAAATCCATGTGATTTTATTGTCTAAAAATATGTAAAAATCAAGATATTTCTCTCTCACGGATAACAGTGGAATTTCCTTTCTTCAGTATCTCAAAATTTAGAAACTTTGCATCGATTTATTTTTATTGTCCTAATACTCGTGTAAGTGAATAATTATAAATTTTAACACGTCTAAATAAATTTATAAATGTTAGTTTTTTTCTATCAAGCAACTGCTCATTATGAGATACAAAATCTGCTCATATGAAACATAATTGTTTTATCAACAAGACTAGTGTATAGAATAGGTCTGTCATGCTGAATTTCCACATCAATCTTCACTATCTTGTTTGCCGAAAATTCCTAATCTTTAAGTCCATTTGAATATGATTGGTTTGTAAATTCCACTTCTGAACTCGCCTCATCCTTTAAACTCTTTACTATCTACCACTGTTCAGTAAAAAAATTAATATTACTCATGAAACTCGGATCTGCACCATCCATAGTCTCAATCTGTAGCATTATCATCCAGTTGTTTTTTTCTGTCGTAATGAAATAAACAAAAGCTATAAAACATCATGAATAATACAGTGTTTAGTTCTTAAAATTTACAACTCTCTGAAATAATACTTTGATATCGTGATCTCTAAGCGAAATAGTTTTCTGTTGTGCTTTTACTTTTCTTCAACCCCCCGCTTCATCCCACTTTTTTTCAAATACATGTCTCACTACCCAATTAGGTGAATACTGCTTATTGCATAATCTATAATTCTAAAGAATAATAATAATAATTCCAGCGTCTAATTTTCCAAGCTGTTTAATCTACTACTTCTTATGTAACTAACATATCTTTGAGTTTTTATTATTCTTTTCATAACCAGTACACATGTCATCATATTATCAATTTGCTCCAAATTGAGCATTCATTCTAATTCTGGTATACTTTTATGAATAACTTATGAATTGGGAAAGTGATAGGGACCGCTTCACTTATCTCGGGACTCTCATCAGTGCTGATGGCCTGGTAACTGACGAAATCTCAGCACAGATACAGAAAGCTTTTGTCAGCTTGCGTCACTTATGGCGTAGGCGAGATATCCATCTGCTAACCAAAGGACAAGTCTGCCGCGCAGCAGTTCCTACAATATGGATGCGAAAGATGGCTGGTCAGAGTAGAGGATATTCGTAGGGTATTAGTATTCGCTTAAAGATGTCTTTGAAGCACTGCTTGCGTATGATGGAACAACCGAGTAAGCAATACTGTCGTTAGGAAACGAGTACTAGGCAAGGATGGCAAATCAATAGATGAAGTAGTGAAACTTCATCAGTTGAGATAGTTGGGACATGTGTTACGAATGCCCAACCACCGACTGTCTCGACGAGATAGGATTTGTGGTGTAGGAGTAGGTTGGAAGAAAGCTACGGGTGACCAAACCAAAACATGGCACAAATCCATGAAGTCACTGACAAGTGAACTGAGTCATGTTGATAGATATAGGCTACCTGGTTGGGTTGCACGAGATGAAAGTCATCAATGGTTAGAGACCTTGAATGACATGGCCTTTACTCGTTTGCAATAGCTTATGTGCATCCACTCTTTGTGTTCTCTCAAATTCTAATCTTTAGAATTCCTCAACATCTCTATCTTTCTCTTTTTAAAGTTAGGTCACTGAACTATACTTCTTGAATAATATCTTCGATCCTTAATGTTCTCTATTACCAGTAATTCTTCTACTATCTCCACCACTATGTGATTTGAACTAACAGTGGCCTCTCTGTACTGATGAGGTATAGTAACCTGAACTGACGTACGTAAGTACGAAGTTCTACTTTGTAATTGACCGACTGACTGACTGACTACGAATCGGGAAATATACATCGATTGTAGCTGGAGAATAATGAAAAATCAAACTGAAACAAAATGTACACGTTATCAACAGTCAATTAATTGCATTTTCAACAAATTTTGGATTGGTTATTTGAAATTAAACACAATAGTAAATATACTTTCTTTAATCTTTCTATACTTTGAATGTTCAAGAAATTTCCTAATTAATGATTTATTTTTAATCCTTATATATGAATTACTATTGACGATTTTTCTCCTCATTTTTTCATATCATGTCATGCCTTCTATTTTTTTTTTTTTCATTAGACTATCACTAGAAATGTCAGAATTAATGATTTTATTTTCTCTAATCATTCCATACATTATTGCATTATCAACCAATAAGATAAAGCGATTCTTATATGCTTCGCTTACTTCGTTTCCTTATGTTATGAAAAGGTTTTTTTTTCTCCAAATGAACGACATCATACGGTTAAATTGTTCACATGATAAAACGGACTACTTTTTGTGCATTATGACGTAATAATTTATCAGTTTCAGAAACAAATTAAATACTAAATGATAGTTCTTCTTCGCCTTTGTTTTACGTAAGCGATAAAAAAAAATTTACTGAATTATTTTGCTCATCAAAAATTCAATCCCATATATTATTTGTAGTCTTAATTCCATTTATCACAGATCCACTGTTTCGCTTACTTGAGAATGAATGATGCAGTTAGATTTAGTAGAACAGATTATCAAAAGATTTTCGGTTATTGAATTTCGAGATCTCTAATTACTGGAAAATAGGAAATACTATGTATTTCCTATGTACTATTTAAATCACAAACTGCTATCTAGTATTTGTGTCATGTAAAACAGTTGTAACTTGATTCCTATTGTAACCTGGAGCCATTGTAACTTTTCGCGAAGGAACATAAGACCTAAAAAGCCGGTGTAGATGAAAATTATATTGACCCCCTATACACGACTTTACAAACTTGATGATTAATCATATAACATACAGGAAAAATACAGAGTTCTTGCAAAAATAGTTGGTAAGCATTGTTCACACGGCATTGATACAAATAATATCGATGAACCAATCAGATTTCAAACAAAAATTGATCCACTCATACGGCTAAAAACCATTCTTGCACAAGAATTGGTCTCATTTCGTGATGAAAATCCTAATAAATTCATAAACAAAGGTTTATTATTCGTGTTATTGACTGTAATCCTTTTCTATGTAAAATTGTCTAGCCACGTACTTTTCTGGTTGGCTAAGAAGTAGTTCAAGGTCACTCACTTCCACTAAATGAACATAAAGAAAATTGACCTGAGATAAATGTTACACTTTTCATCCCCTTTTACAAAAACAATTAGTCACCTATATATTTCGATAATATAACGAAAAGACGAGAAGTTCTGTCTTATAACTGTAATGTATTTCGCCATACACACATACCTACTTATCTATGTATCTATGTTAGAAAACTAATACAGGTCATTTAAATAAAAGATCGAATAAATGTATGTTGGTATTGGAAACAAGGAACAGAAAAAAACTATTATTCATGGAAAAAATAAATTGTCTCACCACCGAAAGTCTTCAGTTACAAATTCAGAGTTAGGATAAATTGTTCTGTTTGCATAAAAAGGGCTTGAGATTTCTGATGGCCGATGCTCCTATAGACTTAAGAATTCGCACTTTGAGAGCTGTTTTAAACTCAATCTTGCATTTTATCTACATCAAATGTTTTGCTCTTCAGGTTCAAACCTTCCTATTATCTGTATTTCTCATAGCATATGACACAAACTGATTATGAATTCATTAAGGCACACGTCCTATCACTCATGAATACATTTTTCAAACACACCTGTGAAGTGGTAAATACAGTGTGATGTAATGTAATCCTTTATTCGATGTAGAAACCCATATAAAATTCTTGGCTTATTCTTATTGATAACCAATTTAGCATCAAAGTATATTTTCACGACAACTGTTTCTTTTCTTTAAAGTAGAATTAAGAAAAGGTTTCAAATGTTAACTGACTTTTATACTGATTTATAGATTTTAACGTTGATTCGTTAAATATCAATGACTCCGTCATTGGTATCATATCTTTATTGAATAATGTTAAAGAGGCAACCATGAAAATGAGAACTAAAGTTATTACTCGTTATTTTGTAAATTGATGATGCTGTTTTTACCTTGATGGATAAATGATTAGTGACCAGTGGTATATTCGTCTAATTCTTATCAGTGACCGAGTTCGTCGATCGTGTTTCTATGTCACTACTAATCTAAGTGGTTGTTAGAATTCAATCAGAACTAAAGATTCCACAAGCACTATGCTACTGAGTAGCCTATGGTCAGTTCACATAAATATCTCAGTCTTACTGCAGGTCATTGATTGCTTAAATAGCTCAGTGGTAATGTTTCATTGTAGAGCTGAGTAGCGCAGGTTCCAATCCCATGAAGAGTATTAGTCCACCTATGATTACAGTTGCATCTTACATAAAAATATCAACTAAACCGAAACTAATGTATGCTATATTTTCATACTGAGCGCCTCTAACCTACCATACATTAGAGCCAATTTTGTTTTAACGTCTATTTAAACCTATGACCAAATTTACAAGTTAATTAATAAATTCAGGTCAGCTGTGAAGTATACGTTTGTGTGTCTAGTTAAAAGTTATGCGCATTCTGAATCAAAGTTAGTTAATTACTCTACTGTTAACTTTCAATCACTGTGAAAAAAATATTTCGTGTTGGTTTCTAATACTATACAAAAATGTAATACTCGAAAATTATCAACCATTACACAAGCTTTTAATTTGAATTTTTTTTTTTAAGTACTTGAGTTAATCACACATCAATCATTTAGCCCATGATTTATATGTCTGCTTTCTACCAGTTGAGTTTCATAAATTCGTTATGACTGACCATGTTCACTATCGCTGTAAATACAAATCAGTTGTCATTCATAGTGAAATTAATCGACAGAAACCGTCTTCAGACTACAAATTCTCCTATGAAATATCTAACTAAATAATAAATAGCAGATATTGATGTTAACAACTAACTCCAATATGAGTTATATCGAAAGTCTTATAAATTAATCTGTAGAGTAACATTGAATAAAGACTGTATGATATCACAATCAAAATACAACTGAATATTTCATTACTTGATATCAATTTACAATGAAGACCACTAGCATTGTTTTTGTATTATTCTAGGTTGTGTTGGAATTCACCAAACTTTAATATTCGGTATAGCTGCACTGCTACCGATGAAGTATTCAAATGCAGTGATTGTAGGATCCGTAAGTACTAGTTTATTTTTTGATTCTTTATTCTATATTATTTGTCCCGTTTATATAAGACTATTTAGACGAATGGAAGTTTATAATCTATCAGTTTATACAGGGTTTAGCATTAGGTTAAATTTTATTAACATCAAAACAAAAATTCATTGTTTGAAACAAATGCAAGTCAAAGTTCGATAGATACCCTTGGTTAGACAAAGAAGATATGGTGACGAAATTTTCTCATACGAAAGTCGTAATAGTAATAAAATAATCAGCAAAAGCATTTAGAAGGTGGCGTAATAAACGAAAATACCAAGATCAAATAAGAAGAAACTGTTAATCGAGAAGATGGAGTCTACTAACAAGATTTATACACCTTATCTTCAGACTTTTATTGGCGAAATAAGCAGATTATGAGCTGTCTTCTTTCACTTGGCGTCTGATCTTCAAAAAAGCTCTGATCGCGCCCTACGTCTGGATTCAAAACTCTTCTCTCCAGTCGTAACATCTGAGCGACACTCCGCTTCATACTACTTATGACCCATGTTAAGAGTAGTACACACCATAATAGGATATAAAAAGCAGTAAACGTTCAAAGGTATCCGTTAAGAAATGAAAGAATCGAAACACAGTTTAAGGTTTGATAATTATTATTTTGGCTACTAGAACGACTCATACACAATAAAATCTTTGGCACTAAAACAAGTAGAACCTCCCCCAGGTCGCAAAGCGGAAGCTGGAAAAGACAGAAGAAATGTTTACTCTAGTCACTCTCAAAAATGTACTGCGAAAACGTACGTATTTATAGTTTTTTGTATGGAGCGGAAACAGCATATAAAATCATCTAATCCTCAGTAAGCGATGTTACGTCATCGTACAGTCACCTTATTCCACATCGATGTACTCGAAATTCTATTGCGCTGTGACTGGGTGGAAGCGCTACGGCTTCTTGAAAGCTTCTAGAGGTTTCTGTGAGCCATTCCAACAATAATAATAGCGTTATTAGCGGGTATATGGTCAGGAAGAGACTATTAAAATTAAATAACAAAAGTAGGGTAGAAAAAATGAAAAATCAATAATGTTTAACAAATAATTTGTAATTTACTAAAATATTAGCCATTATTATGGCCATGGCAAAGAGAGTGATTGTACAAACTGCTTATGGACACAAAAAGTTGGTTTACTAAAAAACAGATACCTACTGTTCTTTCTATGTGCATAATACATATTGATAAGCACTGTGGGATGTTCAGTGGGATCGGATATATAATATGAAATGCTTTACTTTGTATCAGTTAAATAAACCAGTATAGAACTTCTAATTGATCTCAATTGTTCTTTACTTAACCAAACATGATAATGTTTGAAAGTAAAGTTCTGCCGTACTGAATGTCCTTTGTAAAGATTTTCTTACTAGTACTAATATAATTCACTGACAGCATCGCTTAGGAATTGTAAGTTTAAGAATACCTGTAATTTAGTAGCTATGGCTATTATCTCTGACTATTTTTCCTGAGAATATTTCTTCCGTACTGCTAGTTGGTCACTATTATTTATGGCTGTCACTAGCATCCAGCATGCTCATTTCGTGTCATGTGGCACTCATAAGCTTATATATACGTGCATCCAAGTGTTGATGTATATGCTGAGGCATTGTGTTAATCGTTTCTAACTTATAGTTTTTCATCATTGTTGACTAACATTATTTTTCTTTTCCATCTTAAATAATGACCCCATTATCAAAACAAACTCAGTCGGTTTTTATATGTTAGCTTCACCAGTAATTTGCACAATCATCTTTTCGCAATTCACATGAACATCTTAACACTTGTACCAATTACACTGAAGGCATGTTCTATTCACATTACTATTATTAGTATTAGTTATCGGTTAGTCTAATATAACAATACTCCTACTGTGCATTATATCCACAAGATGAGTTTATTCGATTGATTGTAGCCTTATTTCGAACAATCTAATGCATTACTTATGGAGTTACAGAGCCAAACGAGATGAGTTTATTGAAAATAATTTTCCCTGTTTTCTCATGAATACTCTATTATGAATCCTTTCATTGATTAATAATACTAGTAATGATAATAATAATGACACTAATGTGAATTTATGTTATTCTGCTTGCTTTCTTTAAATATTTTAAGTCATCGATCAGTCATTGTTAGACTACCATTAGAAACCTGGAAGCACTGAACGGCCGTTTCGTCCTGTTATGGGACTTATCAGCAGTGCCCATCCACGACTCCTGCACCTCGCAGGATTCAAATTCAGGACCTTCGGTCTTGTGCGCAAACGCCTAAACATTGGACCATTGAGCCAGCATCCAACGGTGTTAATTTCTAACTCTGACTGATCTAGGGATTTTGCACGACCTCACCCATTTCGCCTTTGGTAGTTACTGCCTACACCCGACAGGGTTGAACTCCACTAGTCATGTCTTCTCACTAGAACTCCAAGTATATACTGAAATATTTTATTTGCTTTGATAATATTTATCAAATTAATGAAAGGCGTTGTTATTGAATATAAATTTTACCAATTTCTGTAGTAGTTATTAACAGAACTAATTTTAAAATTTTATTGTAACTGACAACTTTCAGACTATTCTACTAGATAATACTGTGAACAGTGTGCAGAAAATTGTTTACATTTATTTCTTTTTGAACATTCAGAATGTATTATTATTATTATTTAATGTCTGATCATTTATTTATCAATGTGTTTCTATATTCATTAATTTTTTGTTTTATTTCGTCTTTTATTTTTATTATTTTTTTTATATCGTTTCGATCATACAGAATGCTTGTGGTGCAATAATTTCACTAGTGAATATTATTACTAAATCATTAACTTTAAGTAAGTCAATGATTGTTAATTTCAGCAAAAATCATGATATTTTTCTTAAATTAAATTGATCAATTTCTCTGTCTGTGTATGTTTTTTTTTAATTAAGTGTACTTCTAAAACGGAATTATATTCACTCTACTTGAAAATAGTGAACTTCTGAATTTAAATGATGGAATAATGAAAGTTGATTTGGTTTTGGTTATAATCTAAATAAATAAAGGATGTAGAGTTAATGAAATAGATAGATGCAATAGAATTAAGAACCCACGTTTCGTTTTATTTAGGACTCGTCAGCTAAATACACATGAATCTAAGATTTGATAGTAACGATGAGGCTCGTGCCCAGTACTATTCTCAATCAACACAAACAGATTATACACTGAGTCCATATTGCTATGGGCTTGTGTAATGAGTAAGATGTTTGATAACATCATCAGTTTAAGTTGGAATTATTCCACTAATCATAGTTAGCATAGAATTTCGGTCAGCCTTCATCAGAATATCTGGATTACCTTGAAAAAAATATTGTGTAGCAAGTATGAATATAAAGTTTAAATTTCCAATCAATTCATGATAGAAATATCTTGTAGCTATTCTAAAAACCTCAACAAAATCAATCTCTATTCTAACGACTATCTTGAAAATATATTTCTTCCTCATGGATATCATGGGAAACTGTGACCAGTAAAGCCAGTCACCTCGAAACTGAAATAGTAGTTCGTTGATAATATTGTCTGAGGTTAACCTACTATCGGAAATCGATATAATGTACCACCCATTAAGTCGGAAATCAGTACATCAGTAGTATTGTAGTCTGTGACATTTCTGAAATTAGAGTTGGATGGTAACTGAATTTATAAGCATTGTAATGTCTATACAGTATTCCCTAGTTTTCAATAATCCAACACCTCAGAATAGTTTATAGATGAAAATTAATCTCAAAAATAAACCAAGTTCACTTACAAGTGCAAACAACATCTCAGTTAAGAGCTTACAATGCTCAATCAATTTTTTCTTCGAATAGCGTCGTAAGTACTTTGTTTTATCCGTCATATTCAATTATTTTATTTTCAGTTTATTCCTGTTTATTAAAATCAACTGATTTAATCCAGATTTCCTTTGAATAAGTTCATTTCACAGTTCGATAATGGCATATTTGTTCATTTGAATGAATAATCTGGAAAAAAACTTGTCTGTTACTATTAGATACAAAATTATGATTGGAAGATTTTCATGAAATTTAAGAAGTATTCAATTATTACTCTATGAACAAGCTATTTTTCATTGTAACTAATAATTTAACAGATAAAATGACAGTCAAGAATTTCAAATGGATAAAAATGTTCTATAAAATTATGCATTAAGAACAAACCAGCTAATCAGAATCGAGAACGTGACTTTTATACTTTTCCCACCGAATTCAAATATAATGTGAACTGATCAGAAACACCTCTGTTTACTGCTCGGACGTTTGAAATGATACTGAAAAACTATGCTGTTCAGCCATTAGAACAAGTTTACATGTTTTTCATTTGAATTTACAGGCAGAGTATCCTCTAGAAAAAAATCAATATACTTATTAGTTGTGTAAACGTTGTTGATACTTAGCAATTTCACAAATCGTTTGTTTATGAAATCTATTTTCTGATTGGCCAGAAACCATCTTGAAATTCATGTTTTACTCTGATTTCGTAGAACATCCCTCATATTAGCTGTAAGCTCCGCTTAAATTTTTACGCTACTTTAAGCCTGACATCATTCCTATTTTATTGATTAAATACTGAAGTTGAAGTTATTTTTAATCGAGCCTTCGTGATTTTTTCAACAGTTCACTCAAAACAATTTCTTACGTAATGATCTCAAGTAATTAAAAATTTCCTGTAATACATCGCGTCACTTGACTTTCATCAGAAGAGGCATATCTGTAATCTTCAAACGACTAATTATTCTAGTGATATTCAAACCGGTGTCACTCACAAGCCTAAAGACTAAGAAAGGTGATACTGATTACTCATAAGTGTGAAATACTACAAAGTCGTTGATTCACAGGCCTAAAGATATGAATTAGACGAATAAATATATCTATAAATCACCTACCGCAAAACACGGTGCTAGCTGGTTTATGAGTACGTTTTAAAAAAAAGCTACAGGTGGTCAAAACAAAACTTGAGATCAACGAACAAAGTTATTGTAAGTCGGATAGAGTCGTGTCGGTAAATGCAGACCACCTGGTTAGGGTGTGAGTGATTATCATTAACAATAGCTGGAAACCCTTGATGAAATGGCTGGAAATCTATCACATTGGCACAGATACATTGTTTTTTATATTCTTTTAGACCTTTAGACCTACAATTTTTATTTTGCGATATCATTCTTCTCAAATCATGATTTTTATGGTTTATCTTTCTGACCACTGACTGATACTGTTACTTCTACTACTCAGGGATTCGTCTTTACTATTCCATCCTACTGTAATAATATTGTGTAACAACCTAAACGGATGAGCATGTGTGCCTAGTTTTATGCTGCTTATAGCTAGCTGAATGATCTCCAATCTCACTCAAAAATTTCAAAGATGTGAAGAAGAAGAAGTATTCAGCTGAATCTGTCCATGAAGTTACTAGCGTAGAATTTTACATTGATCGGTCACTACAATTCAACATTTTCTCCTCATTCTATAGTATTATTTGGTTTATGTTCTTTCTTGTTTTCATTTATTATATGTAGCTGATAGGAACAAATATTCTGTCCGACTATAGATTTATATTTCTGATACAGTTGTTTAAAGTATGAATCATTATTACAACTGAGTCATCAAACCCGACTATTTGTTTTTCATATAAATGAATATTTCCAAATAAGAGTTTATTTGTTTATTTCTTATTTCATACCTTTCACCGGTACTGATTCTTGTTTGAAAGAAAGAACGGTTTACAATTCACTTTCATTTGTTGTAACAGTTAAACAAAATTTAGGCAATGTATATTTATGTGTCTACATTTTTTATGAACAGACATATGTACTTTAATGACGATATTTGTCTAAAACCTAGGTGATATTGTAACACTATATAAAGGATATTTTAATAAGTTATACTGATCTGTGTGCATGCATTGTTAGAACATGTTAAAGCATGGTTAGACAATAAACTGATAAGTATTTAAGCGTAGATAGACACATTAGGATCTACTGTGATTCCATTTAATTTATTTAAGTAGTATAAATAACATTGTTGTTAGATGGTTAGGAATAGTTCATAGAAATTATGTAATCTAGATTTTGTTCTAGTTGAGACCGGTAAATAAGTGTTTATGCTCATTTAGGAAAGCACTAAAATCTAGGTCTTGCTAAGTAGTCATCCACATAGTTCTGTGACATGTATCATTCTCCAGGAACAACGATAAGGAATGCATACCATAGTTGGATTAAAATTTTTCTTCTATACCCGTTTGGTTGGAAACATCTAATCAATAATAAATCATTTATATAAATGATTTGTAAGAATTCATAATGTGTACTAATATGTCGAGCCTGCATGGCTTGTCGCAGCTTCTGGACAAACTAACTAACCTTTTCTACTGTTCACCCGTCTGTTGACCTTATTAATTATTCACTTGAAATCTTGGTTGTTTTTATTTTTCAATGCGTATGTGCATTGTTTACTTGGCTGATCACATGTCTGACTATAAGTACTTAGTGATGCCTCATCACATCGGGTTAGTCCAGTAGCCTTATCCGCTTCACTTTGCTTCGCATTCTTTTGTCTATATCCTTCAATGAATGTATGCAATAAACTTATTCACTTAACCGTATTGGGCTTTTATTAACTGTCATCGCTAAAACGGCGCTCGCCTAATAAGATAAAGTTTTATTTCATGGAATATTCAATTGTTCGTCCGACTTGTAATCCGATACCGTGTCACTAAAAATTTCCAATTGTTGCAGATCCGATTACCTACCTGTCTCAACAAGACTGAGAATTGATGAAATCCATTTTCTTGTAATTCAATTCTAAAATGTATTTATTAAACTGATATGAATTATTCAACATTGTATTTAGCAAAAGTAAATTCAAGGCAGTGTAATATTTTTTTCAAGAGAATATTAACATCAATACTTGAGTGAAAATTAAGAATTCTCATCAAGGTTTCCATTTATCTCATTAGATTAACCTCAAGCGGATGAATTCATTTTGCGTTATAACATATGATCCAAATGATTAACCATGATCTCTTATGCATTTTGTTCATTTCAAGCTTCTTTTTGTCTTGAGTCGCAGAACTCATATTTATTTGATGATAGTTTTAATCACAAACTATGATCAAGTAGAAGGTCGGGAGCATTGACCAACAGTTTTCATCTTGATTAATAACTTTTCCAATATATTCAATTATATCATTAGATAAAATCTAATTCATAATCGTGATTTTTTTAAAGAGTGAATGATTTCATACAGTGAATATTTCATACTTATAGATTCATTAGTTTTGCAATTTCAACTTTTCATTTTTTCCACCGTGCACTTTTTTTTTTCATTGTATAATTATCAAACTTTGTTTCTATTGAAAAATTTCGCTAATTTTTCAACTTTTTGTTGTTGTTTTTTTTATTTTAGGTACGATTAAGTCACAAAAATCAATAACTATTTCTGCTGTTATTTTCTTCTTGTCTGCAATAATAATCCTTGCAGCTTGTACATTCACATTCTTTTTGTTACAAAGTTTAGTAAGTGTTTTTCTTTTGCACTGTCGTTATTTTATTATTCAATGTTTGACGACAATAAGATTACTACACAGTAGTGCGATTATGGCTAGCAATGGAAACCATCAAAAACTTGTTAAATAGATGAGTCTACATCCTGTTGTTGATGTTCACACAATGACTGGAACCCATTACCTTTCCTTGAGGGACCTCAAATAGGATGAGATATGCATTACGGATCGCACCGCTGGCGAAAATCGATCTTTTTATGTAAACTGTATTCCTCATATGACGTGCAAAGGTCATCTAAGACTGGTTGTCATTCAATCCCTAATGTCAAAACCATTATAATTCAAAACTTTTTAAACTGAATAACATGATTATTGTTTCAGTTGTGAATGAAACTAAATCACTTCCTATTTGTTAATATCACATTTATTCGATAGATTTAATTTTGTTTATGTAATCTTACAATCTCAACCGTTAATCTTGATATTTATATTGTTAAATAAAACTAAACCTATGAGTTAAATAAAATTAATTCAAAACAAAAAACAATTCACGTGTTTAAATGATACTTATGCATATTGAAACATCGATCATTTAGTAATGTTAGTTCAAAAAAAAAACAAAATTAACTCATCAGTTGCTATCTTACTAAAAATAAAAAATAAAAACTTGCTGATTTATACATAAACAGAATCCTAAAAACATGTTGTGCTGATGTTGTAAACTGCATTTCAATTTTGTTTCACTGTCTATTGATGAGTGGAATCAACAAACTGCAATGAAATGTTTACTGTGCCTAACTATATTACCGATATTTCATAGTATAAATTAAATAACTCAAAAATTCCAGAATAATATTTTTACGATACATATTGAATGTACAATGTAATTTGTTACATTTAAACAATATTTAGTCATCAAAATTTTCATCTTTAATTATAAAAATAGTAAATAAATGAACTGTCTAAAAAATTATTAAAAATATATTTTGTGAAAATATTGTACATGATCAAAACTATAATTAATCTATTTGAATTAGTTACATATAATGTAGTTCATTTTTATAATAAAAAAAAAATTATTAAGAATTATGCCTAGTGAGTATTCTCTCTTATACACTTTCATTTACTCATTTCAATCTTTCGAAATATTTATTTTCTATTTACCTACTTATAAAATCTTAGAATTGAAGTTATTTGTTCTCATATTTTTTTTTCTCATTAAATTGTTACATATATATAATTAAAAAAAAAGCTTGTACTAATGTTAAATAATCTATTTGAAGAGTATTATTTCATAATTATTCACTCAAAACTCGTGTATTATTTGAATCAGGAGTTGCTCTTTATATAACATTCAATTCAAATTTTTTTGACTCTAACAAGCTATTTTGTAATCATTCAGTAATTAACATTATTGTTTAATTGTTAAGAGTTTGTCGACAGAAAATCCTGTTCGATTTAGGTTTCGTGCCAGCAGACAATCGTCAGTAAGACATACTTCCAATCTCAAAGTAACTAACGCTTGTTAAATGCCTGGAAACTCCCTCATTCATAATTAGCCTGAAACAATACCATTAAGTTATGTGGCTAGTGAATGATCTCCTGTAGAACAAATATTGTCAGTTGACAAGTCCCCTAATAACATGAAACCTATTATCAGTAGATCTTCCTGCTTACTAAATTCCACACCCCATCACATCAACCTGGTTTATGCATCTATGAGACACTTAGTTCAACCACACTGCAATCTGTTCGATAGAATTCGGTCAGTATTTAAGAACCAGACATACATAACAACGCTAGTTATTACTCAGTGACAACAAATTGTATTCTCATTGATAAGATTAGCGTGATACCAATAAACTATTAAATTCAATGTCACCAAGTTCAAATATACTTAAGTTTAGTTGATGTGCAGTATCAAACAATCTTCATTCAACTTACTGAAATATACGTTAAAAGATCAGCCTAGACAAAAACATTGAATAAACTATTGAAGTAAAAGGCTTGATCAAAACGAAACATAAATATACGCTTTTTCACAATTTTACGAGTACACCAAATTTCTATTCATGATTATTTCATCTTATTTGTTTAAGTTTATCCAATGACATTCATTTCCAAACAATCTATTTGAAATAGACGCTAGACACTTTCACTTTTGCCTATTCATAAAATATTATTTTACAGGCTGACTAACAGTTCATATATGAAAAATGCATTTATTACATGGGTAATTACTTAAAATTTAAAAAAACCTTTCCTCCTACTTCTAATATCATATCGGTAAACTTTTATTCATGATTATTATTTGCAAGGGTTTGAGTACACTGGTCACTTATAATCTGAAATTTCTAATGAACTGTTAACTGATGAGCTTCAAAACAGTTCGATACAGTCAATCAGTCAGTTACAACGTAGAACTTCCTACGTACATACATCAGTTCAGGTTGCTATACTGCATTAGCACAGAGACGCAACTGTCAGTTCAAATCTAATAATGGTATAAACAGTAACTGTAATGGAGATTAAGGTTCGAAGATATTATTCAAGAAGTATAGTTCAGTGAGATAACTTTAGAAAGAGAAGGATAAAGATGATGAAGAATGCTGAAGATTAGAATTTGATAGAATGCAAGAGTGCATTGATACACGCTTTTTGGATTTCAGCGCCAATTACTACCTAAAACGTTTTATTCTTGACAATGAGTTAATCATAATACCACACTATGTAAATATAAATATAAATAAATTTTCTTATGAACTAATATTCACTAAGTTTGACAATCTCTATTTGTATGACTATGCATATAATTGCATGTTAGCTTTAAAGTTTATCCAATTTAAATAAATGACAGGTATATTTAAAATTCTACTTTTTCAATACAAACTGTTATAATTTTGTTATTTAATATAAGGTAGACATATTATGTAATTGATTATTACGCAAATGCCAATATCATAAAAGTTTATAAATTTATTAAAATTAATAAGAATAATGAAATTTAACGACAATATAAAGTGCATTATGGGGTTGTGAAGATTGTTAAGTTTTTTTGAAACTCCATGAATTGATCAAGTTAGACATTAACACCGTTAGATACCGGCTCAGTGGTCCGATGGTTAGGCGTTCGCGCACAATACCGAAGGTCCCGGGTTCGAATCCTGCGAGGTGCAGGAGTCGTGGATGCGCACTGCTGAGGAGTCCCATACCAGGACGAAACAGCCGTCCAGTGCTTCCAGGTTTCTAATGGTGGTCTAACATTGGTCGATTCATAGTATCAAAAAAAAGATAATATAAAGTGTAACTTTTTATATCGAAAGAAAAAAATCTATGATTATGTTAAAGATAACACTTTAAATTAATGCATTGAAATAAAATTCATGCCATTGAACAGTGAATTAAAACAAAATATTTCGATTTTTTATACCGTATTTTAATTTTACTGTCAAGTTCTGCATAAAACATTACTATTATTTTAAACAAGGAATGTAAAATGATCATTTTTTCATTTCACAGTCTCATTGACTTTAGCGGCAGAATTGTATCATTACTCACAATGAAATACCACCAATAAAAATGTATCATGATTACTGGACTAGAAGATGTAAAGTGTTCAATATTATAATGTGATTCAACTGGTGATATTTAATTTTTTTCAAAAAAAAATAGTAATTGATTTGATTCATACTATGCATAAGCATTCATCGTTGCAATATACATAGTATTGAGAAATATATGAATAAAAATGACAGAGCAATGGCTGATAAATCATACTTTTATTCACATTCAGTTTCAGATAGTTTTATGCATAGTATTGTATATCTTTCTGCCATTTTAAAAATAAAAATGTTTTTTTAAATTAATGTAATTATCTTGTCTGTTTATATCATTGTGTTGTGAAATTAACTTTGTTTTGCACATAATTCCAATTGTTTACTCACATATTCTTCATCAATTGGTGTGGTAAAATAAAAAAATTCCAAGTTTTTTTTAAACACTAAGAAAAATATTACTGCTGAAATGTATGAATATTTTGTATTTTACATGAAATGAGATCTACCTACCAGGTCATTTTGTTTTCATTTGCATTCATGTAAAACGAAACATTTAAGAGACTATCTTTATTCCTATTATCTTACCAGTATATTTCTAATGTTAGTAGGGAAATTGGATTGTTACTCTAGAAAACAGTTTTGCATAAATCTGACCCAAAATAGTTGGATACATGCTATTTTAAATTAAAAAAATAGGAATACGGATAAGGCAGTCACAGAATGTTGCATCGGTAAAAAAATCAATATGAATAAACACATCTGCTTATTGATAAATCGGTATATATCATTATTGGGGACGTCAGATCCCCACAACTCACTTGGAAAAGGTCCTAATTCAGGATTTTTGTGTTTTTGCGCATAGACTGCTCAGCTGACCTTGCGTTTACATTTCCCACTCGGAACATCCTTGACTGTCATTTGGCCGATGTATTATTTTAGTACGCTATTTGTGTGGCTCTGCCAAGGACGTCTCTATCATGTATAAATAAGCTCTATTTGTGTGCTTGTCAACCTCGTATTTTCTGGGTGCTTGTAGCATACACCTTCTACGCCTTATCAAGACTTTTTGCTATTTAAATTTAAAGCAAATTTAGGCATTAAAATTTGAATTTTCCCATGTTTATGCAAAATTTGCGAATCACTATCATGTTACACAGAAATTCCAATCAGTAATGAAGGAATCCAACTTATCATAAATAAATTTTTCCAACGATATCAAAATAGTCAGTTGATTGAAGCTAAAAACATTTTGAGAGTCAAGTTCCTGCTATACCTATTTACTTTACGTGATGTAAATAGAATGAAAAATGGATTATAATTTAAACAGACGCCAGCATTATTTTTCATCATAATGGATACCATTAACGGTGTATCTGTCATAGGTATTCATGTAGACCATCATATTCATCTTTCACCACACAATACTCAAGCGAATTTATGTATATTTTAAATATTAATTCATTTCATTTCATTTTTATGCAAAAAAACGTAATTCTCATATCATCTTATTGAGTAAAGTAACATAAAAACTGCCTTGGACATACTTTTTCACATGCATTTATTGCAGTGCCGCTCTTTGGTTTTAAGCTTTCAATGAAGCTTAACTATTGTAAAAACTTTGAATAACTGAAATCTATCCATTAATTTGTGTTATTTCTATTTAAATTATGTTCAATAAAAGCCAACAGTTTAACCATAAACCTCAAGTGATATTATACTGTAGATAGAATGAATATACATTTTCCTCAATATAATATATCATCCCTTTAGAAAGAATAACCTGAATCTATCTGTTACTTTTTACAATATGACAGTTATACTGGAGAAAATGATTTTCATTTGACTAAACTAGCACACCCAATACTTACTACCCTAGTTCAAAAATAAAAACAGAGTATTTTACAATTTATCCACGCTGAAGCATCTATTTTCAGAGAATAGAAACTATGTTATTATAGAGTAAGCTGACAACCAGGAAAAAAGAACCGTTATATAGTGATTCAGTGACTGGTAAATCACCATTTTATTTCAGTTGAAAACAGAACAACTTTATGGAAATTAATTAGTGTATAACATATCCTGTTCATGATCTCTAAATCATATGATTCTTTATTCTATCTAGAAAATTTTAAAAAGTTTAGTTAATTAGACAAACTGTGAAAGTACGAAAAAAAAATGCTTGAATTGAAACTAAACTTTTTGTGACGAGAGATTGTAGTCAACATTTTTCGAAATAATAAGTTTATTCATTGTTTTTTTCTCGAAGGAAATCCGATTTTCCGGTTTTCATTTTGAATTATGCTAAAAAAATTCAATGTGGAGATAGTTTGGTTTTCGTTCCCTAAAGTATAATAACCCTTTTTTTCCGCGTAAACTTTTTATGTTATGTTTTATTTTGTTATATTTTATGATATTAAAAATAATTTTGATTTGAATTTTCATCACTCACTGATATTAGAGGAAATAAATAATCTAACATGGAACTGTACTGGTTATTGTGTAATTGTGCACGCATACAACTTAGTAGTGTATGTTGTATGCTATTAACATTTTCCACAATGGATCAAATCCTAAATCTTTTTATTTAAAAGTATTTAAGTTTTCTCCCTGTTAATGTCAGTTTTGTGACGAATGCTAACATGGAGTTGACCAAATCAACACAACCGCTCTCTAGTCCTTACATTGTTCTCTTCAGAGATGACTATTAATTTAATGATTTTGGTGTTATGATACATAAAGTTTACAAAATATTTTTAAAAAAGTTAAATAAGCTGATGATTCGATATAAATTAATAGGTTTTTTCTCTCATCGTCCCAACTTCAAACTGGTACACAAGTCATGCTAATTCTAACTATCAATATTGTTAAGCTTTATTCTTATTATTGATAATAAGTCATTGCAAATATTATAATGTACAACTAATATGCATTTCGTAAAAATTTGATTATTTTCATATGAACTGACAGACAGATACAACGCAGAACTTCGTACGTAAGTACATCAGTTCAGGTTGCCATACCACAACAGAACAGAGATACAACTGTCAGTTCAAATCCAAGAGTCATAGCGGTAGAAGAAGTATTAGAAGTAATGGAGAAGATTAGGAAGCGAAGATATGATTCGAGAAGTATAATCCAGTGCGATGAATTTAGAAGGAGAACGATAGAGATTATGAGGAATTTTAGAAGGTTAGAATTCAACTCGTTGATCGAAAAGTTTTTCAGATTGAAATAGTTATTAGACTAGATGTTTAGAGAAAATACTGTTAAAATTACTTTATTCATGATGATTAGCACCAATATAGTAAACTTCTGGTAATGAACACATCGAAAGACTAAATCAATGCTGTTTGTACAATCGATTGCTGGATTTGACTTTAGAAAAGTACGGCTGTTATTTTTATTTCAATCACTTTTATATTGTTGAATTGTATTAAATTTTATCATTTCATAATGTCAGTTGCAGTCTACGAGAATTTCAATTTCAATCTCTTGTCCAAAATTTGAACAGATTTTTTATATAGACATTTTTCGGTTGTTGTTGTTTTTTTTTCTTCCTCAATAGAAATTTGTTCGTTATTATTGTAAACTGCGTCAATGTGACAATCATATAAACATATCAGAGAAATTTCATAATACCATTGAAATCAGTTCTACTTATACTACTAATACAAATGCTAATACCAATAATAATAATAATAATAATAATAATCATGATAGTAATAATTACCGAGAAAAAACAATTCCTACACATTTATTATCATCATTACCAAAAGACTCAATTGAAAGTCAACAAATTGTAGATGATTATAATTCACAAATTAATCAATTAAGTGAATATCATGAAAATGATTGTGATGTGAATCCAGCTGAACAATTGTTAAATTCAAATTATACTAAAGAACAATCAACTCTATCAACAATGGCTAGTACAAATACACATATGACCAGTCAATTGATAATTGATCAATGCAATAATGACAATAAAGAACACTTATTGAATGGAATAAAGAAATATCGTACTGTACAGATTAGTGATTGGTATATATTTCGAAATTGTTTTGGTCTATGTTGTTTTAAACCAGTAAGTTTTTAAAAACTCCCTTTAACATCCTTTCATAGTTGTTTACTTGTTTGTTTGTCATTTATTTTTTTGATTATGAGATTGTGAATAGATTGTTTATTAAATTTAGAGGAGAATTTTTAGTTTGTAGAATAATTTAAACAAAGCCATTGTGAACTTACAATCTTTAAATTGTTAAACATTTCATCATTGAAATAATTGGTATCCATAAGTCACATTTTTTTCTGCAAGAAAGTTTAAACTTCTCCTAACTGAGTTACTGGTACATACAAAATCATTATTGGAATAGGAGAATATACTTTAGATGATGTACTAACATTAACCAAACAACAAGAATCAATAAGCCATACGTAACACATGTGGTTGGGACATGTGTTACGTATGGCTAACCACCGACTACCGCGACGAGCTATGTTTTGCAGTGTAGGAGTAGATTGGAAGAAAGCTAGCGACGGCCAAACTAAAACGTGGCACAAACCCATGAAGTCACCGACAAGTGGACTAAGTCATGTTGGTAGATGTAGGCTACCTGGTTGGGGTCCGCGAGACAATAGTCACCGATGGTTAGAGACCTTAAATGACATGGCTCAGAATGGTTTGAAGTTGCGTAGGTGCGTCCACTCTTTGTGTTCTATGAAATTCTAAGCTTCTGAATTCCTCATAATCTCTATCGTTCTCCTTCTAAATTCATCGCACTGAATTATACTTCTCGAATCATATCTTCGCTTCCTAATCTTCTCCATTACTGCTAATATCTCCACTATCGCTATCAGTCTTGGATTTGAACTGACAGTTGTATCTCTGTGCTGATGGGGCATGGCGACCTGAACTGATGTACTTACGTACGAAGTTCTGTGTTGTATCTGTCTGTCTGTCTGTTTTCTAATAAGTGGTAAAAATGAACTTTTCAACGGTGAAGAAAATTTCGAGCTTAGATGTATGATTGTGATGGAGTTTCGTTCTGTGAATTGGATATTTTGCAATCCTCAATCTTTTTCAATGATTATCTAACTAATACAAATCTGTAAATAAATACTATTATTATCAAATATTTATTTATCAATAGTTAAAAAATAGTTTAAACACTTATTTCCCCGTTGTATATTTTTTATGACATTAACTTTTCGGAATAGAAGACAGAGCTGACTATCAAGTATGATTTTGACTGTTCATAACAAAAATATGGGATTTTGATTTTTTATTTTAAAATATGATAAATCTGATAATACAAGTTAATTCACATTTAACTGTATGAAAATCGTAAACACCATAAAGAAAACGACTATTTAAGTAGTATCGTTTTAGTGTTATGAATGTTTTATTTGTAAAATTGGAATTGAAATCAATCTAATCATCATAACGTGAGTTTCTTGTTCAATTGATGAGAAGCATGTTACAGAACCCGAAGATTATTTTAGCCGTATAATAAATATTCTTACTAAAAATAGCTCAGAAATTCTGTTTTCAATCAATAACTTCTGGTATTTGATAAAGCTTCATATATTTCATCACAGTCATTCAAAAACGATGTATAAGTTAAATAAGAATTTGTTTTGACCATATGTTACTAATTCATGTCAACGTAATTAAACAGATCTAACAAGATACAGATGTAGTCTCAAGGTAGTAAGTATTAGAACATTATAAAAATATATTTAGGAAAAAAAAGACAGGAAATGATTTTATCGAATCAACAGCATCAAACAGATTGGTTATTGACTAATAATAAGTAAAGACAAAACATGTTTTTTATGTCCTAAAATCAGAAAACCTAAAGAATCAGTGCACGAAAAAAGAAAATTACAAATATTTTTCATTGTCTCATAATATTTACTAATTTCATTGTCACATACATTGTAAAATATCATTTGAATTTATTTAATCTCGTGTACTTTTTACATTTAGGCACAAAAATTCATTTAAATAAATAAAAAGTTTCGTAATTACGTGTAATGTACACAAAGTAACTCTTATAACTGGATTCATTAAAAGAATAATATATTTTGTTTGTTGATTTTAATCAAATTATTTAAATTTTAAATTTTATAGTTGCTAAAATTAATTTCATTGTTATGGAGTGAGTGATCAACTTTTCATCATCTTTAGCATAATTAGAAAAAAAAAGTTTGGTTCACATTTCTAGCACTCAATTACGTCATAATCGCTTTGACTGTTGTTCTTATTTGTTTTTGGAAAAATTCGACTTGAATGAACATGAAATAAAAATTGTAGCTAATCTTAACAAAATTGTAGTTTTTTTAAAATACATTGTACATTGATTCATACAAACCAGTGCGTTCTGAAGAAAAAAACACAGTTATTTAGTTCTGATAAAAGAGAGTCATAAAACTTGTCTTAAATACTTTTTTATTCAAGCCATCATTATGTAAAGATTGTTGTATTTTTAGGGGAAATGCTTTTTTTTTTAATTACAATGAAGACTGTAATTTGACATTTTGTCTTATCTATGGTAAAATAAGGCAAGAATAAACAACGTGCTTAGTTTGTTTATCTTCTTTAGCTTATAAAGCTATGAAAAAATTTTATTCCCACATTGGAATGATCGTTAGAACATAAAGATTATGAAAAGTAAAAACAAAAATCTTTAGAAAAAGAATTAGTGTTACTCTTGATAAAATATTTTAAACTAGCTAACCATTTGGATTCTATTTTAATGATTACAAAAGTACATTTCAATGTCTTTTAATAAAGCAAAAAAAAAAAAACAAAGAGAAAAAGCCTTTGTTAAATTCTGTGTTATGAGTCCATTTCAATGAATGTACATTTCCACTGAAATGTACAATTTTTCTCGAACTTATTTCAATAATTTTCAGGCAGAGTTTTGGAGGTTTGTGTTTTTTTTAAACATTTGAAATCATCAACCGATCATTGTTAGACCACAATTAGAAATCTGGAGGCACTAGAAGGCCGTTTCGTCCTGGTAAGGAAACATCAGCAGAGCGCATCTACGACTCCTGCGCCTCGCAGTATTCCAACCCAGGACCTTCGGTATTGTGAGCGAACGCCTAACCATCGAACCACTGTGCCGGCAGATTTAAACCCCAGTACTAACAACAACTGTTCTTTCTTATCCAGCTCCATTTCATAAATCTATCATTGTTTATGTGTTATTTTTTTCAATCTACCTACAGTTTCAATGATATTAATTAAACCCCTTATTTTTTTCTAATCATACAAAGCCTGGCGGTAAACAACGTTGTTTAGACTATTGGTCAAAATACAGTTTAACTATGAAAGAATGCTGGCCTCAATGTGCAAACATTTGGTGTGTATTCTCTTGTACACTATGCATATTTCCTGCTATCCAATCACGTGTTAGACCAATGAATTCAGAATATTTTATACCACGTAAGTTATTAAATCTTGTAAACCATTTATCAGGTATTTCGTTAGTATTATTATGAGATCAAAATTTAAAACTACTTTTGTCTCAAAAAAAGTAGTATGACGTAAATGACCTTGCATATACATAAAAAAATATTTATAGTTGTAAGTCATGAGCTTTGATGTTTTTTTTAATGATAAGTAATATTATCTAGTCTAGGTATTCAAATAACTTGGGATATCGAATTCCCTTAAATCTAGCCGTTGGACAATTAATAAAATTAATTATGTTGTGTTATTGTTCGTATTGCAAATGTATTTCTCTTAAAAATACATTAATATTCAACAGTATCCAGTATGCATTACTATTGGATATTTAGGTGACTATTTATTTTACTGGTAAATTTCACCTCATAAAAATGAATGAATAAGTAAACCGAACAACTGTTTGATTACTAAGTGAGTAGAATTATTTTTTCAATACTGATCGAATTCTACCGATAACGCTTCAATAATATGATCACTGCTCTGAATAAATCAGTATAATGTGCACTATGTCTTGTTGGTAAATTTATGGCAGCAATGATCTTCACAGTTTTACACAGTCTACTTTCAATCAGAAAAATTTGCAATCATAAAATGTCGTGTTAGTAATACATAAATAATTGAAAAAAATTTACACTTCTATACATATATTCCAATTAAAACATTATACTCAAGCCTTAATCATTTACTTGTTCATAAAATCTTAATTTGTCCAATATTGATTAATTCAATCATTTAAGTGGAAAAACATTCAAAAGGATATTCTTGATGAAGAAATAATATGTGGAAAAATAAATTTTTTCAATACTTTCAAAAGATTATCGTTTTTATTTTTTGAGGACACAATAATTTAATATTAGATGCTATTGACTATAAACTGAACATCTAGTTAATAGTTGTAAGTTGTTTGATTAAATGATGTAGCTTTTCATTTGTTGTTGAACATAGAACAGATTGAATTACAATTGATAGTATCGAAAAATAAATTAACTGTTACATGATATTTTTCATTTTGTTACAATTCCTTCACTAATGAATGAACAAGTCAGATGAAATTTAAGGAGATAGACAATTTAAACGACTTTTTTTTTTACATACATTTTTGAAATTGTCGTTAGTTGTACACTGCTAGGCCTCTTTAACTAGAAAAACAAAACAGTTGTCTAAAATGCTGCTTTAGCTTTTATTTGTAATTTAAATCATGTCTAATCCTAACCAAAATTTTTTTTTTTCTTGTCATGTGTAGATTGTTTTCTCTTCCTACTTTTACAAGATCATCATTTTAGTGAGCTTAGGTAATATGCCAAAGCCTAATTCTAAATTAAACCAGTTAACTAGATGGTTTGTTGCTCTCAGTCCTACTGGAAGTCAATTACTACCCGAATGGCTTAGTAATAATATCTCAAACACTCAAGCTGAATAACCTTGGTTAAAATGCAATAAAAAGCATTGATTCCTTTGAGTTTTCAGTTACACTCACCTCGTATGAAACCTAGGTCGAGTAGGATTGCCTGTGGTCGTAGATCTAGTCCAATACTAACAGACAAAGAGCACTTTTTAAAGTTGTTCAGTCTTGGTGATTTTATGTAAGAGCTTAAACTCTCACGAATATTTCAAATCTCTCTACTTTCAGACAATTATAGAATTACGAAATGATTCGATGTCGACTTGCTTTCTGAAAATATACAAGAATATCATCAATTAGTTGTCAATCTTTCATATTTTCTCAGTCACGGAAATCTAACTTCTAGACAACTTTGTCTGAATGACTTGATTGAGAATTAGTTTATGAACTGTTACAATCACTAGAATTTAGTCCTGTTCTGATCAATACTCATTAGGATTAACTTCCGTGAATGAAGCATACACAAACTTTCTAAATGAATGTTTAATATTTTCATAATTCTGAATGCTTATTCTGTTCACCGATATGTAAACTAATATTCCTTCGGTACGATTGAATATGAACTTTTTTTATTCAATTCTATTCTATCCAAAATTTTAATTGGAGGATAGATGATAATTTAACTATGTAGGAAAAAATTAACAGTTTAATCCAAATCTCATATAATTATTCCATTTTCTGATAGTTTTTGAATAAGAAGGATAAAATTTTTAGAGCATAGACAATAATTAGAGTTATAATCATTTACAAAATTTTAAAATATCTACAAAACATTGACAGTTTTTATTCATGATCACATGTAATGATTCAGATTAATTCAACTATTTATTTCTTGTTTATGATAATAGTTGTTATTAGACAGTTCAATGTTCAATGACTTCTTTTATGTTATAATTTTATTATTCTAGCTCTCTGGTTTGTTGATGTGACTTGTTTCTTATTTTTCAATGTATTTGCAATGTTGGGATGTATTCTATGCAATTGGATACAATTTGTAAGTGAATTAATTTTACGGCATTATTTTCATTTCATTTCAATTTTATTCTATTTCAAAACAATGTAGAATTCATTATTATGTTTTAGTTTATTATTTATCTAGGAATTTTAGAATATCTAATAGATTTACTATTTGAAGCATTTTATAAACAATTCATACAATAATGCTTGACTATTCTGGGAAAACTCTTAGTGAAAGTTGTACTTAAATAGCCTTTGTTTAATTAAAGTTTGACAGAAAAAATTTCCACGGATTTATAAATGGTTTTCAGTAGAAGATACTTTCGACTAGATATCAGCACTTTATTCACATAAAATAATCAAACTATCTTAGCGAATTCCTAATGTCTTGTGATGATTTGATTTTTAAAATGGTACTCATAGATATCTAAAACAAATAGCTTCCAAACTATCTATTTCCAACCATTTACTTAGATATACCTCATATTGTTGTATCACTTCACCAACATCAATATTACTACTAAAGATAATCGAATTATATCACAGTGAATAGCCCATGAACTGATTTTTGGGCTTTGGAAACACGATTCATCATGCTGATGATATCTTTTTATGGTAGTAATACAATAGTATAACGATTTTGTCTTGCATTCCTTATAATTAACTGATTGGAGTGTGTAACGATATAGTTGAAATCGGTTTTATTATTATTATTATTGTGAATATCATTATCGAAATTCATGCTAAATCATAAAAACTAGTAACCAAACTATAAATTATTATCTAGAAAGGAGGGAATGAATTCAAATAATTCTAATTATTCTTTTTCATATTTTGTTTGTTTTAAATAGCCAGGACCACGTTATTTATGGATTCCTGTATTGTTACGTACCATATTCTTTATTCCATTCTTTTTATCATGTAATTTTGGGATTGAGAATCCTCACCTAACTGTTCTAATTACAAATGATCATATATATGTATTAGGGAGTATTCTCTTTGCTTTAAGTAACGGGCATCTTGCATCGCTTGGCTTAATGTATGCACCAAGGTAAGTTACTATTATGTTAACGATTCTTCAACGCTAAAAGTCTTCGTTCTGTTATTTGATTAAGATTATAGTGCTATGATACAGTCAATGGTTGGAAGAGTTAGTCGTCGCTCGAAAAATGATCTTATAAAGCCTGAACCAAGGATGTCATGCTCACTATCTTCTAAGGATGAGGCTGTATTTTTACGAAAGTGAAAGTACAAAAACTAAGTTCGTAGATTCTGTGAGTTCACCTGTGGAAGTTGGTATATGAGATCCATTAACATAGAGGAAACGAACGGGTTACTTTGTACTGCATTTCTTGACGTTCTTCCATCTCCTTGTGGATTAGATCTCTGAGTCAAAAGTTGAGGGAGTGGCTGGCTAAAGAACCATCTGTTTAAGCGTTCGGATAGTGACCCTATCCAGAGACAAATCTGACAATAACTAATTGTGACTACATATTTATATCGTTTTATGAACTTAGTCCTCTAATCAAATGATACTCACATTGACGCTATCGCAAAAGAATTTATTTTACTCATTCAAATTTCTATCGTTTCGCTCCCCCAACTCATTCACCAGCTTGTCTCCGTTGAGAGTTCTGTCCTAAGCTAAACGACCTCAAGTATAAAAACGGTCCGTTTTGTGATTGCTATTACCGAATAAGAACCCGGATAAGGCTTTTCTCAATCCCTGTTTACAGTCTCAACTAGTCTCTTCTGAAAGATGCTGTAAGTGAAACTGAGGATTCGAATACGTGGATCATGATTTCTGGCACAGAGAGTGGTGCATTGGCTGACCGATGTGAAATTTATGGTCATAAATCAAATACTGTTACCGGCCTCAACACTTTTGGGCACATCAGCACCAGTTTCTGACTAGCACCAACTTTCTGCTCAGTCATCGCTGAAAAACTACCAAGGGTCTTAACTCTGCAACTCAAGCCTAGACTTTATTTTTCGATTGGCTACCACTAATATGGATGTACATACTACTGCTGCTCCTTTTGGAGTACTTATACAGATTCTAACAATGGCCCAGTTTGATCCAATCTTGTGTTGCATTTCTGTTGTCAGTAAATGGATTGATGCATGCAAATTGCCTGTATCTTTCATCACGACCAAAAATCTAACAGAGTTAGGTTTAATCTCAACTCCGAATTCACGAAAAAGTGTTTCTTAACGTTACGCGTGAATCGTTAATTTCACAAGCATTATCTAAGGACACAAAAAACTGATGGTTAGAACATGCAAATAAGTTGACAGCGCCAACTGCATCTGGTAAATATACTTTACTGTTTAAACTTATCTCATGCATTGATATGCCAGCGACGACATATAAGTAAATAACACCCGAAAGCATCTCGGACAATCGGCCGACATTTCAAGGAACAGTTGAGCAAGTTTGTTGCTCCAGAAGTATCGATCGAACTAGACAGTGATTAACGATCCGCCTAAAGGAAAGGTGATCTGCAAGGAAGTCTAAATTATGAAGCACAACTAGTTCAGGTGACCTACTCCCTGCTCTTTTTAACGATATTCGTCAGTGAATTAACTAGGCTACTTAGAAACGTTATAGAGACAAAGTGTTCCAATATACTGAACTACAGCATTCATCGCCGCTATCTCTGAAATGGATCCACGTAATCCATCAACCGCTATCGGAGAGAGTCTACGTCAATCATGTCTAAACTATTGGCTTCTGTCATACTTCAAGGATTGTCCAAAACTCATGAAAAACCGAAACGTGCTAGTGTTAACTAATAAATCCTAAGGTACGGTGTAAATTATTAAAAGATATTAACACATGTATTGAGGTTTCTAATACTTTTCGAAACAAACAGAGAAAAGATACTTCGATTTGAGTTTTGTGAATGAATTGTAGACCCAAACTCAAACTCGTACAGTACTGCAGGTTTATCATTTTCGAGCTTTTGTTATCAGTTAGGCCTTAGCTTGTGAAAGATCTACATCTTACTTATACCATACTCAAATAGACAAGCAACTTGTTTTACTTTTCAGATGTTGTTCACCTGATCGAGCTCCTTTAGCTGGAATGTTCGGTGCATTCTTTCTAATTCTTGGAGTATTCACTGGAGTTTACGCTTCTCGAGGTCTCAATAGTCTTATATATTAATAAATCGTCATTGACGCCTAATTATAAGAGCTTTTTTTTAATATCAAGCATTTATGCACTGTAACAAATAATTTGTAAATCTTCTCTTCGTCATTACATTGAATTCTATGAAAAAAAATGAAATCATTATCCTTATTTTAAACATTGTTGATTATTTCAAACAAACCTCCCCCATTGTCATATTTTATAAGATGATTTTCAAAAAAAGTCTTCTTAACAGCAGTCTTTTACAAGTGCAACAGTTTTTTTGTTTATTGCATTTTAAATATAAACAAAAACTGGGCCATTGTCATTGCATTTTTTTGTATTTGCCATCTACTGTGTGTTTTTATGGACTTTTAGTTGATTAGCTCATAATTTTATCCATATTTCAACACTTCGGAATTTTCATATAATAAAACTAATTACTGAAATTATTTAACTTGTTTTTTCTTGATCATGAAAGTTAACTTAAAGCCATACAACAGAATCAATAATCTGAACGATGAAATTATACATGTGTAGTAGAAAAACAGAATTATTCCGTCAATTTAGCAAACTTACTGTTGTGCTTGCCACTAGCTGATATGCTTGAAACTATTACGAGTTCACATTCGTCGGTAAACGAGAGCGACACAAGTGATCCAGTGACACGATAAGCTACTCTAATCCAAGCGTCCCAAGGCCCTGCTAACGGTATCAAAAAGTCTTGATATGGTGTAGAAAGTGTATTATACAAACACCCAGAAAATATGAGGTCGACAAGCACACGAATCGAGTTTCTTTATACATCATAGAAACGTCCTTGTGAGAGCCACAAAAACAGCGCTCTAAATATCACATTAACCAATGACAGTTAAGGATTTTCATGGTGGCAAATGTAATCTCAAGGTCAAGTGATCAGACCATGAACAAAATCCAAAATTAGGACCTTTATCAAGTGAGTTCTACAGCTCTAACATCTCCAACACTTACACACTGGATAAAAGTCCATAAATTACACTTATTATATCACGATAAACAAACATTTAAGTTCAAACCCACAAGTATAAAGCTTTTAGACCATAAATTACAATCACCAATTGGTTCAATGATAGTGAATAGTATTAAGTACGGCGAAAGTTCATTCAATGTATCTTGAGCTTTTAACCCCCTAATAAAAAATAACTTTATGCTCTGAGTGTTCATATAATGTGTAAAGCACTGTAATCTTTAAAATTTAGTTTAAACTTTTCCTATAGTTCTACAGTAGATTAACTTACTGAGAAGTGACAAAATTTCAACTCATGAAAACTATTTTGTTCCAACCAATGTTAATCAGTCGCAGCACGATTACATTGCGTTTCAGGTGATATGCGCTGCCGTTTCTTCATAAAAGACAGAATTCAGATACTTGGTAATCATGCATTAACTGAACACATAACTAGTAATCGATCCGATCGCAAGTATGAGATACAGTGAAAATTAGCAAAAAAAGCCGAAGATTTTTTCACAAATTGTATTCGATTTAAGGTAATTAGAACTAGGATTGATATACTGCAAGTTTCGAAAATCTGTGTCAAATCAAAGCTCTACATTATTTATGATAATATTTATGATGCATAATCGAATATTACCAACAGAAAATTCCTCGATAATCGCTCTCAACAAACTATATCATGACAATTAATGGGTACGTTCTGTAGCTAATCATACAACAGTGCTCCAAAAAATGCATATATATATATATATACCTCTCTTATCTCCACGACTAACTCTTCTCACATTCAGTTATCAAAGTGCACAGCTAATGCAAACGATGCGAGTTCGCGAAACGTCGTTCCTGTTCTCCTTAAACCCCGTTCTAAACTACATGCTGGAGCATTTATTGTACGTACATTATGTCAAATAGGGCAACAGGCCTCACTAACTAGGACTTTAGGATCTAGTGCCATCGATGTGTGCTGCGTCTCGGAAACGCGCATACAGGATCCGAGTAGCATCACTCACTTGACCTCACCATGTCAAGATAAAGAAGCAACTCGATTTACCCTTCGTGTATCCGGTAGCCCTGCTGCTGCTTCCCGGGGTCTTGCTGGTGTAGGTATAGCATTGAGTCGTAGAGCAGAACAATCTCTGCTTGACTGGATCCCAGTAGATAGTCGCTTGTGCGCCGTCCGACTAAACGGGACAGTAAGGATTCGAAAGGATAGGGACACTCGTCGTTGCTTCTTCGTCATATCAGCCTACGCCCCCACTGACTGCAGTCCAGACGAGGTTAAAGATGAGTTTTACAGAAAGCATTCGGACCTCCTCCAAAAAGTTAAGCGCTCTGATGTAGTTATAATGGCTGGTGACTTTAATGCACAAGTAGGTAGACTGAGTGAAAATGAAAGACACCTAGGTGGATGTTACGGTCTCACGGCTCAGAGAACAGACAACGGCGACCGTCTGTTGCAACTGTGCTCAGATGACCAACTATTTCTAGCAAACACTAATTTTAAGCATAAGGAAAAGCACCTTTTGACCAGGCGAACCCCGAAGTCGTCTCAACGTTGGACGTAACTAGATCATATCGCCATTAGCCACCGATGGAGGGGTTCGATAGAGGACTGTCGCTCGTTCGGAGGCACTTTTTTAGATTCAGATCATGCCCTAGTGCGAGCACGTATTTGTTTGAGGCTTACTGGGCGTAGGAAAGACACCATAAGGAAGCCTCTTAGGGCTTTACTTGATGATAATCAGGCTAAGAAAATATTTCAGGAGGAACTAGAAAAACAGTTAGGCAACCACGCAAGTGATTCCCATCCAGAGTCAGGTTGGAATCATATCAAGAAGGCTGTGGAAACGGCAGTGATATCTGCTAGTAAGGTAAACCATAAGGCTAGGATGAAGCCGTGGATTTCAATCTCATCCACCGAACTGATGGATGCTCGAAAACGCACTCCACCTGACTCTGAACATGAAGAGCGTAGTCAGCTTAGGCGCAGACTTATAAAAAGCCTACGTAACGACCGTGAACAGTGGTGGGTGGCGAAAGCAAAAGCAATGGAAAAGGCAGCGGCGATAGGCAACGCTAGACAACTTTTCCGCCTTATTAAAAAAACCGGTATTAGGAACCCAAATGTGAGTGAGACTATTTCGGAAAAGGATGGTCTTATTATCCATTCTCAATCCAGGAGACTGGACCGATTGGCAGAACACTTTAGGGATCAGTTCAACTGGCCTCGAGCCACACTTCGGTTGCCCACGATCCCCAGTCATCCTGAATGGCAAATCAACGTAAGTCCCCCTAGTCTTTGTGAAGTTGAGAAAGCGTTAGGAAATCTGAAGCGAGGGCGAGCTGCAGGTCCTGATAGACTGACCCCTGAGATATTTAAGGATGGTGGTCCAGTTTTAACAGTCAGGTTGACTGAGATCTTAGGTAGAATCTGGGAACTGGACGTAATCCCATCTGACTGGTCTCAGTCGCTAATTGTCCCAATCTATAAGAAAGGACACAAGTCCTCTTGTGACAATCACAGGGAATCAGTTAAACTAATATAGTTTCTAAATTGTTAGCGTCGATTATACTTAGACGTCTCACTAGAGCTCATGAAGAGCAGACTCGAGAAAACCAGTCTGGTTTTCGACCTGGACGTGGTTGTATAGACCACATCTTCACACTACGACAGGTCCTGGAACACAGACACGCATTCAGGCGTCCTACAATAGTTGTTTTCGAGTAGTCGAGCGTGTTGACCGCTTCACTTATCTGGGGAGTCTCATCAGCGCTGATAGCCTGGTGACTGACGAAATCTCAGCACGGATACAGAAAGCTCGATTGGCTTTTGCCAACCTGCGTCACTTATGGCGTAGGCGTGATATCCGTTCGCTAACCAAAGGACGGGTGTACTGCGCATCAGTTCGCTCTGTCCTACTATATGGATGCGAAACATGGCCGGTAGGAGTTGAGGATATTCGTACGTTATTAGTATTCGATTATAGATGTCTCCGAATCACTGCTCGTATATCCTGGGACAACCGAGTAAGCAATGCTGTCGATAGGAAACGGGTGCTAGGTAAGGATGGCAGATCAATAGATGAAGTGGTGAAACTTCATCAGTTGAGGTGGTTGGTACATGTGTTACGAATGCCTAACCACCGACTGCCTCGACGAGCTATGTTTTGCGATGTAGGAGTAGGTTGGAAGAAAGCTAGGGTTGGCCAAACCAAAACATGGCAGAAATCCGTGAATTCACTGAAAAGTGGACTGAGTCATGTTGGTAGATGTAGGCTACCTGGTTGGGGTCCGCGAGACGAAAGTCACCAATGGTTAGAGACCTTGAACGACATGGCTCAAAGGCGCAAGTGCATCCATTCTTTGAGCTCTCTCCAATCCCAATCTTCTGGATTCGTCAGCACCTCTACCTTTGTCTTTCTAACCTTATCCCACTGAATTATACTTCTTGAATAATATCTTCAAACCCTAGTCTTCTTCGTTACCATTAATACCTTTACTATCTTTATCACTATGAGATTTGATTTGACATTTGCGTCTCTGTGCTAATGTGGTATGGCAACATGAACTTATGTACATACGTACGAAGTTCTACGTTGCAACTGACTGACTGACTATTGGTAAATACAATAACGTCATCCATTTGTATCCTTCAAACTAGCAACATACTCTGTTACTACATCGTAACGATAGACTGTAAATTCCAAGTTTTAACGTGTAAAATAAGCGTAGTCAGTTAGATATGCCAAAGTATAAGTGAAGATTCTTCGTCCCAAAAGTCACTCTATTTTTCTACACCAAAGCAAAATAAATAATGAAGTATACTATAAAAAATCAAAGATAAAACAGTCTAAATAAGTTGCAATTTCTTTGCTTCAGGATCGAAAAATAGACTATGTTGTACGATTGATATCAAGTGTTATAACCGATTGACGTCTATTTAGCTGAATTATTGAAATAATCAAGAAGCTTGTTTACTATACATCTTAACGTATTGTTACGAACATGATTAGGCTATTGTTGAAAGTAACGTGGCTTACTAACGTGACCTACCATTTTGATGTGTCGAAAAGGTTTCACATTTTTTAAGACAACTACTCGTTGCAATAACAGAAAAAAAATAAACTAATAACTCTCAAAACATTTATTATTCAAAATACACTTAAATTAACAACCGAAATGAGAAACATGTAAACAGAGTAGGTAATGAAGAAGGGAAACAAAACTGTTGTGTCATGATCACTAATAATATTGAGATTAATATCTAATACTTTGTTACGTAAATAAAATGTACTGTAATTGCTCAAAGTCATAGAAAACAGTAATATATATATATATATATATATATATATATATATATATATCATGGGAATACAATGTAAATCTTGTCTGTTATACCTTTTTATATAATACTGAAACTTTTATACGTCATAAAAGCTACTGGCATTTACAAAAATAATGCTGCTCAATAATGAATGAGACTAATACTACTCAATGATGACAGAAATGTTTTCTTGATAAACTATGTCTTAATTGCCAAAAAAAAGAGAGAGATGACAAGAAATAGGATAGTTTTACAAAATTTTAAGAACACGAGAAGCGGCATATTATACACTTGCGGTTTTAGCATTTTGTAAAAATGAAGAAAAGACAGAAATATTTTCCTTTCATTACAGTCAATGTGTGGGTTGTTGTTTTCGTGTCATCAATCGCTGATAGCCATGCGGAAAACAAGGTACTTTTAATTTGTTTTTTTTTTAAAAGATTAGAAAAACAATTTTAAAAAATACACAGAATCAAATGATTTACATTTTAAAACAAGGACTTCTTTTTCAATGTATACACACAATAGATCAGAACAGTTAAAGCTGAAGAGAAATATTACACAACTGATATATATATATATATATATATATATATATATATATATATATATATATATATATACAGTCAATTTTTCCACACTATTATAAATAAACAGTAAAGTTACAGAAAACATAAGGAATCAATAAGACAGGAATCAACAACAGAGATGAAAATAGAGAAAATTATTATACAGTTAATATTGTCATACAACTGTGCAAAATAATAATTATAATAATAATAATAATAACAATTCATGAGTGAAGAAAAATCTAATTGTCTTGTTACAGATAGTTTTCTTATCAAGTCTACCATTTTATGATGCTTCATTTTGTTTTTGTTTTCAAACAAGCTTTCATGCATAAATCTCTTAATTGATGTGCAAAAACTACTGGCAGACAGACGACTATTGGTGATGGGCAGAGAAACCGGCGTAAAATTACTTCAAATGAATGAATTAACCTTAGTGTTAAGATATCATTAATAACAATCACTGAATACAATCAACGAACTGTAAAGAGGTTATAGATACTATTATTATTATTATTATTATTATTATTATTATTATTATTATTATTATAAATGAAGAGAAAATTAAGACGAATAAATAAGAATGAATGAATCACTCGATTGAATAAACAAATCTATCAATTTTGTAAGATGTAAAAAAAGGAAGGTACGAAACAGCGAAATCAAAACCGGGATTTATTCATATGATTAAACTAATACATTTGAACATTAATATTAGACTGATTAAACACAATCAATGAATCAATGCATTGCATAAAGAAGGGAAACTGAAGTATTGGAGTATGAGAAAATGTAAATGAATCAGCATAAACACAATTGTCTGTTTGTTTGTTTGTATGTGTATTCTTGTTTGAATTAAAAATGAAATTGAAAATTTACTATGATTGAGCGATTGAACACAATGAAATAATGCTAATATAAGTAGTATAGATAGAATTAAGTAAATCAGATGGCAGTTATGCTAAACTAACTAATTACATGAAAATTACTTGACAAAAATGATGAATTGTGTTCTCCTTCTTATTATTTTTTTTAGTGTGCTGTATTATTTTCTTGTACAAAATAATAATTATTGTTTTAATTTTTTCTCTCCGTCAGAATTTTTTTTAAACAAAAAAAAAGTTGAATCATTTTACCAATTGGATGGATTTAATTTTAATTTGTATAATTTTAATTTAAAACCCAATGACTCTGATAGTAGAGTGGAGACACAAGAAAGTAAAACTAATTTAAATATATTATACACTAATGGATTCAATGTCCAACCACATACACGAAATGGACCATCAACTTCTTTCAGCAAGCCTTCAACTAAACGTAACACTTGAAATGTAAGCATTAAATCTTCTTTTTTATGCGGTTTACTCTCCATACTTAAATATAAATTGATCTAAAATGAATTATTAAAATAAATGATAATATTTACCCCCATGATAATATGTATCATTGGTAACAATGCAAAAAAAAAAAAAAAAAATAACATGTCAACAGGTAATTGTTAAAACTATAGAAGAAATGTCGAAAATCACAAGTTTCATTTAACTTGATCACTTAATGATTAGTTCAATTAAATTTTAATGAATTAGCGCGCTACATTTGAGTTTATATAGCAAATGAATTAATAGTAATTCGAATGATGTTACAATAGAATGAAATTGAATACTTAATAAATCTAATTGATTTTGGTTATAATACATTTAGGATTTAGGATAATCCAGAAACAATATGGTTTTATAAATAACTATCATAGCATTCTTAATGCAAAAGGTCAGTGAATGAGTTATATCATTTGAATATTAGGTGAGGTAATTCCGATAAAAAGTGCAATATCTAATACTTTCAACTATCAAATTAATTTTCACAAGAGCTTACATTTCAATCATCTGAATCTATCCATATTTGTTTCCTGTGGACACTTTGCTGTACTGTAGTAAGTAGTACACATCTCAAGAGTGTCTTGACAATAATTTAATTGAATAATATTTGATGACAATATAAATTATTTCTTATAAGTATCATTTCGCATTTTCATATTTATCTTTTTTATGTGATTTACTTGTATATGAAAGATTTCAAGCATTGACAAAAACTAACCAACAACAACCTCTAAAATATATCATTGAACTAAGACATAAACTTCTTTATGAACTAATTTTAAAAAAACAATTACTACTAACAATAAATAAGATAATGATATGGTTACTTGTTGGTTTTCCACTAAAAGACCACATTATTATTTACTGTAAAAATAAACAGCGAGTTTACAATAATCTATGTTTCTATCATGTCTTATGACTTTTTGTGATCATATTCTATGATAAATTGTCCATTTGAAGAGTTTCAGAAGAAAAAAAAACGATATGCACATATTTCTTAAAATAAAATAACTAGATGTAAAAGACTATGAGCATAATTACTAAATCGTCAAACTTGCCTGTTCAGTAATAAGTACAGAGAAATTACGATATTTTTTTGTAATTTTTGTACCAAGTAAAATAAATCGATAAAGAAATACAATAATCCCAAAGGAAAGGCCCAAAATATCCCAATTAGTTAAATGAGTGAACACGCTCGTACGACTTTTTGAAAGAAGCTAAAAGAAAGAGGAAAACAGAAATTACGAAGTTGAATGTGAGTAATTGATGTCTGAAAATTATATTTCCAAAATTAATCGATTTGTCAACTTCCTGATTAAAAAAAAAAAAGAGTTTTAAGCTACATAATAATTTTAAAATTTCTCTCTCCTCTCGACAATTTTATTTCTCGAGTTACAGTAATAAGACTAAATTAAATAAGAATGGCTTTTATTTTTTATTTTATTTTATATATATAAAAAGGGACATTTAAGCTATTGTTTGTTTGGTTTCAATTCGGATTTTATGATAACGAATCATAATAACTAATAATAATAATAACAATAATAATAATAATATTCCATATACATAAAAGTTTAATTTAAAGACAAGAAGACGAACATGTATATCCATTAAGTGAATATAATAATTTAATGCAGAAATGATGAAGATTAAAACAACAACAACAACAACAACAAAAGTAGAATACAGTTTTTTTTTCTTACTTGAGCGCATAAACTAAGACCAAGTGTAAAAACAATATAAAATGCTGTAGTCATAATATGCTCAACTGAACGTTGTGGACCACGTTTTTTCAAATACGATCGAAGCATTAACCAACATTTTATATGACCAACTTTATTTAAACGAAATTGTGGTACACGATATTTCAAAGCACGACGACCAGATGTTAAAGAAAAGAAATATTTGGCATAAAGTAAACGCTAAAAAAAAAAGAATTAAAAATGTGTTAATTAGAGTAATTAAGTAATTTATGTACAAGAAAAATTATTTATAAAAATCTAATAAGTGATTTACCTCTTGAAATGTACGCTCAGCAATGCATAAAAGAAAAAACACTGTGCCGTAAACATTGAAGCGTAATATAAATCCAATGAAAATGACCAAACGTCCTCTAAACACAATAAAATAGAAAGAAAAATGAAATCAGCTGACTGTTATTATGAATAGAATAATGCCGAAAGAAATGGCATTTAGGTTATTAAAAAGGCAACATCAAATAAGTAAAACTATATTATCACAATACAACTTGTAAACTTAAATTACAGTGAAAATAAAAAGGATTATTTAACAACATGCAGATTTACATTTAAGCGTAAATCAAATAATTATGACAAAATGTATGAATGAAATCATCTGATGATAGATAGATAGCATTTACGATACTACCGTTAATATGTATAAATATATAGAATACAGAACTCTGCCAGTAGAACCTTAGGGGCTACTGCCGGTCCCAAGCCCGGATAAAGGAGGAGGGTTGGACATGGGGTTGGCGACCCCATTCCGTCGAAATCTAACTTGCAAAAAAAACGCTAACCAGAAAAAATAATCCAAACCATTTTAACTCTGCCCTGGGAGTTGGAAGAACAATTATGACGTCGCGTGATGAAAGCCGAGTTCCCTCGGAAGTCACGGGGCCGATGCCTCTTCTGACAACCAGAGCAACCATTCTTTTAGGTACATGGAATGTTCGTACATTGTGGCAGACTGGAAGACTATTTCAAGTTGCGGCACAAATGAAAAGATACAACCTCGAGGTGCTTGGAATCAGTGAAACACATTGGACACAGGCAGGACAACTGAGACTAGCTTCAGAAGAACTGCTGTTATACTCTGTTTATGAAGAGGAAAATGCTTCACATACACAAGAAGTTGCACTGATGCTGTCCAAACATGCACAAAAGGCACTGATAGGATGGGAATCTCATGGGCCGAGGATCATTAAAGCATCCTTCAAAACAAAGAAAGAGGACATTACAATGAACGTCATCCAATGTTATGCACCTACCAATGACTACAATGACGACGTTAAAGATCAATTCTACGAAAGGCTGCAGTCAATCGTCGATAAATGTTCACTAAAGGATTTGACGATTCTTATGGGAGACCTAAATGCCAAGGTTGGCATGGACAACACTGGATATGAAGACATCATGGGACGACATGGACTGGGAGAAAGGAACGAAAACGGTGAGAGATTTGCAAACCTATGTGCCTTCAACAAACTGGTCATCGGTGGCACAATATTCCCGCACAAACGCATTCACAAAGCCACATGGATTTCACCGGACCACACTACTCAAAACCAAATTGACCATATCTGTATCAATAAAACGTTCAGAAGGACTATGGAGGATGTGAGAACCAAGAGAGGAGCTGATATAGCTTCAGATCACCATTCGCTGGTCGCCAAAATGAAACTGAAGCTAAAGAAGCACTGGAAAACGGGGCAGACAACATCACAGAAGTTCAATTCGGCCTTTCTTCGGGATACTGTAAAGCTCAACGAATTCAGGACAGCCCTCACCAATAGGTTCCAGGCCTTTCACGATCTACTCAATGGAGAGGAAGCAACATTGGAGTACAATTGGAAAGGGATTAAGGAGGCAATCACTTCAACATGTCAGGAGGTCCTTGGTCGCAAGAAGCAGCATCACAATGAATGGATCTCTGTTGATACTCTCGTAAAAATTGAAGAAAGGAGGAACAAGAAGGCAGCAATCAATGTCAGCCGAACAAGAGCGGAGAAAGTTACCGCACAAGCTGCATACACAGAAGCAAACAGGGAAGTGAAGAAGAGCATCAGAGCTGACAAACGAAAATATGTGGAAGATCTAGCAATGACGGGGGAAAAGGCTACAAGAGAAGGAAACTTGAGACAATTGTACGAAACAACAAAGAAGCTCGCCGGAAACTATCGTAAACCAGAACGACCAGTGAAAAGCAAGGAAGGCAAAGTAATCAGTAAACACTGAAGAGCAACAAAATAGGTGGGTAGAGCACTTTAAGGAACTCTTGAATTGACCAGCTCCACTGAACCCACCCAACATCGAAGCAGCATCCACGGATCTCCCAATTAATATTGGCGCACCTACGATTGAGGAGATCAGTATGGCCATCAGACAAATCAGGAGCGGCAAAGCAGCAGGACCAGACAACATTCCAGCAGAGGCAATGAAAGCAGACGTAGAAGCAACTGCGAAAATATTTTACATCCTCTTCAAGAAGATTTGGAATGAGGAACAAGTAACATCAGATTGGAAAGATGGATACCTGATCAAAATACCAAAGAACGGCGATCTGAGCAAGTGTGAGAACTACAGAGGCATCACTCTTCTTTCAATACCAGGCAAAGTCTTCAACAGGGTATTGTTAAACAGAATAAAGGACTTCCTATACGCTCAACTTCAAGATCAACAGGCAGTATTTCGTAAGGATCGATCGTGTACTGAACAAATTGCTACATTACGGATCATTGTGGAACAATCACTTGAGTGGAACTCACCAATCTACATCAACTTCATCGACTACGAGAAAGCATTTGATAGCGTGGGTAGGAAAACACTGTGGAGGCTTCTTCGACACTACGGTGTGCCCGAGAAAATAGCCAACATCATACGGAATTCTTATGATGGATTCGACTGCAAAATCGTACACGAAGGACAGCTAACAGACTCTTTCGAGGTGAAGACCGGTGTCAGGCAAGGTTGCTTACTCTCACCCTTTCTCTTTCTCCTGGTCATCGACTGGATTGTGAAGACGTCAGCACCCGAAGGGAAGCACGGTATCCAATGGACAGCTAAGATGCAGATGAACGATTTGGACTTCGCAGATGACCTGGCTCTTCTATCGCACACGCAACAACAAATGAAAGAGAAGACGACCAGTGTAGCAGCAGCCTCTGAAGCAGTAGGTCTCAACATACATAAAGGAAAAAGCAAAATTCTCCGATGCAACACAACATGCACCAACCAAATCACTCTTGATGGACACGGCTTGGAGGACGTTAACACCTTTACATATCCAGGCAGCATCATCGACGAGAAAGGTGGATCCGATGCAGATGTGAGGACGCGGATTGGCAAAGCAAGGGCTGCATTTCTACAGTTGAAAACTATCTGGAACTCCAAACAACTTTCAAACAAAACCAAAATCAGGATTTTCAATACAAATGTCAAGACAGTTCTACTGTATGGAGCGGAAACTTGGAGAACTACGAAAGCCATCATCCAGAAGATACAAGTATTTATTAACAGTTGTCTACGCAAAATACTTCGGATCCGTTGGCCAGACACCATCAGCAACAACGTACTGTGTGAGTGAACAAACCAGATTGCAGTGGAGGAGGAAATCAGGAAGAAGCGGTGGAAGTGGATAGGACACACACTACGAAAAGCACCTAACTGCATCACGAGACAAGCCCTTACATGGAACCCTCAAGGTAAAAGGAAAAGAGGAAGGCCAAAGAACACATTACGCCGAGAAACAGAGAAAGATATGAGAGAAATGAACAAACATTGGACAGAACTGGAAAGGGAAGCCCAGGACAGAGTTGGTTGGAGAAAACTGGTGGGCGGCCTATGCCCCATGGGGGGTAACAGGCGTAAGTAAGTAAGTAAGTAATATACAATCCAGAAAAGCATTTCAATGGTTAACCTGAAGTTGCTTTCGATGCAATTTACACAAACTAATCAATGGACAACACTAAATTTTTAATTTTTCTAACAGTCGACTTGATTAATGATGTGTAGTAAAGGAAGAAAGCTCGGTACATTATGAAAAAACGCGTAGCAAACTTATCAAACATTCCTATCAATAAAACTCGCTTTGAATCAATAAACGAATAGATAATAATGCAGTTTTTTTTTTAAATTACATAAAACCGACTGGAAATATATTGTAAAGCAGAAAAGAAAGGAAAGTAAATAACGAGTGATAAAACCTTATGTCTCGAGAAGAAAAAGTGACTCCTTTATATGTCGAAAGATTTAATCTAAAACATTGCACCAAGATTCTATAATCATTGATTTCTTTCGTTGTTAGAATAGTTCATCATGGAGATTTATACCTCATTATACTGAATAACCGTTAGCGAGTACACAGATAAATGTCATATTTTGATCTAAAACATATTAGCGATTTTTCCAACCTAATACTACTTTTTTATTAAAATCATGAATCGATCAATGTTATACCGTCATTATAAACATGGAAGCACTGGACGCCCGTCGCGTTCTAGTATGAGACTCTTCAACAATGCGCATCCACGACTCCTCGAGGGAATCGAACCCAAGACCTTTGGTCTTGAGTGCAGACGCGCAACCTCTAGACCACTGAGCCGACATCAAAAGGTGTTAATGTTTAACCTTAATCAATTCAAGGTATTGCACAACCTCACTAATTGTCTTCAGAAAGTTTCTAATGATTTATTAATGATTTTAATGAAAACTAACAAATATATAGTGAATAATTCTGCTTTATCAAGTTTAACATGAAGTTATTGTTGGATTCGTTCGAGTAATGGTTGTTCACCTATACACGATTTGGTTTAATCAATTTTAACTAATAATGGCATTGAAACTTATTTTTTACTTAATCAATCATACACTGACATTGCTCAAATAATTATTTTCATCACGAATGTACATCAGAACGTATTTTCCAGCAAAAAAATAACAAAGACAAGAGTGCTACATTGTTTACACTTTCATACAGACACTTAGTGAAGTAGCTTATGCTACCACCACTAGATAAATGAGATTGGTGAATATTAATTAAGCTTTCTGTATTCTCAGAGAATAGTCTATGATGAATGATTTCAAGTCTTTAAAGTATTTTACACACTCGTTCATCTAACTCTCTATTCTTAGCATTGATGAGAATTCAAGCCAATTCTAAATCATTCCAATAAAACAGCAATAAGAATTACTTACTGTATATCTGGTTTTGTAAACCAATCAATTAAAAATTGGCCAGTCACAATATTCCAGAATACAATACAATAGGATTGGGAACAGCGAGAAGTTTGCAAATTCGTATCGATTAATATATTATGCATTTTTATTGCAACAGCAGACAATAAATGACTAAATAAACTTAATATAGCATTTAAATACAACCCAATTATTGTATTTCCAAAAACAGCATTGTTAGTATTGAATGTTTGATTTGATGAATTATTATTGCCGAAAAATAATACTGTCCCTTCTGTTGTTATAAATAATGACTGATATTGATTAGTAGTATTAGTATTACTATCACAACTGCCATTGTTAATGCTGTTATCATCATCCAGTAGTACATTTGATAAATTCGCTGAATGAAATATGACAGATATAAATGGTAGTACAAATGTTGCAATACAAGCAAATATGATGTAATCTGATGAAATACTTTGTCTTTCAACAGCCTAGAATTTTCCAAACAAAAGTAAAATAATAATATGAGCAATAATAATTATAATGATAATCATTATAATAATAATAATACTGGTTAAGTAAAATCGAAAACTAATGCAGAATCCTTGAAATTTTCAAGTAATAAATGTAAATAATGTCAAATTAGCGACATTTCCTATCAACTCATAATGGATTCAGTTGATGATTATCTAGTATTTTAGCATTATAGAGATTAAATTTTCAGTATAGGTTTTGCATTGCTAATAAAATTCCTTCTTCTGACCATTGAGTCCTAAAAATTGGTTCAAAAAATAATCAGGTTTACTTTAAACATTCAAACATTTTGCACTGCATCCTCTTTACACAGTATATCAACAACGCCTATTAAAAAAGGGTAGTATGCTTTTCTACGTAACTATAGCGAATGTACATATCGCCATCAGTGACTCGAACTCTAGACAACTCGTTGATTTGGTTAACAAGCGGATATCTCGCCTACGCCATAAGTGACCCAGGTTGGCAAAAGCCAATCGAGCCTTCTGTATCCGTGTTGAGATTTCATCAGTCAACAGGCCATCAGCACTGATGAGACTCCCCAGATAAGGGAAGTGATCAACAAGCTCGACTATTTCACTCCCTATCACTAGTTCAGGTGCCGATAAAACCCAATCTTGAAGCAACATTTTGCATTTCGAGGAGGAAAACCGCATCCCGAACATACTTGCTTTGTTGCTTAGGGTAGTCAGAAGACTGCATTTTGTCAGCGTCTTCACCAAGTAGGACTATGTCATCGGCATATTTTAAGTCAATAAGCGAGCTTCCTGGTAGAAGGTCTACTCCTGAAAATTAAGACAAAGATAATGTTATATCTAGCAGCATGTCCATGACAAAATTGAACATGAAAGGGGGAAGTGGACATCCCTGACGAACACCACTTGAAGTAAAGAATTCCGATGACAGTTCGCCATAAGCTCTCACTCGACCAGTGGTGTTCGAGTAGAGAGCTTGTATAGGGTTATTGTACTTCTTTGATACACCTTTCAATGACAGACACTGCCACAGAACCTCACGATCCACTGAGTTGAATGCCGCCTTTAGGTCTAGGAAGACAACTATTGTAGGCCGCCTAAATGTGTGTCTGTGTTCCAGGACCTCTCGTAGTGTGAAGATGTGGTCTATACAACCACGTCCAGGTTGAAAACCAGACTGGTTTCCTCTAGTCTGCTCTTCACAAGCTCTAGCTAGGCGTCTAAGTATAATCGAGGCTAACAATTTAGATACTATATTAGTTAGACTTATTACCATGTGACTGTCACAAGAGGACTTGTGTCCTTTCTTATAGATTGGGACAATCAGCTCCCAAATTGTACCTAAGACCTCAGTCAACCTGGCTGCTAAAACTGGACCACCATCCTTAAATATCTCAGGGGTCAGTCTATCAGGACCTGCAGCTCGCCCTCGCTTCAGATTTCCTAACGCTTTCTCAGCTTCATAAAGACTAGGGGCACTTACGCTTGCATGGATGAGATTACTTACTACATTTCACACTGGGAGATTATGCCTATTTTAGAAAATCCCAGGCATGTTTCAGCCTATATTACTGTTATAACATTTTCAAGAGTGACTGGATCAAAACCAATGTATTCATGATAAATAAAATTCAACTGTCAACAAATTCAGTAAAATTCCTAGAAAACGAAGAAAAAACTGAAAACTTAAAAAATAAAGAAAATCAAAACGATTTGAAGTTCATGAGGTTTCGGTTTATTGCTCTCTCTCTCTCTCTCTCTCTCTCTCTCTCTCTATATATATATATATATATATATATATATATATATATATATATATAGTACATAGTTCTACGACAAGGTAAAAAATAAACAAGACCGTGACAATTGAATGACAAATGTCAGTAAAACAGAAATTCTCGAAAAAGAAACACCCTTCGACAAAAAATGAAACAATTTCTACTTACATATATCACATTCTTTCCAATGTCTAACATGGATAAATTGAATTTTGACAATTTCTGTCCAGCCCACATATAACAACGAACTGTTTAAAAAAATTAAAAAAATAAAATGTAACAAAGTAAACCAGTTGTAATATGAGTAAACCAAACAAAAATGTTACATATCAGGCGAAAGATACAATTGTCTAAACACACTGATGCTTAATTATAATATGCTTTCGTCAAAGCAGAAAAATAATCTTTATAGATTGTTACATATAAGAGATGTGTTTAGCCTGAATTATAATGTAATAAAATTGTTGCACGTATTAATTAATTTACTATCTTGTTAAATCTATTCTAGATCTGTCAGAAAAAAAGCCTAACAAGCTTAATCGTTAAGAAAGTGCGGAGATCCGTCTTTATGTAACGGGATAAAATCGAACCACCGCGACACAAAGCTCTATGTAATTAATTAGTTGTTTAGAGTTGGGAAAAAAGTCATGTTATTATAAGTTTTTGCTTAAATGGAGACAAACTATTCATCGAAATACAGGTAAGTTATTCGGTGCGCCAGAAGACAAACTTGAATCCTATAATGATTTCAGAGTATCAATATTTTGAATTTACATTTGCAAGTTTGTTTTATACAATCTCACTAAAATTATGGTATAACAACAGAATATCAATATATTAGCCCCTGAACATATAGACATCCGCCTCCATCGATCTACAAATATAGTTACGTCATTACTTAGATATGCTAGAATATCATGAAATAAATGACTTATAAGTGTAGATTAAGTTGCAAATAATTAAGAAAAAAAAGCATACCAGTATCAGTTTTTGCCGATAGTAAATTGTTATGAACATCTGAATCCCTTGTCTAGAAATGTATGCAAAAAATAATAAGTAGTTTTTATTTCCAAAATAACAAGACTTGCAAAGTGTAAGCAATTGACATATATATATTTAGACATATAATATTACCAAATTTAAAAATAGCTGAATAATTATCATAACTAAAAGGAGACTAGAATTATGGAGAAAAAGTTATGAATATAGTTTGATAGAATTAAAATAGTGAATTACTTCGATATCACGCAACATAGTATAAAATTTTATGATTCACTCCATGTAATTGACACGCGATTGTTTTAAACCTAGTATTATCATTCTCAAGAAAAAAGTGTTTTGCGAAGCATTCTCATTAACAAACGTTTCCATGTCTCAGTAACAAGTGAGTCGATCATAATTCGTGTAAGTTATTCAAATATAAGGGTTCGAAATGTACCATGCTTAGTGATTCAAAGTCGGATGGAGTACTTACTTACTGCTAGATTGACAAAAGAAAAACAGAATTTCATTCAATCATGAAATTTTGTGACCATACATCATCCTCTTACATAAATGATCCTAAAACAATGAACAAAAAGCATTAATCTACTTTAACTACTTTTATCAAAGTTAAAAAGATTTGACAATCATCATTTCATAGGTCGGTGAACAATAATCTACCCAACTGCTAAGTTATTTAAATCTCTAAAAACCAGAAATGATAAACTTCGATCTAAATATCAAGTTAAAAAAAAAGTGTATACTTCATACATATGGAAAGAATCATTCAATTTGAAGTGGTTTGGATTATTCCGTTGCTGGTATATGGGCATCCAATGTGAATTACATCGATAGAGCCGTTATGGCACAAGTTTAAATAGTATGGATAGAATGTGGATTCCACTAGTAACCGAACCATTTCAAATCTAATTAAATCTCATATCCGTTGCACAAATGAGCGAATATCTGGACTCAATAACTAAGTGGATAATGCGAAAGCATTTGAACGAAACGGTACTGGGTTCGTGTCTCTGAGTGAACATCAACTGTGGGACACAGGTACATCCAGCTGACGAGTCCCAAATAGGACGAAACGCGAGTCGTGGATTTCATTGCTGGTCACATTTTTTATCCGAAAGAAACATGTTTAATAGACCATTGCATTTCTGTATGTCACGGAAAATTTCAAATAAGTAAGCTTTGATAGAAAATATTTTATAAATTTCATTAACATTTTTCTTAGATAACTTAATAGCGTACATTATCATAAAAATAATGCACAAAAAGCAATACTTACTAAGTGAGATTTAATGTGAATACTTCTAATATTCTCCTTCGTTACTGGACTGTCTAACTTTTTCTCTTTCACTTCAAAATCCATGGAGAGTAGAGCATTTTCATGTGCACTAGACAAACATTCATTCTTCATAGTGGTCTTTATAGATTGTGGTGATTCATATACTTCATGAGATTCAGTAGGTTTTTGATGACCATCATTATCCACACATTTGAGATCGTTGAAACTATTCATTCGTCCCGAATCAGTAGTTGTTGATAGAAAAATGTTAAGACGTGAAGAACATTTTGGACAATAATGTTTACTAATACGAGAACGATAATCAAATCGCCTTGACACTTGATCTTTATTAAGTGCTTGAGGTTTATTAGCTGTATCTACAGTTACATCTAGTATGGGATTCGAATGTTGCCAATTTTGTAATTCATTTTCACGAGAAGGTTGAGATGGGGACTCTACTTCATCAGGACAGGATGAAGAGTCAACATCACTTCCCAAATCACTATTGATTCGATCAAAGTATTCAGTTTCAGAAGCTGTCTGACCCTTGAATTTGTTGAAATAAATACAGAACCATAATTTTTATCAAAATCAAAGAAACATGTAGAACACTATAAGTTTGGAATTATGAACAAATATACAGCTGCAGTAAACAAAATCGATTCGCACCAGAGGATTCAGAACTGTGCCATTCTGTATCACACTCAAATGCCTTAGTCTCGGGCTATTCAGGTCACTTGTTATCAATACTAATTTTTTGCTATCAATTTAAGTTAAACCTAGTTATGGTCTGAAGTACTCAACGCTAGGATTTTTTACTTTAACATAAGAAACATTCTGGACTAGCAGCCTGTGTAAAAATAGCTTGAAATTATGCTGTTAGTGACTTAAGTATGTAACTGACTTTTCAAAATCAGGGAATAAAAAAATCATATTTCTATAAGCAATTTATAGACTAATGAATGTTTGTTAAGTGAACTAAATAAATGATAAGTAATAGAAAATTAGGCAAATCAATGTTTCATAATTTACAAACCTTTATTAAATTAGTACCTATTAATAACTAACCGTGCAACTTAACAGTCAACAGTTTCAAAATTTTCAAACTTATTCGTGATTTTATGAATAGAATATTATAAATAATTGTTACTTTAAAAAAATTATCTATCTGATAAATAAATACCTTTCAAAAATAATTTTGTCACGCATATATAGAAATGATATACAATTTACTGGTGAATACAAAATGTACAATAACAGTATTCAGTAGAGTAGGGGCTTATAATCAACTGATACAATGTTTTTATCTACAGTAGTAGTCACCTGAGTTAAGTATTATCAAAATTTGTTGTTAATCAGCATAGATTAGATCGAAAATGGCAATTATAATCGAGTTCAGAAATACTATCGACCGACTTGATGACATCAAAGGTAACACATTATTCAGGAAATCATCTTTAAGACTATTAACTAAGGGTGCAGTGGTAAGACGTAACTGCGATAACAAAGAATCTCGACAGACAGAATTTTCAGGTTTGATCAATCAAATGCAATGTTTGAATTAAAAGACATAGAATCTAAGGGAAGACAAATTATTGGGTGCATTTAACGCAGTGCGAGTGATTTTGAGCCATTTGCTCAGTCTCTAACCACTGGTTACGATAATAGAGTTAACCAAAACAAGGTAATCTTTACCTACCTAGATGGTTCTGCGTATTGGTCAATGTCTTCATGAACTGGTCTTGAGTTTTTTGTTCAGGTTTAGTAAACTTGTCACCTTAATAAATTTAATTTCTTAAAATAAAAAAACTGCTAAATATGAAGTTACGCATCGTCACATCCCGGAATGACAAAACAAATGAAGAACATTACAAAAACTTGAGAAAACTAAATAGCTTTATAGTTCTTTCGTTTGAACAGAACACTAATCCATACAAAAGTTTTTTCGCATTTCGTGATGAGGACTGTATCAACAGGTCACTAGGATGGAATTCAGTTGTTCATATCTTCAAGTGTAATCATTTAGTTCAAGAGGTAATTTATTCGATTCTCTATCTCTCTTGGTACCACAGACTTTCGCTAATCGTTAGTGAAGATAAGTAGATCATGTATTGAACATCTGTAAGTAATCAGGATGGAAGAGCTGTTGAACTTTGCTCCGTCTTCAGTAGTTAACAACTTATCATCATTCCATGATAAAAACTAAACTCAAAAGATTTTGATTCACTATACTATATTCAATGTAGTATTTAAGCCTAATAAGCAGGTAGTAATTTTTCAAAGTAGCGGCCTTCAAATAATGGTGACCATGTTTTTCAGTACTCTCCTGTTAAATGGAAACTAGTTTCAATTCAACCAGCTCATAATCGACACTTTATGAATGCAGTTAAAAATATTAAGAAATGTGAACCGTGTTTTTAATGCAAATCAAAGTAACGATGACAAAATGAACGATACATTACAAGAGATTTTTCAATTCCAATTAAACAGTAAAAATTATTGCGCACTCATTCAGAACATTACACAAAGAGACATAAGAGAAAAAAATAGTGAAAGCTTTATTGACTGTAAGTAATACGAGCAAAAAAAAGACCTTACTCGAGCATTCATATTTGCATATTGCGATTCATTTTTAGAAAAGTAATGTGAATGCGAGTATATATCACGAACAAAACCATTATTAGGATCAATATACTGCTTCATATTTCGTTGAGAAGCATGGTTAACGGCATCTTGTGAACTAAAATTTAAATATGTAGAAAAGATAATAAAGCGATTTTATGTTCGAAAAATAAGATTTCAAGAAAAGGCAAGAGAAAAATAGGACTCGAAACACTGAACACAAGAAGATTATGGATAGACTACAGTATAAACTTTGGAAAAGAGTCTTTAAAAAAAAGCAGATCACATTCATCCAGATATTTGTATTATAATTTCGATATTTGGGATAGTTTTATAATAACAGAATAGTAGTTAAACACACTAGTAATAAATTAAGTTGATTAGCGTACCAACAACATTGGTTCTTTAAACAACAGAACTTTTGAATCTACGTTATTACTGATATGTGAAAAGGGTTTTGGATGAATGAATGACAATTCTGTGTTATAGCTCAAATATTTTCAACTCCGAACATTTAACTTATTTTCTTACACTACTAATAATTCTGTTAGTAGCAAGAATTTGAAATGAAAATAAATGGACAGAGTGACACTATCTATCCATCAATATTCAATAAAGAGAGAAATCAAGACTCATCTATACATATCTTAAAAGTCTTCAGGTTAATCGAAAACATATGTTGCCTATAGTTTTAAATTACCATTTTCCACATCAGCCGCTTTAACGATATAGCGAATATGAATCACATATATTACTTAGAAGTCTAATTTCGATGCTAAAGTATCCGCGAAACATTTGTAGTATAAGCAGTTTTACAAATCTCCCAAAAGAACCCTCATACTCCAACAAAAGTGTACATATTTTTGGGGAAGACAGATATAAATGGATATCCTACCGAATCACAGAAAGTAATAAATCAGTTCATAACATAACCACCAATGTATACAAGGAACTTCTGTTCAGGAACTAATAACCAATTTACTGAGTGTTTTTGCCTTCCCCGATTCGATACAACAATGAAAGCATGTGGAATTGTCGTAGAGATTATTTCTCGTTATTTATCAGTCTAGTCATTAATTAAAACTATTTATTGAAGTTAATGTATCACTAATTATTAGAGCATCGCTAAAACTTTAATTGGCCACTTTCTCTATCAAATACGTATGGTTTATCTCAATACTGTGTATACTTGTTGGTGACATTGTTAGCTATACCAATAATCTCCAAGTGTATGATGAGAATCGACTGAGTTATCAGATTTTGTGATAACTATTTAATACATCTTAGGTTAGACTTGATAAACTAGTTTCAATAACTCTCAGAATTTATTACTTCTCAAGAATCAACCTACATCAGCAGTTTTATCACTACTACCTATTATTTTGTAGATATATAATAAGTGTGTTAATGCGGAACAGGTTGCTTGAATTAAAAAAAATTTTTCATTTTTTTAACTGTTTGATTGTTCAATCGACCGATAGGATGTTGATCGATCAATGACATAAAATATTATAATGCGATCGAGTGAAAAATCATTTCTGAAACTGAATCTGTCAATTTTTAACAGTCAATTAAATTTTACAATTCATTATTCACTCAAATGATTAAACAACCGGTCAAACAGCCATGTTGTTTTCTACTAAACAAAAGAAGTAATAAGAGAAGTATTTGATTAAAAATAGCTTATTATTGCTCAATGATGTCATAAAATCATCAGACAGGCAACGAATCGAATATTTTAAAAACAGGCTAGGTTTTTCGTTCAAGTATGATATGTAACAATGCTGAACATTATAAGTTGGTGTGGATTTCAGTTGATTTCATGCACCTTTTATAAATAAACTAGATAACTTTTGAATTGATGTGGAAGAGTTGCAGTTGAAGTTACCTTATGCCAAATAGCCCAACGAATCTAATCTTAAGATTTTTCTAACACTAACGCATTCAAAAAGCACAAACATTCATTAAAAAAACTAAATGTGTATGAACGCCTGAATTCTAAAATGAACAGTTAAAAAACGCTATCAAGTTTTTATTGCTACTGTTTAATTAATGATAACACTCAGAGAAACGATATTACTAAGAAATAAGCTATGATAAACAAAATTAAACTTTTGCAAACAAATATCCAAAAATATTACTTCAAAATAATAGAAACTCCAAATGTTGTATCACACATACTTTGTAAGATCGATTGTTGCTGTTGGTGATGTCGTAGGTGATCGATCACTGATACTTCCAGGCATGCAATTAGCCTCAGACCAATCGTAAAATACTTTCGGTGAAGTTGACTTTAAACAACTTTTATTCGTCGAGTTCAACAATGATAAACGTTGATTGCATGGTTTAAAATTAATATCAGGATTTTTAGACGTAGAAATATATTTATTTGAATATTTTAAATTGACATTTGATAATTTATTATCCAATATAGCTGCTGAATCTGACTCAAGCATATCTGTATCAGTTTGAGTAGGGTTTATAACAACACGTGGATGTTGTAGGTGAGAAGCACGTTGTAAAAATAAACGTAAATATTTTGCACGTTGTCTGTTGAACATGGTAATAGTATTATCTTTATTGATATATTCATAAGATTTATTCTTAAATTCTGGACAGTCTAAGATTTGTTGGCAAGAGAAAAAAACATAACAAATATCATACATTTTTAGTTACATTTCAGAAAAAAAACATATATATTAACATAAATTTTGTTGAATACTTTCATAAAATGTAAATACAAATTTGCTGATGTTGGGGGTGATTTCACACATTTAAAGCATTGCATTCATCTTTGTGACGTAACAATTAAAAACACTTCACAGTTTCATATAAAATAAAATAAAAATACAGGAACTATTTAAAAGTAGAAGTTTTGAATAAACGCAATTGTTTTAAATTATCAGAAACGTATATAATTACATTATGATCTCTTGAAGTTTACTAGTTTTTCATTGAAAATCTTAATGATGGCTGTTATTATTGATTTTCACTGTACTGATAAGAAATATTTTGCAAACTGAACTCATATATATATATATATATGATATATTTTCTGTCATACATAAAGTTGAAGTTGTTGGAATTTCATATAAATTGAAAATAACAAACACAATTATAATGAAGAACAAAAAAACAATGGCAACAAAAAAAAACGAATGAATAACTGCCCTAAACTTTTTGTTATATTCATAGAATATAATCTTTTCATACAACACAATGTCTCTATGTTTTGAAATCAATGAATTTATTGAGAAATTATTCGCTTTTATATCATGTAATATCGAAAAATTGTGTTTCTAAGACTGGAATGATAAGTATTTTAGGGTGTGAAAAAACAAAACCAAACGAAATTTCTATGTTTAAATCATATAACAAAAACAAACTAAGAATAAAGAGGAAAAAACACATGAACATGTATTTATATATTTTTAAAAGTAAATAGCATTCTCAATTTCTTCAGTCAAAATTTTGTTTAACATTTGACGAAGTTATCAGAGTCAAAGGTTTGGTTTTTTGCTAAAAAAAAAAGTACATTTTTTTCGAAATCTTTTACAGAATCACGTGAACAAATAAATGTTCAAGGTTATTTGAACAAACTAACCACTAAGGGAATGAAAAAATATTTTCATGAAAATGTAGAAAATTTTCCTATACCACGTGAACTCATCAAACGAATTCAGATTACTATACTTTATTTAGTAAAGGATAGAAACATAAAAACATGATAAATTGTTTCATACATGAAAAAAAAAGAATGTTTTAAGGGTAATTTAATTAGTTTCAATTGACAATTCTCAACTAATGTTAATAGCTAATTCGTGGACCAGTACACCTGCTGTGAATAAGATTGAAAATCTATGCCAAATTAATTGATGCACAAAATTCCATCATAAAAGTTAATGAGAAAAATTAACGTATGATGCAATAAATTGAATGAAAAATCTTTCTTAACCTATAATAAAAATACATATTAAGGAATTCAAGGTATTTAGTTTCAGAATTATAATTTTATTTGAAAATTTTACAATTTATTAATTCTCACATTTTTTGTTGTTTCATGCTGAAAACATGAATCCTACAATTAATATGTCATTAATATTAACTGAAACAAATTTAAATGTAAATGCGAAGATGAAAATATTCCTAACGTCAGACAATATTCCTTTATAGACATTACATTTTAAAATATCTATTCCATATTAATGATACTACTGAATACCGGTACACATGAAATATGATTCTGTTATCATGGAAGAAGAATGGTTTATGACATTCAATCATATGATGCATCCACATTTAAAAACTCAACCGTTCAATGTAGTACTAGATACATACAGACCAGAACAAGAATTTGTTAACATGCAACACAACAGAATAGTCTGTAAATTAAACCAATTAAGAACAATGAAGTTTACGTTATATGATAGTTTATTATAATTAGTGTGATGAAACATGTCTGACCAATCACAGATCACTCTGACTAGATATACTAGATCCATTTAAATAATAAATAAGTTACTTAAACACGTACAGAAATAATCAACTAGAAATAAGCTGTTTTTTTTAATCTTACTTTATCAGTCACATTATCAATTAATAATAATCTTATACAAACAAGTAATTTTTTGTATAATGCTATCTCTTGACATGTTCAAGGTTATCTTGACATGTTCCTTGACACGTTCAAGGTTATCTCCTAAAACGTTAGAGAAGAGTTAGGTCAATCTAGTAAACTTAACAGGATTAAGTAATTATCATTAATAGATAAATTATATATATAATCAGGTTATCGAAATTTATGCCAAAAAATACACGAAAAAGAGCAAAAAGCAAAAGTCACAACTAAACCATAGCAATAGTAGCTTTATTCAGAATGATCCTAATACTTGTTGAGTTAGTTTATTAGTTAAAATAATAGTCACCTGTATTTAATTGGTTTCTATGGTAAACTGAGTATCCTAAGTAAACTTAGAACCGTCACAAATTCCGACATAATAAATGCAGCCCAAAAATCAGTAGACAAAAATATACTTAGCAGTATGAATTATCATCATAAAATCAACAACTGCAACTTCGGTATGATGATGTATCAAAATGACCAAGTAGGAACAAATTGACTGGAACATTTATTCTATCAGATTTCTCTAGTAAGGTTGGTTATGAAAGTTAGTTGAGTCAAAAGCTGTTCACAACAAAAAAGAAAGAGCCTAAATGATAGTTCTACAGCAACAGTTAAATTTATATTTCATGATGTACCAGACATGATGAAATAGAAGTAACTCTTTTTTTAACGAGTGACCAGGATCTACAGTATAACTTTTGCAATGCTAAATCTCTGAAAACTGCTGACATGCTTTTGTTGTCTGTGATAAGTGTTTCAAAGAATGAATTGAGACACGAAAAACCAAAAACTGAAATAACGTTCCCATATTTAAATACTATAAAGCTTTTCTCATTAGGATTTGAAAATGAAGCTGTTCAAATCCTCTTTCACATACCAACACTAGGAGAACTACCAAAACTGTCATTCAAAAGATACGACAGGTATTCCAGTAGTTAAACGAACTAAATTGAATTGGGTTTAATAACCGATGAATATATGATATGTGAATTTCAAATCTTATAAACACATTATCAGTAGTCAATACTATTCGTATATTATTACGAAAATAAACTAGAGGAGAAAAAAAGGATTACTTCAGAAGAATCAATAATTTATAAGAATTAAGCTTACCATAATTATCTAGTTGTAAGTCACGTTCCTCGTTCAGTTCATTCAACTATTGTAAATAGAATAACAAAATTGTTAAGTGTTTTATAAAAAGTACATGGAAAAAAAAGGGAATACAATGAAAAATAAAACTTCACATGTTTACGATGCATATTACACATTTATAAATGTGCGGTACATATTGCACAGTAAACAATGAATCTCAAACATCACAAAAAAACAGTATTCATATGATACAATAAAATGAACAAAATGAAAATAATTTTTGAATGAAGTTAAATGTATTTCGACATATTATTTACAAATGTTAACTAAAATACAAATGTATTTATAGTTTATCACCCCTTTTAAGGGTTGATTTGAAAAATCTATTCATTTTATTATATAACGGTGGAATGATCTAATCAGAGTAATCTAGGTGAATCATACCAGAATATTACAATGCTTTTATACTATCATGTTTATCATGCAACAAAATATATTTCTAGTAGTACAGTATTTTTCATGAATCATTGCAAGACAAACACTGTCACTTCTAAATAAAGTTATGCAGATGATTTCTTATTTTATGATATTAAGTTATTTTTAACTTGACTTGATACAAGTGAAATCATGTGCAATCTCTTTCACTTTAAAAAAATAAGCCATTCAGATTTGCAATCACGAATCTATTGCGAAACGAATTAATGGATCGATCAAATTGAAAATTTACAAATGCTATAGATACTGAAGAACTTGGTGAGTGAACACGTCCGTTATCGGAAATTGAAAGAAAGTGGTTTGTAGACCTTATTGATCGTTGACAATTTTCTGGAGGTTATTTCTCAGAAAAAGCCCAGAACATTTTGCTGTGTGAAATGTTGGAATTGTTTAAAATTCAATTTCTGAGATAATTATACGCTAAATATGCTACAACGTATAAAGATAAGTCAGGAAACTTAGTGAATCAAAGATAGACAAAAACCAATGCTTGGTGTACAAAATCATTTAAGCATATCATAGAGCAATGATAGACATGTATCTATTACGAGATACTTCAAATAAAATTCTTCTTATATTATTCAGAACACTTTTAAGTCTCTTATTTTAACAAATCAATGTTCTTCGTGTAAAACACTTTACGTATATTTTCTTTTATCCCTTGGTCTACATGTCTTTGTGAAGAAAAATACATCTATTATTGACTGGATGCGAAATAGCTACTAATCATAAGAATGTCAGCCGACACCATATTTTAGATCTTTATAAATTACATCTCCTTAGAACCTACATTATTCCAATATGTCAGTTTATTTTACTGTTAAAGAACACTCTTTCGAATGAAAATTTGAACGTTTGACAATAATGAACAAGAGCATAATAAGCTTTCAAATAATTATGTTTCAAAGAAATAAAAAATATGTAATTAGGAAATGTTCCACTTCTTTGAATATCAACTAGGATTTGCAAAACCAAGATCATTTTAAAATCCTAAAACTCTGTCGGGATACTTAGGTCTCAGTAAACGATTTCCTATTCTAGATGTGACTGATCCTCAAAACCACATTAATAAAATCAGTATTAACATTATTAGTGGTAGTAGAAAAGAATGAGCATAAGCAATATGATTGCAGAATAAAATATAGATTTTCAGTATCAAAAAAAAAGGAAAAGATAGTTTAGAAACTTGGGCACTAAGGAGAGACTAAGTGACTACACCTGAGCGGCTGAGAAAGACTTTAACCATCAACAGTTTAATGGACGAATGCCACATCTCAGTTTGATGTCACTAATTTTCTCCCGAACTAGTCTTACACCGACAAAACAACGTACGTCGAAGTAGAAAGTAATCAGACGTGCGTAGTAAATGTGCCAACCACTGCAGTTGAAGACTCACTGTCTCACTAACTACACCACGTAATACTCATACATTTCTCACTGCATCAACAAATAAACTGTTCAGTATTTATTCTGTCTTAATCATTATTAAGTGAAGCTGAGAATGATCTAAAATATGAGAAATCTGGATTTTGAATCATTTTATATCCTTAGTCACGCAATGAGATCAAGTCACAAGCGTTCAGAACATAGCATCGGCAAAACTTCTTACATTGATTAGTGCAGAAGAAATGTTTTTTAGTTCACTTTTGAACTGTGATAGTTTGAGTAACAGGAATGCTAAAAATTCTTTCATGACTACAGAGAGACTTTACAAAGACAGTAAGTAATGTATGAAAGTGAAATTTAAAAATTGATGCGCACTGTTGATGAGTCTCATATAAGGACGAAACGGCGGTGCAGTACTTCCAGGTCTCTAATGATGGTCTGACATTCATCGGTTCATGATTTCAAAGTAACTCAAAAACCTTCACAACCCTATGGTACAAATTTAAAATACCATAACAAGCTGATATCATATCATTTGGTTTGGTAACGAATGAGAACAATTAGGTTAAACTTCTGGATAATTTCTAAAATCACCGTTTGTGACACTGTCACACAAAGCGAGTAAATCAAACAAAATTTTACAAACACATAATTTCTCTGATATTTTATCAGACAAATTACTGATGAGAGATTAGATACAATCGAAGATAAAACTGATCAGTATATGTAGCAGACCTTTTGGAATTCTTTGGATAATTCAACTGGTTTGACAGCAGATTTCATATCTTCAATTAATTGGCATTCAAATAAGTTAGTGTAACTAGAACATGTCTTTTTGTCCAAATGTTTGTCAACACTAGATTGGCCACTTTTCATTACGATATAATAAAAGAAAATAGACAAAAGAAAATTTTAGTCAACTTCTGAACAATGCATCATTGCAATCAATAAAAATGTTATTTTTAACTAATTTATCCATTTAATATAAAAGATTTTGAAGAATTTAACGATTAGTTTTCGTTGATAAAAATAAACTGATAAACTGGCCTGAGATCTTACTAATTAAAAAAAACTTGATTTATTCACTGATTATTTTTAATCAGTTTTGTCCAACTCTTTAATAAACTTAACTTGAATATTATGAGATTAAATTCTCTAGTTAATTACACAGTAACCAGAAGACTTTTTTAGAAATTGAATTTCATATCGCATGTTTTTCGATAATATACATGAAAACAATGTGGCAGCGATGTAATTAGCACTATTGTTCAGCAAATAACACAATATGATGATAATCAGTTGCTTTTAAAACCCCACAATACAAAGTAAAACAATATATTTAGAAAAGACAGTAATTATACAGTAGCTATTAACAAATTATAAAATGTCATTAAGTAGTTAGTTAAATGCATCTTTAGTACACAAACTATTTTTACTTACGTAACTCAGACTCGCATTATCCTGACTCATTTGAATGGACAGTCACCTTACGTGATCATTTCATTGTAACCAGGAAAGAAGAATATAAGTGAAAACCTAACTACATTTTTTCTTCATTTATTCGTTTGTCAGTAGCACAAACAGATATACACCGCTCACCTCACTAATAATTTGTAGATATATATCCTAACAACACAATATGCAACATGTACCACTGGACACCACTACGAAAAACATTGTTTAACATGACGACTCAATACTAAGTTTGATCATGGTTAAGTACAAGGTAAAGATAGTTCATGCATAGGAGTGTTTAAAATATAACAGATTAAATTAATATACCTTTCACAATGATTTCGTAGCACTAATGGGTCTATAAGGCTAGATGACATTTCGATCATGAATTTAAAATGATGTAACCTAAAAGAACTTAAAAATGGCAATTCAGCTTATTTTTTCAATATGATCCAACGTTTAAATGGTCAAACTAACAAGATTTACGTTAAGCCATTTTCTAATCACGTTTCTATAACTAGTGTTCACCACCTATAATCGATTTCCAGTAAATGGCGTTAATAAAGTATTTTAAACATATACAGGTGAAAATTGATAGAAGTACATATATTTTTATTTTAAATATCACATAAAATAAACAAAATATCACTTTGATGAAGTTAACAATACAATCAATATTATCAGTACCACTTCGGATTGGCTGTCAATTCTGCACCAATATCATGTACAGATTCCAATTCTGAAAATCATAAAACAGTATTGAAAAACAGTTTTGAAAATAGTACAATCAGCAAGAACATTCATTCAACTTATATATATATATATATGTGAAAACTGGGAGTGGTATCAACCCATGAAGTTAATGATAGTAAACTTGATCCATGGTCCAGATAAAATCATTCTTAGTGTCTCCTTAGTACCTAAGTATCTAAACTATCTTAGCTCCTTTTTTGATACTGCAAATCTAAATTAAAAGTTTGAAATACAGTTCTGCCCAGCATAAAACACTGCATATATAATATATTCGACAGTAAATGTTATATACTATCTACAAATCATTTGGAAATACTTTAGCAAAGTATGCAACATAGAACTATTATTATCAGTTAAGAGTATGTCATTCATCTTGATCAATAAAAAGTTAATTAATAAACTATAGGAGTACGCATAATGATAATAATTTTCTCAGAAAGATAAATCATGTGCATATAATATTCGAAATACACTATACTGAACGAACAGACAAATTATGAATTAGTACCTTCGACACACTGACTAATGTTGGCAATTTTACATTAATTGTTTGTAGAAAAAAATCAAAGATGCATCATACTACTGCGCGTATGTTTGCAAGCGCTAATTATACCACTAAAACCTTAACCAAATGAGGTAAACAATAGATTTTACCTCGAGAACAAGTGGTTGACAGATGCGCAATAATTTGCAAATATCATATAAATATACAGATTCTACACTATTGCTTGATTGTGATGAACATAATTATAACATTCTATAACTCACTAATTCAATAATTCTGACAGTAAAAGTGCGAAATCAAAGTTTCAGTGAAAATTGAATTACAAAACTAAAGATGATAAATAATAAACATATTTAAATTGTAAAATGTCGGTTATAAAGAAGAAATCATGAACTTCATTTACCGAAAATCCGGCGATTTCCTTTTTGAAACTTTCTCATAGAACTGAAAGATTGAGCAGAATTGGTAGAAGATTCTGCAGCTGCTGAAGAATGTGAAGATAATGATATTTTACGAAATGAAGTATTTTCACTATTTAAATGATTTTGCTGGTTTGATGAACGTAATTTTAGAACTTCTCTAGCTGGATTATTCATATTATTGTAGTTGAGTCGAAAATTTCTTTTTTGTCGCAACGGTAATTCCTTATCAAACAGATGATACTGTGACGAATCCAAACCCATTGACAAATTTAATAACGCATCTGAGAATGACTTTTTCAACAATAAGTTATCGTTTGGAAACATATAAGTTGTAGTATTTTTACGGTGTATTAGAAAGCTCATTGACAGTGAACGTTTTAATGAACGGTGACTAGTTCCAATGAGGGAGTCAAAAGAACTACTTAAAGATGAAATATGAGACAAATGAGGTGGAAGGCATTCAGGTTCAATAAATTGGTCGGTCTTTAATGGGATAGGAGGATCACTCGTAGATTGTGTTTTCAAAATACCTACTTTGTATGGAGACTCGGTATTCTGGAATGAGAAAAAATTCTAAGTGATAACAACAGCACACAACAGTTTATTATCTTGAATGTTCTATGAAATAGTATGAATAAGAAAACTGTTGAAATTCATAAACAATGTTGACACTTTATCAACTCCAGTGAAAAATATAAACATTATTAAGATGACCGTTTAACAATTTTTTGGCAGAACGTTCAGAGATTTTAATAGAAATATTCTAATCTTCATAAAAGCCTTGTCACGGATCATTCTGTCAACTAGACTTATAGCTGACTGGTCACTCTGTAGTGACTGATGTCGTATTTGTCAAGTCATTAACTCCTGATCGAATTCTATCGACCAAGTTACAGTGTATTCACTAGTTTAAACTACTGGATCGAAAGAATTTGATTAGAACTTAAGGGTTATGCGAACATGACAGTGGCCATTATTCAGTGACTACTCAGTTGTATCTTATTCCTATAGAAGGTCAGTTGAGGCACGAATAACTCAGCTGTAACGTCGTAGACTCTGAAGCTGGGTAATGTGGGTTACAATCCCACAGGAAGCATTGACTTTCAAGACTGAAGGTATGCCTTTTTGACGACTGATTAATAATACGAAACCTAGATTAAACGTTTCCTGCCGACTATCTCCCACTACCTAACACTAGACAGATATACAGTTACACAAGTAGGCAGAAAGACAGGACATCTGGTTTAGGTAGCTGATTAGTATTACTGGTCTCCAAACAGTGGATCAAAGACAAGTTTGCACCCATGTAGTGATCATAAACAATGGTTGGAGATGGATGATATTATATCTCAATGACCAATATACATTCCCTCCTTGTAATCTATAGGTGACATAAATTTACTCCTTTTTTAAACTACCACCAATACAGCAACCAGGTTTAATTCTCTAGCACTTATTTCGATAATTTCATCTTGCTGTAACAATGTGGAGTGACAACTTGAAATAATGCATGTATGTGCCAGGTTTTGCGTTGCATATGACTGACTGATTAGTGTAAACCTAAACCTAGCAAGTGAGTTTTATTATGAGCAGGTAGCATACGACTGAGTCTCTTGCTCTAGTTTTAAAATGTCACCTTCAGTTAACTACTCAGGCATATTTGAGAATCAAGATACTGTTATTGTGACTAGCAGAAGTGGCATGAAGGCATTACGTTGGATGAACCTTTTCCTAAAAAACCTAGACACCAGTAGAAAAACCATTAAAAGGTATTTACTTCTTAGTATGGCTTTTCTTTACCTTAAAAGAACAATGATAACCACAAAATTTAGTTGGAATCATATTTATTGAAAGATAAGTTTAATACAGAGAATTATATCTAGTTTTTTGGATGCAAACGTTAATTATGCTGCTTTAGTGACGACAGTGTTGATGTTAAATAGTTATCGATTCACACTAAGAAATAAACCACTTACGGCTGGAAAACCACCCAAATTTTTTGATAGTTTGGCAGGAGCATGTACATTTAAAAAGCTGAGTGCAGATTCAGATACTTGCTTCCTCTTATGTAGAATTGCGGAATCTGGATTTAAATCTAAATTAGAAGATATGAAATAGTGATCAGAACCAACTATTCGAATAATACCTCTTCTTAACTGCAACTGGGGAATAAAATCAGGATTGGGACTATTCACAGTTTGGTCATTGAAACCAATCTCTCCAACATCCTTTTTAGTTGAAACAGTCAAAAGTTCACCTTCACTCTCTTCCACATCTGCATCATGTCCACGACTTGAATTACCATGCTTTGAGTTGTAACTATTTTGACGCCTACGTCTTCGAACAACTCTTGATCTATGCTCTAATACTTGTGAATTGTGAAGAAGTTTAGTTCGTTCACACTCTTCATCCAGCGTACATGGAGTCTGTACACCATCTGTTCCATAAGTAACATCAGAGACATTTACTTCATGCTGAGTATTGTCGCCTGGACCGTATAGATTAGAACAATCATCATGATTACCACTGTCAAGATGAGTCTTGGAAAATTTATGGCATGAAGTTAATGGCCTTTTTGGTTTCATCTCACCCGATCTCCAGTGTATATTTCGTTGATCTTTGGCGTAAGTTGTGTTCGCTAAATGAGGAGTTTTACAACATTCGAAGCAATCATAACTTGAATGGGTGCACTGTTCTGAAGTATTGCTTGTATTTTCGTTGTTAGGGTTTGATGCGTTATTTGATTGATGATTCTCTGAGTAACTAAATTCAGTTTAAACATATAAATACAAATTAAAATCTTATATTCGGTTAGATTTAGATTTGTGATGATTGCAAGCTACAAAATTGGAGTGTTCTACATGAAAATTTGTACAGTGTTCAACGTTAGATAATAAGTCTATGAAAAACTGAGTAAAAGCTAGTTTGTCTAATTTACAAAGGATTTGGCCTATAAACAAGGATTCGTATTATTTGACTATGTACAATGAGATACGTTTCGAAAACATTAAGGAGTGTTCTGAGAAGTAAAAGCTTATTAAGGGTAATGTAAATTATATTATTTTGAAGAAAGCACACTTCAAAAGGATGAATCTTTTACGATTTGTTACTAGATGTTTTAAGAGCACGATAAACGAAATAAAGGCTTTCGATACTCAAACGAGACCAACAACAAACCCTCTGAGATGAAATCTCTTAAAATAGACATGCCACGGGTTGATGGCAATCCCATAGAACAATACTTTGAAGAGTATTGTAACTAATTTGTGAAAGTGTCACTTTTTGGTGAGATGGAGGATATGACCACATATTTCAACATTTTTAAACATAGTACACAAGAGATAGTAGTTTGAAATGATTAAATTGTAAATTAGAACACAATCCTCACCCATATAAACGCAATACCACGAATATCTTAAATTGTACCGCACTTGATTAGAACATTTTTACTGAAAAACAATAAGTGTCGGTGATTGAATGTTACTTGGCATAAATCGATGCATTATTATTCAATACACATTACTACAGAACTCACATATTGGTTGGAAATTTGCGTTGCTCAAAAGTAGATGACTGTACAGGAAACCAAGATGAATGGTCATACTCAGCATGTTTATTTATAACAGTCTGTACACTACCAAATTTATTATTTAATAAATTATCCGTATTGTATTGATAACAATTTGGATTCAAGCTATGCTCACCAATATCTTTAAAAGATTGATTGGTCATTGGATTATCTATAAAAGACGAATATAAACCAGTTTTTCCATGCGGAGCAGTAATATGGGCATGGAGAATACCCAGACATATAGCTAATAAGCAAGGAAGAAGTAGATCATCTTGAGAACTCTGAAACAAAAATTCAGAATTACGATTACTGAATACCAAAAAGATGTTGGAAAACACATTTTAAGCCTTACCAACATGTAAGGAATTTTATTTATTGATCATAAATAATGACAACCGACTTAAAAGTTAGAGTTTAGATGAAACAAATGATTATAATGCCAGGTTGATTTTGATTCGTAGTAAACATTTTGGTGAGCGATCACAGGCCAGTTAATGATTATCAATATTTAGATCATATATTCGAATTTGTGACACTATATGGATGCGAAACATAGACGGTAAGAGTTGAGGAGACTCGTACGTTATTAGTATTCGATTATAGATGTCTTCGAATCACTGCTCGTATATCCTGGGACAACCGAGTAAGCAATGCTGTCGTTAGGAAACGAGTACTAGGTAGGGGTGGCAAATCAATAGATGAAATGTTGAAACTTCATCAGTTGACGTGGTTGGGACATGTGTTACGAATGCCTAACGACCGAATGCCTCGACGAGCTATGTTTTGTGGTGTAGCAGTAGATTGGAAGTGAGCTAGGTGCGGCCAGACCAAAACATGAAACAAATCGACGAATTCACTGATAAGTGAACTGCGTCATGTTGATAGATATGGGCTACCTGGTTGGGGTCCGCGAGATGAAAGTCATCAATGGTTAGAGACCTTGAACGACATGGCTCAAAACCGTTTGCAGTGGTTTATGTGCATCCACTCTTTGTGTTCTCTCAAATTCGAACCTTCTGAATTCCTCATCATCTCTATCTTCCTCCTTCCTAATTTATCTCACTGAATTGTACTTCTTGAATAATATCTTTGAACGCTAATATTCTCTATTACTGGTGATACTTCTACTACCTCTCTATAGTAGTTGAACTGACAATTGAGTCTCTGTGCTAATGCGTACGTACGAAGTTCTACGTTGTAACTGACTGACTGCATTCACCGATTTAAATAATAATCTAGACGAATAAGAATGAAGTCAAAAAATTCGAATACATACGATAAGTTGTACCTAGGGCTGGGAATAAAAACATTAAAAGTGGTCTATTTTTTTGATTAACAAAAGTATAAAAGGAGTGAAGACAGATTAATTTTTAACTAACTTCTTGTAAGTTTCATTAGAAAGTTTAGAATTACTATAAAAATACTAGTTTGTGAGAAATCCGTTATGACGCAGCATTTTAAATGTGATAATTGGTGAAACCAAATACATTATTACAAACAAAATCTCTTCAAAATAAAGCCGAAACAAGCTTGTGAATTTACTAATATTATAGACGGTAATCCCTTAAACGAAATGACTAGATTCACTAAAAAAACATCTATTTCAATCTTAAAGCAATAGAGATTTTTGGTCGCAGTCATTTATTTATTCATAGATGTACAATATTACGAAATAGTAACATAACCCAGTGACCCAAAATATTGAAAATAAATACTTCAGACTGTGTAATGAGAACCATGTGATATCATGGCTTCACTCATTTGTAAGTTTATGTTATTTCTTCATTATACCAGTTGATTTGTAGAAATTCGATATTTCAGCATTCATTTATTCGTAGATAACAAAATAATTGATAACAACGTAATAAAATTTAAGGATAATGTATACTGGTGTATTTGTATGTATACAACGATGACAGATTTGATGTTAAGTATCAGTTTTAATCATAAAACTTCAGAACATTGATACTCAAGAAGTTAATGTAGCGATAAAACTTTCCACCTTTGTTTCTAATTTATGTCAAAGGATAAAGATTTATATAAATTCAAAACATCATTTGATAATATGCAAGCAAAACTAAAACACTCAAAAACATCGCAGAAATCATAAAGCACACAAGTTGACATAACTACGATCATATTTTTTTTTATGAAAAAAGCAATTCATTAGCAAGTTTTTAATAAATCACTTGGAGTTCACATGATTTAGCATCGTAAAACAGTTTATTCCACAGGTGATAGACAGAAAGAACACTGAAATGAAATACCGCATAAAATAACGATACGTTTCAAATCGATACGACTCTTTGACATTAAGAGTGAAAAATTCCGCAAAGAAGTAGTGCTATGATTAATCGATAAAAGGGAAATGATCGACGGGAAATAAATGAACCATAATATGCATTAAGTTGAAGAGAAATGGATGAAATTATCTTTTAGATCGACATCGATATTCAAACTGACAGATTCTAGGAAAGAAAAGCTAAAATTATTTATTATAGGGTTGTGGAGATTGTTGGGCTTCATTGAAATCATACACGGGTCAATGTTAAACCACCATTGGAAACCTGGATGCACCGGACTCTCGTTTCGTCCTACCATGGGACTTGTCAGAAGTGAGCATCCACGATCAAACAAGCGGGAATCGGATATCGGATTTTCGGTCTCGCGCTAAATAGTTTACGAACACTCGAATCAACAGAAGTCTTGCATTTGAAAACCAAATAAAATGAAACGTCGAGTGTTAATAAACTTTGTTTTCTTATCCCAAACAGTGATTTAAAAAATTCTTTTAAAAAAATAGACTTACGTTACTAGTTCGAGGGTCCGTCAGAAGGAAAAATACTACTTGTAAAAATTGCAGGAAAAAGTGAATCATGATATAAACAGCAACACGAAACGATGTATGACTCCGCCAGTAGTTCCAGTAAAATGGAGCGAATGCCACGCGCAATAAACCCCAACGCACAGCTGACATCCAACCATGACCGGGTTTAGCTTTAGCGAAAACAGAACCTTTATAATAAAAGATATTTGAAATTCGATTAAAAATAATATTAGAGTTTATTTAGTAGAATCAGAATTTACATAAAATTGTTATTTCTAAGCCTATTAACAGATTGTGGTGGTCAATGCTGCTTGTTTATCACATTCTAAAAATAAAAAAACGCTTACATTTAGCCCTCATTAATCATGTACAAACGGAGCTCAATCATTTAGCCACTCATCTTCTACACGCTAGGTCCCGAACGTAAACGCGGTTTGTCGAATTGTCATCGGTTCTTACACAGCGCATATAGCGCACACTACAGCATAACCTATCACCAAGATTTTACTACTTAACAGCATCCATTCAATTCCAAACTACAAGCTCCCAACAACTTACAACCCAGTTAGTTAAGTATGTAAATGAATCGTGTTGAAAGGTTAGCGATTGTGACCACAACAATAATTTGCAAGTTGGTATGACGTATCAACGAGCCACTGTTTGTAGAGACGATAAAACTTGCAAATGACCTCAATGTATGTTTAATACAGATCAATAATTTATGTATAAACTTGATAGACACTAAAACCATAAGTAAAAATACACACCATAATTTATGGCAGATGTTTTGACATTTTTCTCATCAATTGACCTTAGACATTTATGTATCAGCCAAATACTTAGAGAAAATTTGAAACAATATTACATCATTTTAGTTAATCACAAAAATTAGGACGAAGATACAAAGATAGTGAAAATAAACCGGAAAAAATAATAAACAAGGAAATAAACTTATAAATTGGTTAAAAAGTGTAAAACAAGGAAATAATAATTACTATTACCGATAAAAACAATGAATGCAGAAGATCCATTGAATTAAACCCATTAGTCAGTTGTCTATTAGACTCCAATTTAAAATCCTATTACTTGCTAACTATCCAGAAGTTGTAAAAACTAGTGAAATTTCTAGGTCTGATTGCTTTGCCTCACTATAACTTAATGTTTATTAACAACAATGACCGTTTATGGAGTCGGTCACATCCAAAAAATTGTTTCAAAGATAATGAGAGATGAAAACTCAAAACCCTGACATCTTTTACCTTGAACAATCATGTTTCTTATTCATGCGGAAAAATAAAGCAATATGATCCATTGCATCCTCCTCCTTGAACTTGCATGCAAATAAATCCTCTGTAATTCAATTAATGTAAGTCTATAAGAACCAAATGAACCTTCTATATGTACTCTAGAACTTCATTGATCAGAAACTAGTCCATCAATTCAGTGTGAATTCTCAAATATGTGAATCGTTTAACGATTTCAAACACTTTACAGAGTTACATGTTAGTGACGATAAAATTGGGAAGATTCTTTGCTTCACATTTTCACAGCAAATATTTAGACGACTGTCTCTGGTCAACATTTTCACTTAATAAGACTAAGCCAAATGAGCCTCAGAGTTGAATTATTTTTTAATTATTCATAATACAACTCTTAGCTCAAAAAAAACACTACGAAAATAATATAACTGAAGCAAGAATACAGAACTAATGTCATCAATTCAAAGAATACATCATAATGTTCAAGAGGAATGCTACGAAAAAGTACAGCACGATATCTATTTGATAACAACTCTTACGAAAAAATGTTTGCATCTACCAGTTCAACCAATGTTCTAATAGCTGCAGTTGCATGTGAAATATAAATACCCACCAATAGGAATGTCGACAGGGTTAGATTATAATGCCAGTAAAGTGCATTTCATAGATAAAAAACACTACCATAGATGCTGCCTTCCCGTTATTGAGGTCAGTGTTACCAAACTTATCCTTCACACTACCGAGTGGATTTCCAATATCCGTATACTAAATGACTTTGCCTTTGCAAGTTAGAAAAATATCTTAGTCATCAAAATGCAGTTCAAACGAAATTCAACCAACCAGAAAACGCTTGATTTGATACGACTTTACGGTTGTATTAATCTATTTAAAACATATCCGGTTACAATGCGACCAACTGATAGTCACAAAACGGTTTGTAATCCGGGTTATATTCGTTTTAAGCAAGAAGAAACAAGTTATTTTAATACTTGAAAAGATCTCAGCAATTGAAATTTAAATAATCCCAGCGTTTCGTTCATCAATCTTGTCTATATCTATACAGGATAATGAAAATCAAAATTATCCCGACTATAGCTGCTACCTTGACGTGGTGGTCGGGCTTGCCTATCCTCATGACCCAACCGAGCTATATTGGATAGAACATATGTTCCTGTAGGTCCTACCATACCAGGCAGGCCGATTGGAGAATGAGGAGACTAAAAGCAGATACTCAAGGTCTCAGGGCGAAGTCATACTGCTGATAGTAGAGGGGTGTGACAGCAGTAAGGCGTTTTCCTCGGACACCCAGGATCTGCAGAGATGCCGCCTTCTTACATGGAAGGAAGGGGTTAGAAAAGGTCGACCCTAAAAATCTCACACCTCACCTTACATCACGGATTTCCGTCTCCGGCGGTAAGGCCTCTTAAACAAGAACGGAGTTGACATTTTAAATACTACCCATAAAAAGGCCGTACGTCGCCGGCCTAAAGCAGTTGTCCCTTGGACTTTGCGGTTACGCTCCAAGGTCTATAAGACCAACGCCTATCTACCTTCTTTTTTCGGTCCTTCAAGAAACACCCTTCCACGGTGTGGGCAGCCGGGAAGTGACACCCGCCCTCATACCCGTAACAGCACGCGAGAAATCAAAATTATGAAAGAATATATGACGTATGACAAGCAAATCTACACTGAAAGCTTATCCAGTCATATTCAGTTGTTGATATGCGTCAGCATTATGTGAATAATGTGAAATATTTACACTGTGGAAAATAATATAGGTACCTTTTTATTATCATTAGTTAACATTCGATAAATAAATAGTCTCAGCCTACTACTAGGAACATGTTAATCATTTTTTGCATTAGAATAAAAATAATGATGATACAAACTAAAAAATGATTTTAAAACGTCTATGGGTATTCAAAATGAGAACCAACAAATATTTAGTTACAATGTCAAAAGATTCAAACTAGTTTTTTCGTAATAAAGGTACATGTGAAATAGATAGGGTTAAATATTCTTTGATAATTTTGTTTATTACTCTGAAGAAGTACAGATGGGTTTGCTGGATGAAATATTGGGATTATTTAAATTTCAATTTCTGAGACTTTTTTGATTTAATTTTTACAAATAATGTCTTCAGTATATGCGGCCTCTGATTTCTGTTAGATTCGTGTGCCAGTAAGAGTGCTAATACGAACAAAAGCCTGAACAAATCATTCACTTTGAGACTTGCAACGGGTGTGTGACTACACTTTAGTAAGTATAACTGACGTTGCTAATTTTAAAAGGAAAAAATATTTATACAAGTACATACTTCAGAGACCGAACACTCCAGGCCTATAAATCACACACTACATTTAATAGGACAGTACAATAAACAATAAAAAAAAACATAAAATTCACCACCTACTTACCTCGTATTACGTCTACATCGATCAGACCGGAACGTGTTTTGCCATCACGAGTCGAATGTTGATCGATTCCCTGAAGAAAACAAGGAAAGATGTTGTTTTTTGAAAATATTTTAACCCAGAAAACTAGTTAGTTATGTACATCCTTGCGCAATAAACTGAAGAGAATCCATTTTTGCAGGACCAATGGTACTATATATCAATGTGGATAAAATATATTTGCATCACAAATCTAGTGATGATAATTAGGACATCCACTCTTCGAAGAATAACTCACTGTAATATACTTCTGCTAAAGTTAACTGAAATCTTACAGCCAGTCAGAAATCAACTCAAAATACACACCACTGTTGACTTATTAGATTTTAGTCATTCAATATCTGATTTAAGTGCAAATGGAAAGCAGCTTTTATCATAAAACGTTACCTCTTTTCATACAAATATTCCTGTCAGACACAATCGGTCTGTTATAGGACTATATTAAAAACACTAACCTCAATAATATTATCATTATTATCCGAAGAAATTAATTCTTCCACGTACTCTTAACATTCCGTTTCAACCTAGTAAGGTATTACGCCGAGAAATGGAGACAGGTAAGAGAAAAGTGCAGAACGATTCATTCATACAAAAGATCGTTGGATGATACATTCGCGATTTGCGACGTACATCACAAACTAAACAACATTCTGAAAAGGTTCGATGGTCTTCACTAACACCTGTTTATAAGAAAGCCAGAGTTGGACTTGGGGTTCCACTTACGAGATGTTTTGCTAAATCAAGGACCGGGTGGCTAGTTTCAGATATCAACATTTAAAAACTTAATTTACTCTCAATCAGTGAGAGTCAATAAAGGTCGACTCAACGCTGGACTCAAATAGACCACTTCGCTATCAGCCATCGCTGAAGTCTTGAAAGGAGACTATGACTCACATGTTTAGACACAGACTATGCTCTAGTACGAGAACGTATTTGTCTGCGTCTCGGTGCACGTAGAGACAACAGCAACGAATTCCCCGAGTTTAATTTAATGATAAAAAAATGCTAAGAATGCTTTTAGCAACAACTATAAAAAGTTAGACAACCATGTAAGTGATGCCCAAATTGAGACAGCTTGTAATGATGTTCAAAAAGCTGTGAAAATAGCAATGATATCTGCCAGTAAATTAAACCAAAAGTTTAAGAAAGATCAGCGGATTTCAGATAAATTTACTTAACTGATGGACGTACGGAAGCTCCCTCCATTTGACTCCGAACAAGATAAGGAACGGAGGTTGCTTAAACACAATGAACCTACAACTTAGTGACTAAAAGCCGAACACACTAACTAATTAACCAACAAATCCTGCAACATTTACTCAAGATAGGGCAACCGGTTAGTATTGCTAACCCTTACGTTTAGATCATAGCTTATACTCAAGTATATGGTGAGTCTTATTTTTGGCACCAAAATGAATGCAACTGTGCCAGTGCAAAAAATTTAGATATTTAGCAACCAACATTTTTAAAAGCAACATACTTTTAAAAACATTTAGATAGTGCATATTCACAAAGTATGGGTATTTAGATAGAAAATTTCGACGTGGACTTTCCAATAATGAACAATGATTTGGCAGGTATGATTAGGATTGAAGATATTCTAAAGTACTACAATTAGATAGACCCCCACCACAATTTACCACTGCAACAAGCTCAATCAAGAATGCATAGTGAGTAAAAGGTTCTCAAAAAACCTATAACATTGATTTTTCATAACAGGACTGTAGTCATCAGTTGACTGAACTTTCTTGTTTTAAACTGGTCATCTGACTCAAATGTCGCTCAATCTCTGATAAACGATAACAAACCTGAGTTGTATTCTAATCTATAGTGCTCAATGAATTAGGAGGTAGAGCTTGAACCTAAGATGATGTGGTGATGAACAACGTAGGACATGACTTTCTAGTATGGGATTGTGTTTTCATAACGCACATTGGAGCACTAAGAGGAAGGGAACTAAAGGAACAGCAAGAAATGAAGACTAGTGGTGGCAATAAAAATGGACAAGTGGGGCTAGGGCACAATTGACGAAGACGTCTGAACTTTTAAAAAACTAACGGATGTGTTATGGTCCCTCTGAGATCTATCTTTCAAATACATCAGCAGTACTAGCCCGAGGACCCTAACACACATATACATACTACCCTTACTGCTGGCATACAGTAACGCATGTGGCTCCGCATACCCAGATTTTGACAGAATTTTGAGTGATCTTATTATGTATGAAACAGAGGACAAATATACGTACTCACGTTCTGTGGAAACCTATTGTCTATGGTAAGCAAAACAACGAACTAAAGATTATCAGAATGTCTGAAGTGAATAATGAGGTCATAACACTGAAAAACCGATAAATTTGAAATTGTAATAATTGTCAAAACATAAATTTACCTGCAAGATCCGTTGTTCGGCTCCGTGTTCCCATGGGTGCTTGTCATAATTACTTAACTAAGTGAAAAAAGTCTAAGGACTATAAAATATAATTACTTTTAGTTGAAAGAGTTTAGCATAAAGCTCAAACTTCCACATAACTCACGTCATTCGCAAATGCCAACTCGAAAAACCCGCCGTAAATTGCATCAAGCTATGGATCAACATCTACTCTTAAAATAATGCACAAAAACACACAATATAAAGATGATACCAGAACTAGAAAATCACAAGATGATTGTGGAAGCTATGAGTGAATGTTTTCGTTCTCTTTAAGTAGGTTTGGGTACAAGAGATGAGTTACGATGCGTCAATTCCATTGGTCTAAATTATTATTTATCAGTGTATTTCTCCATCGTCATAAGCATTCGGTTGCCCCATTCTCCAGTTGTTCCTGTCAAATGGATCCTGAGAATTATTCTACTGTTTGATAAATATAGTTCTCAACCTTGTCAGGCTTGCAGCCTAATAGCTCAAGCAGAACCAATCCTAACAACATAAGGACTCTTTCTTCCACTCGACCTCTGGTTCTAGACCCAATAAGCACATCATTTCTTATTAGCAATATAACTTCTCCACCTACCAACTGTGGTCAGGTACACCCATAGGAAGAAGCCATTCGTTAACAATGTTCATGGGTTCTCCTAGTCTACGATCGGTCTGCCGCACTAGCTTACTCAATACATACACATTCATTTTTGTTCCATGAGTAGACTTCAAACATCCTACTTAACAGTCATATAGCATCCGGCTTGATTCAGTTTATATCTAAACCACTGTCTGGAATGGCCTGTCTGTAAACCTCCTTGTCTCAAGCCTTGAGACGCCCGGTGATGAGTCACAGGAACATACTTTCTTTTGGCGACTTTATATGCTCGCAAAGATTTACTTTTGATTTCCCACCCATAATGCTCAATAAACTTGTGGGTGATTTATTTCCTAAAACTCTTCACCATCAGACACCACAGGAGCCTTAAAACCACCTGGTCTGCGATTCCATTTAATTCATAAAAACAAGGACCTGCTTCCAGTCACCTTCGACCATTTATCATTAACCGGTAGCTCAGGGATTTGGGAAAGCTTTCCAATAGTGTGGTATCTTTTGCACATCAAACATGTTGGCATAGCTGGATCATATCAAATCTATCAACCTGGAAAACGTAGGTTCTCGACCATTTTCTGTCAACCTTCCAACCATTTTAGCCCATTACATCTGTAATTCTCAAGGCTATCTATTTACTAATCTTCCAAGGGTGCCAAAAGATTTAAAGTCCACTGAATAGCCCATTCGTTTATAGTACTACAAAACAATCCTCCATTTTGATTGCTAGTATGGACAGTCTTTTCACTCCTTGTGTTCTACCATAAAACCTTCGATTAGCCCCTCTGACAAAACTCGGTCAACCCCATGTATCCTTCAAAACAGTCGTGACAGAATATCGCACACTCTCAGATAACCAGACGATAGTGGACCGATAATGCACTCCTCAATAGCTACTAAAGCTTTACCCTTGCACTAGTTTAACGAGGACAGAAGCCGCTGACCATCATCTTCTACCTTAGAAAGAACGGACAATTCAATCTGTCTGATAAACATCATATAATTTTCTGGTCAACGATCATTACTTCATGATTCTACCTTTCAAGGTTCTGAGCTCAGACCGAAAGATGAAATGGCAATTTCCTTCGGCTTTCTTTACAATCTAATGTTTTTGGCTTTCCTGGACTCCCTCCATCTCAAGGTCTTAATCAGCGTGGCTTTCGAAATGACGATCAGATAGCTGTCGTTTATCATAACAATCGAAAGTTGAGGATATTTCAAAATACCTCAACCGGTACAGCCTGTACTCTACAGACGCAACATTTCTCACTCAAAACAGCTTACTAAACAGTGAAAGGAGTGGTTAACAAATAAGTTTTTTGCACCTGAGAACCAACAAGAGTTTACCTAACAAGATGGGACTAAATATCTACCTAAAATGATTCGAGCAGCTGTTTCTAGTAAGCAGTCAAAGGTCAACAAATTACCCAAGGAACTACGCCATAACCTTGAGTCTAGTCAGTTACGATCAAATAGCCAATGGCACGGCAACAAACAACAGAAATTAAAGTAACAGAGGTAAATATTTACTTAACTCGATCATTAACGACCGAACAAGCCAAAACACGTGTCCTGAATAAAACTGAATACAAAACATACTCAGATAGCAAATAAATAAGAACAATGTCCAATACAACTCTTTGAATGGATTCTCAGAGCTTTCCTTACATTAAACTCGCTCTGTGGAACTGAACAGTCCCATAGGCGAGTTGTATCAAATCGTAGTACATAGACAGCATCTATTTCAAATGCTCCATTTTTTAAATAAACCTATTTTTCTAGTGATGTTCTCTCCGACAGTCACACTTAGCTTAGTCTCCCTATAATTTCTATCAACCTATCAGCACCAGTATAAATAGCTGATTATCTGAGTAATCCCAGCATTGAGTTTGAGGCATGTCTCTCACGACTAAAGTCACATCAATTAGCTAGATAGATTTATTACTGCACTCTTATTGCTATTACTCATCCTTATCAAGAATTATAAATACTTCATGTCCCTTACTAACTTGCAACTGTGAAGTACAGTTATTTGACGTGACGTACACAACCATCACAATCATCAACAATCATCTATCCCAACTAGTCGTGCTTATATATGTCTAGTTATTTTTCCCCATGTCGTAGTAGGTTCGAATCAGACTGCACCGAGTTTCTTAAATTAGTGCCGTAGCTTCTCGCAGTGAGACTGCCGTCCTCCAGGGTGCGACAACCTTCCAAAGTAAATGTGTTGGCACTTTTAAGATTTAGATCTTGATTCTAAACTGGCATCTCTTGTGTCACAAATTGTTACTGAAGAATACATTTCATTATTATTAATAATAAGTTATTTCTCAACTTTCATTATCATTTGTTTTTGGTCCACATCAATGTACACTGAATTCTAGCTTTAATGCTGGTCTGACACCCCACCCTCCCTTCTACCAACTAGCTCCCAACCTATCCGACAAATATTTGCTCGTAATCACTTTTCTCAACATCGTCATATAACGTAGTTTGGAAGCATCATCTACGTACTGTGATTTATATGACTGATGAGGCCGTTTACAAAACCTAACAGACGGAACTATCAGTATGGATATATAAGTTCCTAGTTTCTCCGTGTTTATCATTATTTGAGGTAGAATCTTTCGACATACTTTCCTATCACTTGCCTCTTTACTAAATGACCGAGAAATCTGTTAGTTTAGAGACATTTCATCAAACTGCAAGAACTTTTGTTGAATTGGCCCCACTGTTGGCCAAGTTCACATAATAATCACAGACATTCATATGGATTTGTACTTTGATTTTCATAACTTAAGCTCCCCCTATTAATCACCAGTGCAGCATTAAACTTATGAAGAGTCCTTCAGTAGAAAATGATCAAAGATCATGTAATCTAAATGTATGGTATATAATCTACTAATTAAAACAATTTACGATCATCGTATTTCAAGTTGACTGAATTCCAACTTCTGTCAAACCCAATACTTACAACTATCACAGTAATTTATAACTATCAATCTATGAGCAAGAATAATTGGTCTGTTATATACCAAAATATTGAGTCTAGAGTATAATACTCGTGAAATTACTCTCTTTGAGCCAATTATTATCAGCTTTCCTCTCAAGACTAGTGGAATTACCAATATTGTCACTTAAGGAAATATGTTTTGGTAGCGGTTCATGTGTATCAGTAGTTTCCTATCATGGTCAAGAAGCACTGGTCATATCCTATCCGGGAACTACATTCCCTATCATGGGGACGAGTCGTCAATCCACCACCACTTGCTCTGATCAGCAGATACAATGAAGTCCGTGATGCTGACTTATCAACAGAAGTTCTTGACCCATAGATAATATGCAAGGGTGGGATCTCCAATTTTGATATTTCTTCGTCTCCAGAAGACTTTAAGTAGCATAACATGGGATCAATATTTATCTCTCCATCTCCTGATACAGAGGAGGTTTGATCAGCATTCGTCATCGTCGGTAACTTATTTGTCACATCAGTGACATCCAGATTATTATCAACGTCATCATGATTCCGTTCTGTCAGACAAGTCGCGTCGATTCGGTCTGCACTAGCATCCGTAGAGTGGAACTCTTCCATTGTTGTATAACTCATATCACTACATGAAAGAACAGCATTAGTATCGCAATTCGAAACTGATATACTCACTTGTTGTTCTTCATGTCCGGTTCACAGACACAAGACATATGCTCATCAATAGCATCGTTATCATGCAACACTGTAGATTGGTTGTTACCATCAGACGCTTCCTTCTCATCATCACTTGACTGACAGTCAACCGAAGTAGGAACACTTACAATTACACAACCTTGTGTATCCTCAATCAACTTAACATTCGCGACAAGGTACAATGACGTCGAAACACTAGAAGGCTCGTTCGATGAAGTTGATCGACTAATCGCTATAAGTGGACTGCTCACACTTTCTGTCTCCTTATTATCGCTGTCACTACTAAGATTCTGATGACTACTATTTCCATTGCTAGTCATAGCATCCGAAAGAGAATGATGTTTAGGCTTCTTAATAATAGTAGCATCATGTTGTTTCCTGGGCTTCTTAGCCTTTACAGTACCGCCATCACTTATCCCAGAATCAACTCTAGGTCCCGTCATATAATTTACTCTAAATGAAGGGTTCCGAACATAGGCTTTATTCCGTCCAGACAATCCTGCCTGGGCCTTATTCATATTTACTGAATTCATTAACCTCTGTTTACTCGAATCCAAATAACCGTTCCAGGCTTTTCGAGCAGCTAAGAGGCTTTTATCATCACACACTTCGGAACCATCTTGATGCCTACACCTTTCACCTTTTTCTTTCTTTTCCATACTTAGAAAAGCCATCTTATCTGTTACACCAACCGGCTTCTCACTAGGGTAAGCATCAAGAGGCTTTACATCGTTACGGTCACATACTCGTCCTTCATCAGCGTGTGCTTTCGTGATATAATTGACAACTCTCTTATCTTCCGGGCGTGAGTTAGATAGAAACGAAGAATCCTCATGTCTCGCACGCAGACCACTAGTAGCTTCCGTATTATGTCCTGTTTTAGCCCGATAAGCTAATCTTCCGAACCTACTACTAGCTATCTTAGCACGAGACATAATAAATTCCATCAACTCATTGAAATTAGGCTCTCTCTCCTCTTCGTCCCACTTGATTCCTAGCTCTGCCCACTTGGCTTGCATTCGACGAGGTAAGAGCCTGACTATTCGTTCTGAAGTGACCAAGGAATTAAGTTCCGTTGTGCAATTTAGCTGTTCTAAGGTTAAAGCAGCGTTCTGCATTTTAATAGCCAAATTCGTCAGTTCCTCAGGCTCATTAAAATCTGCATTCCCAGTTCTAAATAAGTCCTCTAAGGTTTCCCGGGCTATTACATGCGACTGTCCAAAGAGCTGTTTTAAGATGGCCTTAGCTCTCTTATATCCCGCTTGTGGATCCATTATAATACAACCTTCAATCGCATTTTTTGCCCTTCCCTTACAATAGTGAATTAAATACAATAAACGAACTTGGTCATCTTTTATTCTAGGTTCTATAAACGTTTCTATTTGACGCATAAATCTAAAATAGTCGCGAGACTTTCCATCAAAAAATGTAAGTTCGACCTTAGGTAGTTCTAAACCTACTATCGGTGTCTTAAGTATCTGATCCGTCTCTGGTACCTTAGAACTCTCACTTAAGCCTAGTTCCTTAACGCCTGCCAAAGGTGACTTACAATAATAAGTATCAGACATAACATCGTTGTTAACAGAGTGGTTACCCATTAAAAAGGTATCAATAACGACTTGCCTAGCATTTCGGGATACGTCAAGATCTTCCACCCTCCTCGTGTTTGTTTTCTTGCGATTGGACATTATAAGTGAAGTTCAACGGAAGATAAATAACAAATACAAAATATAGGAATTCCACAGGTAATTTTTCAATAAGATATATCCAAAATCGGAAAATCGTTTTCCAAAATACAGTTCGAATACAAAAATACGATAAATAATCCAAATTTCTTCTTTCAAGAAAGTTAGGGTTATAAACGATTAAATTTCCAAATGTTTCTTTATTCTTCTTAATAATCCAACTGTAATTGGTCTTCTAATCAAAAGTGATGGATAATTCCAGACTGTAAATGGATTTCTACGGTGGCCGTTCCAATGGGTTCCTATAGGTGCACTCCTGAACTCGTTTCTCCCAGTCCAAGGTCCCGATAAAGCAAAAATTCTAGGAGAAAGTGTCTTTATTAATAAAAACATGGAAATACAAAGCAGTACCTGGAATTAATACACCTTCCAGGTTACAATTACTCCGAAGAGTATCCGAAACAACAATAAATAAGTGACGTTAAGTCCAACAGCGACCGTATCAATCCAAATATGGCTGAGGCCATATTAAAGATCAAATTTAAACAACATATATACAGATCAGAAGCAAACAAAAACTTCAATATAAGTACAAAATATAGAAATAATAACAATATACAATGATAAAATCTCAAATTGGAATCAAATAAAATACCAAAAATGTCAACAGAAAAAGTCCGTCATGTCATAACAAAAATATGTAAACATGGAGGGATTTTCCAAAAAACAAAACATTCAAAAAGGATTCTACACAGGATGCCAGGATAAACATGAATAGACCTTCTACTGCCAAATGGCCAATGTCGTAATCAACCATTCAAACACATTGATTCTTTAATATTCTTATTATTCTGAATATAAAACACTTAAATTGCCTATAAACTAAATTATGGCCACTTGTTAGTTTATTTTATTTTAGTATGACTTGTACAAATAGCCCTAAACAAAATAGTCCTTCATTACTGTGTTTGCAATTTTATTCTGTAACAGAACATCTAATTTGCGTGTACTCAAAATGAACCAAAAAATTTAAAAATCACTGTTTTTAAAGAAAAGCTGTTGCCACGTCATATGCGATTTATCCTTAAATTAACCAAATCCTTCAAAGTATACGACTGATCGTTTATAGAACTCCAGAGCAAGATGACCGAAATAAGTTGAAACGCTATCAGCTTTATGTCAAATCTGATTTCAGAGTAATGCAGTGGCGACAAAAAATACCGAAAAATCATTACAAACCACTTCTGAAGCTCAACATAGACTTAGAAGATTCACACAGGTTACTGAATCCTCGTTGTGCGACAAGATGATGTGTTGACACCATTGGTCCTGTTTAATCGTACTGACATTAAGATTTTCGACTCCTACATCTACAAGCTCTATTGTCGATTGTGTCCAGGATTTGCAAAGGTGAATAAAGACTGACATGAAGACCAGCTGGGGATATGACCAATTATTTATACTCTCTTTAAATATACTTGCATTTAAATTTCTTGGCACAATCATAATTATTCATTTCTGACTGCATAATACCTATGTCGATATTGAATAAATTATCCCATCAGTAAGCTTAGTAGTATTTTCCTAAGGTTCATATAATCTAAACTGCAGGCTACCATAGTACGGTGGGTCGGTACAGGCAAGTACATGAATTAGGAGTAGGATTTTACAGACTATGCAGCTATATCATGACAGGTTCACCAAGTCGGGTCATCGTTTAGTCTGGCAACTTAGATAAATGCATGCACACCAACGCCAATTCTACAACTTATGCTGTTTTGTCCATCCTCTTGTTAACCGAATGTAGTTGTTATATCCATCCAAGCATGTAAGTACACAATTACGGCACCCGTGAAACCTAAATGCAAAGATGATGATCTGTCCAAACAAACAATCAAGAAATAAACAGATCTATCACAAACTTTAACTCGTGGGCTTTCGAAAGCGATTATACGTGGAAGAAGTGAGCTCCCTGCAATTTTGGCACAGATAGTAATTACAGTGTATAGCGATGTAAACCACACAAATATTGAACTTGCGTAATGCCATACTCTTTGAAAATATTAGAGATAAGAATTTCTACTGAGTATAATAAGTGGTACAGAGCAATACAAAAAAGACAAGTTGAACGAGAAGAGTAAGGACAGAGAATGTAAGAGAAATTAACACCACCACTCAGAGACATCTTGCCTCTTGTTACTGGAAACAATTCGACAGTTCTTAGGAAAAAGTTTAGAGATAACGTTTATAGGATTTGATCTTGCCACAAAAACTCTAGGAAGTCTCATTACGTTTCCTTGCTACCCCATCATAATCTTTGATGTCTGCGAATCGGCCAGTAAATTCAGTACTGTTTTTCTTTCATATTTACGCCATCAGTCTGTTGGTATCCTTTCTAACTTTTAATGTAGTTCCTCAAGTACTGATTCCTAGTGTACTTTGAGGAAAATATATATTGTTGACAAATAACTCGTTTTACCCCTCAGTTTCAGGAGAGGAACGACTAAAACTTGTCTGTACACTATCAATAACCTTATTCTACCACTCAGACTCAGGTTTCAAGAAAAAAGTAACTCGCTGGTTCTGCCAAGTAAAGTTTGAAGTAAAGCTTACTTAAATATTTGTGTTTGGTCTGTTTTTTGATAGTTTCACATATAAGGGCATAAAATAAGAACAGTTAGATCTTCATCACTACTACACAATGAATTTTACTCACAGGAGGCCGATATTTAGTTTACATAGTTTCAAATGACAATGACGTGCTATACTCGCGCTGACTTTAAGTGCGTTGATTTCCTAACTTGTCTCGGCTTTACAATGCAGTAAGAACTATTTTCTCTTTTCTTTTGAAACAGACTCTCTTTAAGCTTGTTTAACGACTTGTGTTCTGGTCACTTCAAGCTTCTTCCTACTCAGATATTAGTTTCTAAGTAGCAAAGTATCTACAGTTAAACTAATGCTCAGTTTTTCATCAGTTCTGGCTCATTATATGGTTTGTTCACCTAGTTAGTGTTCATTATCAAGCCACTTTTTTGTTAAGTCATCCGGTTCAAACTCACCCCACACCGATACTTTAAAATATTGATATCGTCTGGATTTAAACGCATGCGTTTTATGTTAAGATATTAGTTGAGCTCTTGAGTAAAGGCGGCCTTTAGTCGTTATAAACAAATGCAAGTTTATCGTTGCTGGTTCGAGAGGCCAGCATTCTTGTATTTTCATCGGATTCTAAATGTCCTTGCAAACGGTGTGAATCCTTCGGAATGTCAGTAAAATAACGTCATCTGATGAATCGAAAACGTTAAGTCGAATTCTTATATTCCCAAGCGCTTTAAGTGTTAGAATATTCCCAATTATTCATTTTCCCTTTCGCAATATGATTCCTGTGAGAGTTCATCTTTAAAAAGTAGATAAAACAGTAGCAAATTGTTTTTCTGATCGAAATCGGTATCAAGGGTAAGTAATTTTCATGGCTCTTCCTTCATAGCATGACGTTTTCACTTGGTGACGACATGGAAAACTCGATCTTTTTGAGCTTTAGCAATTTAAACTAAGGGTATATCTTATAAAGCTCTTTGTAAGGTAGGATAAATCTCAAGGAATTCGAGTAATTAATACATCTGTACGCGTTGTATTGCTCTTCCCTATACTGACATCGAGCATGAGCAACGCTAACAAGTACACTATTGGGATTCTGATTGCTTTAATTATATACTACAGTTTTGATACATTAAAAATTCACACCGACATGACTGCAAATCCTTTTAGTTGATATCTAATACGTTCATACCCAAGCATATCGCCTTAAAATTTACGTCGAGAATACTTGATTTCTAAAACCTAATATGTTTACTTCCTAGTTATTTTTCCCTGATATGACCTAAAAGTGTTTCGATCATTAAATTCAAAAGAGCTACGGTTTATCCGTTCAGGCATTAGTGATAAAAAATGAAAAATCATCTAATTAATATGGAATACTGATAAGCAAACAACGACACCATCCGATTGTTCAAAGCGCAATGTAACGGACAGTCACAGCATAATATTCATGACCTGATTACCCATCCACGTTCACAATCGAAATCAAGCATTTACCTGAACAACTTTGAGAGAATATCAAATTTTGAGACAAAAAAAATCTTGAGTGCTTTCCATTATTGGTATATTCCAATCTGTATACCTTTAAATCGGTATATTGTTTCGAAAGCCAATACCACCTAGTTAACGGTATATTATTGAACACAGTCAGATACATAGGAGAACTTGGGACACATACATCTATTAAAGTTCCCATATCACAGTGAGTTAAGAATGTCAGACCGAAAATCCCGGAATAGTTGAGGTAGCAGTAGTATTAGCGGTAGTGAAAGAAATTATTGATCAAATATAAGACTCGAAGAAATGTAGTGTTCGAGTAGAGAGCTTGTATAACGTTAATATACTTCTTTGGTACATCTTTCAATGATGGACACTAACACAGAATCTCATTGTCGACCCAGTCAGAAACCGCCTTTAGGTAAAGTAACACAACAATTGTTGGACGCCGAAATGTGTTTGTGTTTTACGACCTGTCGTAGTGTAAATATATGGTCTATACAACCACACCCAGGTTTGAGACCAGTCTGCTTTTCTTTAGTCCGTTCTTCACAAGCCCTAGTCAGATGCCGATGCATTATCAAAGCCAATATTTTAGACACCACTAGTTAGACTGATTCCTCTGTGGCTGTCACAATAGGACATGTCTCCTTTTTTATAGATTGGGATAGTGATTAAGATCAGTCAGATAGGATTATGCTCAGTTCCCATGCTCTAGGTAGAATCTTAGTCTGTCTACTGCAAAACACTGGACCACCATCCTTAAAAAATCAGAGGTCAATCTATCAGAACCCGCTGCCCTCCTTCACTTCAGATTTGCTGTCTTTCTCAACTTCATAAAGTACTTGACGACTTACGTCGATTTGCGATTCAGGATGACTGGAGATCTTGGGCAACCGAAGTTTGGCTGAAGGCTAGTTGAACTGATCCTCAATGTTCTGCATATCAATCCAATCACCTAGATTGAGAATGAATAATAAGCCCTTCGTTTTCCGAGATAGTCTCACGGGCAGTCGGATTCCTAACTCCAGTTTACTTGATACTTCAGAGTAGTTGTTTACGTTTGTCACGTTTGGAGTCAGATGGGATGAGTTTTCAAGCACCTATCAGTTTGGTAGATGTTAATGAAATCCACTGTTTCTCCTTAACCTTATGGTTTATCTTACTGGTAGATATCACTGCTGTTTCCACAGCTTTTTCGATATTATTCCAAGCTGCCCAAGGGTGGGCATGATTTGCATGGTTGTCTTACTTTTTATAGTTGGTCCTGAAATATAATCTTGGCTTTGTTATCGTTTACTAGAACCCTAAGTGGTTTCCTTGCAGTGTCTTTCCTGGGTCCAGTAGGACGCAGAAAAATACGCGCTCGTATTGTCTGAATCTAAGCAAGTGCTGCAGGATGAGCGGCATCTTCAATGGATCGTCTCCACCGATGGTCTAGTTGGGCCGACTTTGGGGTTCGCCAGGTCAAGAGATGTTTTTCCATGTGCTTGAAGTTAGTGTTTGCTGGAAACAGGAGATCATCTGATCATGGTTGCAATAGACGGTCGCCATTATCTGATCTTTGAAGCACGAAACCATAAGATCCATCCACGTGTCTTTCCTCTTCACTGAGTCTACGTACGTCAGCATTGAAGTCACTGTCATTGGAATTAGTTACTGCAAGTAGGTAGAGACAATGAATCGGCGACGGCGAGTGTTCCTATTTATCCGAGTCCTCAGTGTTCCGCTTAGTCGGACAGCACACAAGCGGTTATCTACTGGGGTTCATTCTAGGAGAGCTAGTTCTGCTTTTCTATAGCTACACCGGCTAGACCCAGGTACGTAGCAGCATGGCTTCCAGATACGCGAAGAGTAAATCGAGCTGGTTCTATATTTTGACATGGTGAGGTCAAATGAATGACTACGCGGATCCTGTATGCGCGTTTCTGAGACGCAGCATATATCGATGGCCCGGGATTGCAGAGCCCTAGCCTAGGACTCCTGTTGCCCTATTTAACACAATGTACGGTCATTAAAAGCTCCAGCATGTAGTTTAGAACGGGGTTTCAGGAGACCAGTAATAGCGTTTCGCGTACTTAAACTGTTTGCATCAGCGGCGCGAGATGACTAAGGAATAAAAGAAGGGTTAGTCATGGAAGTATAGAGTTATTAGGAGGTATAGGAAAGATTTTTTTATCACCATTTCGGTCTCGTGAGTTGTTACGGATATGAGGGCAGATGTCAACTACCCGCCTGCGTACACTATGGAAGCGTATCTCTTGAGGATTCCAAAAAGAAAGTTGGATTAGTGTCGATCTTAGCGACATGGAGCGTTACTGCAGAGTCCAAAGACTAAGTACTTGAAGCCGGTCACGCACGGCCTTTCTATTGGAGAATTTTTCAGTGTTAGCTCAGCTCTTCAAATGGCCGTGAGGTAAGGTGAGGTGTGACAGTTTTAGGGTCGACCTTTTTTAACCCCTTCCTTCCTTGTAAGGAGGCAGCATCTCCTGGCATGGTAGGACCTAAAGGAGTATGTGTGCCAGCCAAATATAGCTTGGTTGGGTCATCACGATAGGTGACTCCAACCACCCCATCTAGGTAGAAGCCACGGCCGGGTAGAACATGTTTAATATCTGTCTAACGGACTATATCGATAGGGCGATACTCTCTAGTGTAGCAGTAGGCTGGATGAAAGCTAGAGTCGGTCAAACCAATACATGACACGAACCCATAAAGCCACAGACAACTGGACTGAGCCATGTTAGTAGGTGTAGGCTACCTGGCTGGGGTCGGCGAAGCAATCGTAACTTGTGGTTAGGGACTGTAAATGTCACAGATCAAAATCGTCTTCAATAGCGCAGATGCACCCATTTCTCGTCTTTGTAATTCTAATCACAATTTCTCATGACCTTTTTTTCTTTATAAATTTATTTCACCAGGTTGCACTTCTTAAATACTGTCTTCGAACCCTAATCTCTACGACTACTGCTAGTACTTCTACTAACTCCACTACTATGGGATTTGAATTAACGATTGCGTTTATGCTAAAGTGATATGGCAACTTGAACTGATGTACGTACCTACGAAGTTCTACGTTGTAGCTGATTAACTGAAAGATATAAGACTCCTCTCAACGAAAACATTAGATAACGTCTCATATCTATCACCAAAAGCTTTAAAGTTACCATTACTTTATGAATTTCTAAATTAACTCACTAACCTTTTTCGACATTTTTAGGTAAATGGAAAATTACCATTGTCCTATGCAAAACATTTTTGTTCATAACCCTTTCTCATATATCATACCACCTTTTCAAGGAAATGGAAGTCCGTTCTTCAGTGTTCCTGTGCCCTTATCATCTCAACCAAAACGGGGGCCACTTCTTCAAGATCCATCTCCGTCCCTCAGCCCACCAGCAGGCAGTATATCGTGTTCATTTACATAGTGTGTTTATTAGGTCCTTCAGATGACATCATGCAAACGTCATTATGTGAAGTGAATTTGGATGATGTCCCAATGGAACTTGTTACCTCCGAGGAAGAGTCTGGATCAGAATATGCTGATGCTTTCCTCTCAGCATACACAGAGGCAAATGATTCAGTTGTCCAGAACGTAGGTTTCCTTCATTTGTTATTTGTTTCTGAAGTGCTCAACAGAATTAGATGAAATTGAACTCAGAAGTCGTGCCCTAAGGAGTATGCTGCTTCAGAAAAAAACAGCTTCAGTGGGTAGAACTCAACCAAAGACTGAGCTCCCACTGCTTCATAACTTACCTAATGTTATGAGTGTTTTTTCGAAAGTCACGGCATCATGTGATTCATCAACTTTGAAAAATAAGCGAAAATTTATAATTACGGTACATGATTCATCAGATAGTGATGACTCCCTTAATCAACCGGTTGGTGCTGTTTTCAAGGGTTCAGCAATGAATAAATGCGCTTCTAAACCTACCATCACGAATATTCCTGACCAATCTAAGAAAATTAGTCGTTTTCATCAAGAGGAAAAAATGTTGTTACAGAGAAAAATGGAACTTCTCAGACTAAAACTAACTGTTAAACGCCAACAACATTTAATAGATGAACGACGTAAAATCGTTCGGAAGTTATCAACTACGTTGTCAGAACTTCGTAGGCGCAGCAAGCATACAGCTTTGTTGTACAAAGAAGCTAATAAATCCCTTCTCAAGGCCCAACGAACAAATGCTACATATCAGAGAAAACTGGCCTCAGCCCAAAAATTATATTCAGATGTGCTAAATTCTGTAAACCGCTCGACTGCAGACATAATACAAACAGGCTTTGCTTTGTCATCTGTGAATCTACGCAGAGATCTTATTATTTTGTCGCTAGACGTTCTGCAAAGAGCGAAAGTGGTTACGTGGTTTCTTGCCAACTATCAGTTTGACTCAACTGCATCAAAATTTACTATAAGAAATATGAAGCCGGTCTCAGCAGTAAAACCAAATACTGAAACCTTACATAAATTTGACCCGTTTCGCCCAATCTGCCCATTTTTTCTTGATGGTGAATGTTTGGACAGAACATGTATATATCAGCATCCAAAAAATCCAACTGTTGAAAAAACAAAACCGAAAGACCCCTCAGCTATATCCCTGTTTAACACGGATTTTGTGTCACTGCTTGGTCAGCAAAATAAAGGAAAATATGACGACGTATATTGTGAAGTGTGTAAAGAAAATTTAGCCATATCTCCATCAGATTCCTCTCAGTTATCAACAATACAACGTTGGCATGCAGCTTATCTCACATATCTACGTTCAGAATCAAAAAACTCATACCTCCTTCATAAATTCTTGAATGACATCAAAGAATTCCCATACCCTGCAGATTTATGTGCCCACCTGGTATTTGGGTTTTTGCTATGTTCTAATCTTGATCCAACAGAAGTTAAGCAGAAGCTTTTTGATTGCCTAAAATCCTTTGATTTTCCTTTACATGCCTGTAGATTGGCATTGCGACATTCTAATTTAAGTATACCAATCCGCAGATCACTAATTCAATTATCTCTGGAATATATGACTCTTCAATTCCAACAGGATGCAAAGGCAAGCAAAGAATCAAATTTTGAGTCATCTTTTGCATACTTCGTCTATCAATGGTGTATACTTGAACAAGAGGTTGGTTTACATAACAAAGTAACAACTATCTTAACGAATACTCTCAAATCATTGCCTAAGGAGAACAAACTAATTTATTTTTTGTGGTGGTTACGCTTATATCACCAACTAAATGGTATTTTACCACAAGAAAATTTATTTTCTACTGCCGATTCACCATGTTTCTCCAAGCCAGCCCTCCTGTCTAACCAAGAAATTATTGAAATAGCAGTCGCCGAAACTGGTATTTCGAAAAACTTATCCCAGTTACTGGAATCATTCGAAAATATTAAGGATGATATTAGCTTCAATTGCTTTTTGTATATCACTCATTTATACATTCAAACTCTTAATGCCGATTCCAAGTTTAAAATTGCAGCAGATATAGCACTGACTGTAGCATTACATTCTCCTAACTTTGTGGATGATTTGTTTTTCCCATCTGCAGTGTATTCTCTGTTTTCCTTAGATTCATCTCTTGACTGGTCAACCTTGATTGGTAATGTATCTGACAAATTACGAGTTAACCTTAATTTAGCTCATCGGATTGAATTTGGATTTCTGATAACATGTTTAAATTGGCATAAAAAAACATTGAATTCTATGGAATACCATCTTATTGAGTGTTTGGGCAACTTAATCTTTCTTCCGAAAGATGATTGCGAAAGTGTTATTTCAGCGTATAAAAATTTGTTGAATATAAAGTCCGGTAATACCAGTCTCGTTAACTTTAAAATGTGTCCACGAAGTTTCACTTATTTATGGCTCAGTTATTGTCTATACATCATTATTCATTGTTTAGATTATCGTGAAGTTTTAGATCACTTAATTAGTCACTATAAGTCATGCATCGTGAGTTGTGAAAATGAAGATCCAAATCATGCGTTTATTCGTCTTTTAGCCCTAATGAGTATGTTCTTAGCAAGCCATGTGAATCAGTTGGATAGTTCAACTTATCCTAATATCATTCAATCACTGTTCATTGATATGCCTTTCAAGTTTGATCGCAAGCTACTTCCAGCGTACTTTCTTGAATTAGTTCAGCACATTAAATTAGGACTTCTCCCTCCTGGAATCCGTCACGACATATGTGTACAACTTGTTGAAATATATGGTGCTTCTTTAGTTCCCTCCCTGTGTCGAACTTTATGTGCTCTAGGTGATCACTTTTTAGCTCAAAGCCTGTGTGCAATCGGATGTTTAGATAGACCCGATAATGAAGACTTCTGGCTTTTGTATGCTTCTACAACATTCAAAAGTGTCTCACGTGTGCAGTCATCTGAACAGTTATCAACTCTTCTAGAGATTCTAATGAATGCAACTTCTGTGGTAACCTCAAGTTCTCGGCTTTGGAAGTATTATGCACTTGCCGTTCGCATTGCCAAGGTATCAGTAGAGCAAATAACGAATCATGCGAAGTTTGTTGGAATGTATGATCTTATTTCCAGTAGTCTGAATGACGACAACCCTACAAAATTCTTATCAGAACTTGGACTTCTCTGTGATGAAAGAAAGATCTGCGGATAGAATAAATTAAAGTTGAATCCTAAAAGCAAGTTAGTTTAGCAAAATAATGATGTAACATCGTTGTTTTTAAAGAAGTTCATTTTGATATTTTAATTATGTTCTAACCTTATTCATTGTAATTGTTCATTTGGTCGTTTTTTATCTGCTCCTTGGTAGTTTGTTATATTTATCTCCCTAAAACCTATTTCAGATCACTTGCTCAAGTTTAATAAGAAATCAACCATTGTTAGTTTCTGGAAACCTAGTATACTAAGCTGTTTAGTATCCATTTATTGGCACAGCATAGAATAACAAACTTAACTAATCATGAAAGAGCTTAGTTGAAATGGCTCAAAATCCGTCACTATGGCTCAGGTACATTCATTCTTTAACTTTCTTTAATCTTGAGCATAGTACTATTACCTACTTTCCATCCACAAATTTCGTTTATTTCTTCTAAATTTATGTCACATATGTATAGTTTCCCGCTACGATACGCCTTTTAGTCCTCATCTGAACAGATGTAAGTTGTGAGAATTTGGACCTAAATACACTTGTGTTCTTTTACATAACTTTTATACCTCTGTCTGTCAGATAACAAAACAAGACTAATTTATTACTTCTGAATATATCTGTGCTCACAATTCAAAGTCGTAACTTAATACATGGAACAATTTGAGTACTTTAGGTATGTATAAATCACCAAGTCATCAAACGTCTTGACATTTTTCGAGATAGATGACTTGTTCTTATTAATGACATGAAAAAGACAACTAAAATGGTTAAGATGTGTCTTACGCTTCCGCAACCAGTGATAACAGTATAGTTATTAATTGTACTCAAATTTTATGCAATAATTTGGTGTTCGTAACTAGCATTTCCTTCATTAATTTTAGGCATTCCATCATCATTATAAAACTTCCAATCAAGTTAATTTAGGTAAGTTTAACTCTAATTAACTTTCTTGTCATTGATCATGGTGTTGTCGTTGTTTCTCTTGTAGTTATTGTGCTCATAATGATATTTTAGCATCATAAGGGTTACGTCTCATTTAGTCATTGTTCTGTATAAATTTTCAGGAGTTTCATACACAAATTTTATTACTGGAAACATTTTGGTTTGGTAAGTGCTATCTGTAGAATCCAATAAGCCGGTATGAGGATCAACTCCAGTCATATATTGTACAGTAATTTATATTTGTAAATAAAATTCTATCTGTAAGCAATTACTACAAATCTTGTTCTCAATTTTCATGTTCGTTTCTGTACAAATATGGACTGAATTAAAATTTTCATTACTGAAACTGAAGATGCGTGACCAACTGTTTAAAAATAAATAGTTAAAACATTGAGATATGACTAATTAATTTTACAATGATCTTACGAAATCCCGTAATTTTTAATGTGACAGTGTAAAAGGATGCACCCTGTTGATGCTTATCACTTAGGAGTACTCGTTACAAAATATCCACTTTATTCAGATAAAACTGTTTTCGAAATAGATCAGTGATAACGTTTCTGGCAGATGCGGGTTCAAATCTCACAGAAAACACCACTCTTTCAAAGTTTACAAATGCACCTTTTTGACACGTCCTAACTAGCACTGTAGTTAGGTATAGGGCTTCATTTCGATTGCCCCCAATAATCTAACATTTAACAAGCTCACACCGAGGATCTCTGCGTATTATATATAATTGATAAAATCATAATTGCATAATACATTGGTCCCTGATAATGAGAACATTAGGTAAAATAATAAAACCGAAATTGGTGTGAAGAAAACCTTATATCACTCACCTGTTGGTACTCATCAGTTGTCGGTATCTGCCTACAATGTCAGGACCAATTTGTTCAACCTACTTCAGTTCGTATTAGTTTCAAATGAGGTGAATCAGTAATAACGGATGATGATTGGCACCTATTTCGTAACGACTAGCGATCACGATTCGATACCCAAAGTCAAAATATGACTTTCGATTGAGTCTTATAATCGTATTTGTCTTTGTCAGCTGCAACGTGGAACTTCGTACATTCGAAGATCAGTTCAAGTTGCCATACCACACAATAGCACAGAGACGCCACCGTCAGTTCAAATACCATAGTGGTAGAGGTATTAGCAGTAATGCAGATTACGGTTCGAAGATATTATTCAAGAAGCATAATCCAGTGAAATAAATTTAAAAAGATCAAGGTGATTAGGAATTCAGAAGGTTCGAATTTGAGAGAACACAAAGAGTGGATGCACACTAACCACTGCAAACGGTTTTGAGCCACGTCGTTCAAGGTCTCTAACCATCGATCACTATCGTCCAACGGACTCCAACCAGGTAATCGACACTTACCAAAATGACTTCACTTGTCAGTGACTTCATGGATCTGTGCGACGTCTTGCTTTGGCCGCACCTAGCCTTCCAACCCACTTCTACAACGAGAAACACTGCTAGTTGAGGCAGTCGGTGGTTGGGCATACGTAGCACATGTACCAAAATATCAGGGTCCACTGCTTTCCTTTGTTTTGGATTTCCACTGGCTTTCTCAACTACGTTAAGTTTCGAAGGGCTAATGTCGGCACGAAACCATAAGATCCATCCACGTGTCTTTCCTTTTCACTGAGTCTACGTACGTCAGCATTGAAGTCACTGTCATCGACATTGATTACTTCAAGTAGTGTCCATCAAGGCTGTCCACTCTCCCTATTCTTGTTTAACTTTGTCGTAGATATCGTCTGACATTTCAGGTGTGGACCGTTTACCAAGAGAAATGCTTGCTGACTTAGAATATGCTGATGACATAGTCCTATTCGGTGAAGACGCTGACAAAATGCAGAGTCTTCTGATCAGCCTAAGCAACAGTGCAAGCTTGTTTGGGATGCGGTTCTCCCCCTCGAAATGCAAAATGTTCCTTCAGGATTGGGTTGCATCGGCACCTGAACTAGTGATAGGAAGTGAAGTAGTCGGGCGTGTAGACCGCCTCACTTATCTCGAGAGTCTCATCAGTACTGATGGCCTGGTGTATGACGAAATTTCGGTACTATGCAGAAGGCTCGACTAGCTTTTTCCAACTTGCGTCACTTATGGCATCGGCGAGATGTCCGTTTACTAAACAAAGGACGAGTGTACTGCGCATCAGTTCGCTCTGTCCTACTATATGGATGCGAAACATGGCCGGTAGGAGTTGAGGATATTCGTACGTTATTAGTATTCGATTATAGATGTCTCCGAATCACTGCTCGTATATCCTGGGACAACCGAGTAAGCAATGCTGTCGTTAGGAAACGAGTACTAGGTAGGGGTGGCAAATCAATAGATGAAATGTTGAAAATTCATCAGTTGACGTGGTTGGTACATGTGTTACGTATGCCTAACGACCGAATGCCTCGACGAGCTATGTTTTGTGGTGTAAGAGTAAGTTGGGACAAAGCTAGGGTTGGCCAAACCAAAACATGGAACAAATCGACGAATTCACTGATAAGTGAACTGCGTCATGTTGATAGATATGGGCTACCTGGTTGGGGTCCGCGAGATGAAAGTCATCAATGGTTAGAGACCTTGAACGACATGGCTCGAAACCGTTTGCAGTGGTTAGTGTGCATCCACTCTTTGTGTTCTCTCAAATTCGAACTTTCTGAATTCCTAATCACCTTGATCTTTTTAAATTTATTTCACTGGATTATGCTTCTTGAATAATATCTTCGAACCGTAATCTGCATTACTGCTAATACCTCTACCACTATGGTATTTGAACTGACGGTGGCGTCTCTGTGCCGATGTGGTACGGCGACTTGGACTGATGTACGTTCGTACGAAGTTCTACGTGGTAACTGACTTTCCGCATTGTTCTTCTTTACATGTATTTTTAGCGTTTGGACATTTACCGACTTTGCTTTAGAATGCTCAAATACTTGTTACCCAACAAACTAGAACGTTTTTTACTCTCGCATTTCCAATACCTGAGTAATTAATAATCTGATCAAAAGTACTAAGTTGGTAGTACTTCTCTCAATATGTGGCTTTTTCCTTGAAGATGCAATCATCTTTAGAGGACAGAAACGTGGAAGTCTATTTTTATGTTAAACACTGTCGTTAAGAATCTACACCTCATCCCAGATAATATCGTTCCTTACTTCATTGACAACTCCTGTTGTCGTCGAAGTAGTGGATACCTAGATATGTGTATCACTATATGTTTCATTTAAATACTACTCGATTGGCTTTTGCCAACCTGCGTCACTTATGGCGTAGGCGTGATATCCGTTCTCTAATCAAAGGACGGGTGTACTGTGCAGCAGTTCGCTCCGTTCTCCTATATGGCTGTGAAACATGGCCAGTGAGAGTAGAAGATATTCGTAGGTTACTGGTTTTCGATCATAGGTGATCATAGATGATAATAATCGATGGTTAGATACCCTGAATGACATGGCTCAAAATCGTTCGCAATGGCGCCGGTGCATTTATTCTTTGTGTTCTCTCAAACCCTAATCTTCTGGATTCTTCAACACCTCTAGTTTCGACTCTCTAAACTTTTCTCACTGAATCATACTTCTTGAATAGTATCTTCTAACCCTAACCTCTCCGATTACTTCTAATTCTCTTACTACCTCTACTACTATTGGATTTGAATTGACAATTATATCTTTGTGCTGATGTGGTATGGCAACATGAACCTATGTACTTACGTACGAAGTTCTACGTTGCATCTGATTGACTAAATACTATCACACAGCTTTAGGAAATAATATTATTTTGCTCAAGTGTCTAGATTTTATTGACACCAGTTTTACTACTAATCAGAGTGACGGTGAATCTTAGTGGGAGAATAATTCTCCAATGCTGTGACAGAACGCATTGCACTTCTAGGAATCCTGCGTTATGCTGAAGACTAGTATATACTGAACCAACTGTAACTTCTTTAAATCAGGCAGTTGTCTTTATAGCGAAATGTTATTTTACTACAATCCAACCATTAAAGCTGAGGTTACACATTTTTTGACACCTAACAATTTGACGTCGAATACGAAGTCTTGATAGAACAGATCAAGACGAGGGGAGGCACTAGTGTACCTAGTATTCAGCCGCACATTTAGTGTGAATGTACATGATTTGATGGTCTGCTCGTAGTGCTGGGTCCGAACATACAGTCTAGTTACTGAAGGTAGGTTACCACTGTTCTACCCCATCATATTTAGTGTGTACAACGGAAGAACAATCATTCCTGGTTTTAAGCCACAACATAAGCCACTAAACCTGACTCGTTAGTTTTTAGACCCTATGAAGATGACACCAGCTTAACTATTGTATCTTACCATCACAGCTAATTAGGTTACAATCTTGGTTTAGTCAGCATGATATACTAACACTAGCGTGCCATTAGATGTTTAAATACATACGAAATGCGAACATTGGTTATAAAACGAGGGCCTCACTAGTCCTCTGAGTAAAAGTGGACGGCTGAGAGTTAAACCTAAATATATTAGTTTTACAATAGCATGAAATTGATGATAAATACAAGAGCTCAGATAATATTTGAACACACAGATTAAAATAAGGTATGCTCTGAAATAAACACGATACTAGTTAATAGAACATGTTTGCACAGATATTTTACAGAGTGAAAGAGTTAAGTTAGAGATAAAGTCCTTCAGGTGTACCTTCACTTTTCCGGTAAAGTACGTTCTCTTTTGCCTTTTTAAAATCTTCATCAGTGACTTTCATTCTTCTTTCTCGTAGAGCCAATAACCCAGCTTCAGTACAAATAGCCTGAAAAAAATAAATAAGGAAATTAAAATCCAACCTATGTACTATGCAGATAAATATAAATATTGCCTCTGCTCTTTTAGAAAATCTTTATCTCAGATAAAAGATTGTACATTATATAGTCCAGTATTCATTTTAGTCTGACTATACGATGACCTTTGACTCCGTCCAGCATAAATGCGTACGGGAAACTGATATCTTAGCAATGACCGTAGACAAATGCGAAGACTAGTGATCAACGCGTCCGTGAACTTCCAAAGGACAGTTATTTTGTTTGAGGATTTTACAGTCAGTTAGTAACAACGCAGGACTTAGTACGTACGCACACCTAATCAATTGGCAAAGAGATGAGAATGTCAGACCTAATCCCAGAATAGTAGAGGTCGCAGCAGAATTGGCGGTAATGGAAAACATAACTGACTGAATATAGGACTCGAGGAAATATAAACCAGTGGAAAAAATATAACCAATTCATAAAGTTAAAATTTGAGGGAGAATGAAAAATAGATGAACCTGCGCCATTTCAGACAATTTTGAGCCATGCTATTCAAAGTTTTTAACCACTGATTAGGATTGTCACGCGGACCCTAACCACAGGATATACAGGGTAAAACGCTGTCTTAAGCCTATGGAATGTAACTATCGGACGTTGGAAAGTATGCCTATGTTCTAGAACCTGTCGAAGTCTATCTCATCTTACTTTGATGTCAGCACCTGAAAGTTCATCCTTAGAAGCAACATATTCCTCTAAATTCACGTCCTCTGCTAAAGTCATGCGGCTTGTATGAATGCTGAAAATACGACGTTTTGTTTTTTCATCAGGAAGAGGGAATTCGATTTTACGATCGATTCGACCAGGCCTGATAAGTGCAGGATCCAACGTTTCAATTCTGTTAGTAGCCATAATAACTTTTACGTCTCCACGAGAATCAAAACCATCCAGTTGATTGAGTAGTTCTAACATCGTTCTTTGTATTTCGCGTTCACCACCTGAATTTGATTCGTACCTAAGATAATCATCAAAAGAAAGAAATTAGCGAATCGAACTTAGCCTAGCTTACATATAACGTGTACGAACCCAGTGTAATTCGAAAAAACCATTTATGTAACCCTATCGACAATAAAAGAAGCAAACCTGGTGAAAGTAACTGTGTATGAAAATAGTAATAAAAAATAACTTGGCTCACTTTACTCTTCCCACAAATATTATCTAACAAATATACTGTTTGAGTACAGTGCTATGCAGCTTAAATTCAGTCAGTCAGTACGTACGTATGTACATAAGTTCATGTTGCCATACCACATTATTAGCACAGAGATGCAAATGTCAAATCAAATCCCATAGTGATAAAGATGGTAGGGGTATTAATGTTATAATAAAGAAGACTAGGGTTTAAGATATTATTCAAAAAAAAAATATAATTCAGTGAGATAAGGTTAGAAAGACAAAGGTAGAAGAGCTGACGAATCCAGAAGATTAGGATTTGAGAGAGCTCAAAGAGTGGATGCACCTGCGCCATTGCAAACGATTTTGAGCCATGTCGTTCAAGGTCTCTAACCATTGATGACTTTCGTCTCGCGGACCCCAACCAGGTAGTCTACATCTACCAACATGACTCAGTCCACTTGTCAGTGACTTCATGGATTTCTGCCATGTTTTGGTCTGGCTTAAATTTGCAGAAATTATATCAGATAGCAAAAGCATGACCACATGACAGAAATAAAACTCATCCCTGAACCTTGAGATGTCTAGTTCTAATTGAAATGAATAAGTATTTAAACATGACTTTGTCTTTTGAGTCAAATGGGGTTGGTCATCTGAGTGGAAAAAACTATAGTAAGGGGCGTATTAAATGGATCTTCCCGTGAAATACTCCTAACTACAAACTATGTTATTTATGAAGAACACGCGTAACCCTTTCATTCAAGTAACCCTAAAACGCTTTTACGAAATTGGAATATGCGCGAGTACCTGTGTCCGCAAGCTACCGAATGGTTGACCTTGTGATGAATGTGGCCATATATATATATATATATATATATATATATATATATATATATATATATATATATATATTTATATATGCGGAGGTGCTAAGCAGTTATATTCATCCAAGTATAAGCACACCAGTAAGAAATCATCTGTGTTAATTAGTATGTGAAGTCTTTTTCTTGTTGCAGCTGCTATTCATTTCAATAGTCTCCAAGTACAAAAGGTGGACAGTCAGTCAGTCAGTTGCAACGTAGAACTTCGTACGTAAGTACATCAGTTCATGTCGCCATACCACATCAGCACAGAGATATAATTGTCAATTCAAATCCAATAGTAGAAGAGGTAGTAAAGGTATTAGAAGTAATCGGAGGGGTTAGAATTAGAAGATATTATTCACGAAGTATGATTCAATGAGATAAGTTTAGAAAGTAAAAACTAGAGGTGTTGAAGAACTCAGAAGATTAGGATTTGCGAGAACACAAAGAATAAATGCACTGGCGCCATTGTGAACGATTTTGAGCCATGTCATTCAAAGTCTCTAGCCATCGATTATTATCATCTCGCGGACCCCAACCAGGTAGTAGACAAACACCGACATGGCTCAGTCCACCTGTCAATGACTTCATGGATTTGTGCCATGTTTTGGTCTGGCCGCCCCTAGCTTTCTTCCAACCTATTCCTACACCACAAAACAAAGCTCGACGAGGCAGTCGCTGGTTAGGCATACGCAACACGTGTCCCAACCACCTCAACTGATGAAGTTTCACTACTTCATCTATTGATCTGCCATTCTTACCTAGCACCCGTTTCCTAATAACAGCGTTGCTCACTCGGGTGTCCCACCCACCTTACAAAAGGTGGACAGAATTAGTTAAACTAAGAACCTATAAATAGTGTGCTCACGAACATCAAATCGGTTTATTATTATGAAACTATGGAGATTAATCCTACGGTGCATATAGATTCTGAAGCCCTGACAAAATGGTTAAGAATCGATGGCGTATAACAAGGAACCATCACTTGACAAATCAAAAAATGCTTTAGAGATACACTCTGGTTCAAAAGGAAGCATTGCTTATTACATTTAGTGCTAAACCTCAGTCACTCAGTTACAACGTAGAACTTCGTACGTACGTACGTACGACAGTTCACATTGCCATACAACATTGACGCCAACGTCAGTTCAAATACCATAGTAGTGAGGATAGTAGAAGAATTAGTGGTAATAGATAATATTAGAGGTCGAAGATATTGTTCAAGAAGTACAATTCATTGAGATAAATTAGGAAGGAGAAAGATAGATGATGAGGAATTCGGAAGGTTCGAATTTGAGAGAACACAAAGAGTGGATTCACACTAACCACTGCAAACGGTTTCGAGCCATGTCGTTCAAGGTCTCTAACCATTGATGACTTTCATCTCGCGGACCCCAACCAGGTAGCCCATATCTATCAACATGACGCAGTTCACTTATCAGTGAATTCGTCGATTTGTTCCATGTTTTGGTTTGGCCAACCCTAGCTTTGTCCCAACTTTTTCTTACACCACAAAACATAGCTCGTCGAGGCATTCGGTCGTTAGGCATACGTAACACATGTACCAACCACGTCAACTGATGAAGTTTCAACATTTCATCTATTGATTTGCCACCCCCTACCTAGTACTCGTTTCCTAACGACAGCATTGCTTACTCGGTTGTCCCAGGATATACGAGCAGTGATTCGGAGACATCTATAATCGAATACTAATAACGTACGAATATCCTCAACTCCTACCGGCCATGTTTCGCATCCATATAGTAGGACAGAGCGAACTGATGCGCAGTACACTCGTCCTTTGTTTAGTAAACGGACATCTCGCCGATGCCATAAGTGACGCAAGTTGGAAAAAGCTAGTCGAGCCTTCTGCATAGTACCGAAATTTCGTCATACACCAGGCCATCAGCACTGATGAGACTCTCGAGATAAGTGAGGCGGTCTACACGCCCGACTACTTCACTTCCTATCACTAGTTCAGGTGCCGATGCAACCCAATCCTGAAGGAACATTTTGCATTTCGAGGGGGAGAACCGCATCCCGAACATGCTTGCATTGTTGCTTAGGGTAGTCAGAAGACTCTGCATTTTGTCAGCGTCTTCACCGAATAGGACTATGTCATCAGCATATTCTAAGTCAGCAAGCATTTCTCTTGGTAAACGGTCCACACCTGAAATGTCAGACGATATCTACGACAAAGTTAAACAAGAATAGGGAGAGTGGACAGCCTTGATGGACACTACTTGAAGTAATCAATGTCGATGACATTTCGGCATAAGCTCTAACTCGACCAGTGATGTTCGAGTAGAGAGCCTGTTTAAGGTTTATTTACTTCTTTGGTACATGCTTTAATGACAGCCACAGCCACAGAACCTCACGATCAACAGAGTCGAATGCCGCTTAAAAGTCGATAAATACTAATATTGTGGGGCGTCTGAACGTATTTCTTTGTTCTAGGAGCTGCCCCAGTGTTAATATTTTGTCCAAGCTGTTCCGATCATTGCTTATGCTTCTTATCGGCTTGCGATTCAATTAACCTCGCTGTTTGTCACGTTTGGAGCCAGATGGGATGAGTTTTCAAGCACCTATCAGTTTGGTAGATATTAATCAAATCCAGTTTCTCCCTAAGCTTATGGTTTATCATCTTGGTAGATATCACTGTTTTCACAGCTTTTTCGATATTATTACAAGCTACCCATGGGTGGGCATCATTTGCATGGCTGCCTTACTTTTTATAGTGGCTCCTGAAATATAATCCTATCTTTGTTCGCTTTGGGGTTCGCCAGGTCAAGAGATGTTTTTCCATGTGCTCAAAGTTCGTGTTTTCTAAAAATAGGAGATTATATTATCACGGTTGCAATAGACGGTCGTCATTGTCTGATCTTTGAAGCACGAAACCATAAGATCCATCCACGTATCTCTCCTTTTCACTGAGTCTACCGACGTGCGCATTGAATTCACCAGCAACCGTTACTATATCACCGTGCCTAACGTTTTTGAGGAGGTCCGAAAGCTTTCTGTATAACTCTTTTATCTCGTCCGAGTTGCAGTCAGTAGGGACATATGCAGAGACAATGAAGAGGCAACTACGAGTTTCCCTATCTTTACGGGTCCTTACTGTTCCGTTTAGTCGGACAGCGCACAAGCGACTATCTACTGGGATCCAGTCCAGGAGAGCTAGTTCTGCAGTAGGACTTAATGCTGAACCTACACCAAAGAGGCCACGAGAAGCAAGCGCGAAATGTACGAAGATACATGTCTAATAATTTCATTACTGAATATTAACTCATAATATCTCTATGGCCATTTACTTCTTAATAGTTTGTTATTTACCGTCAGCCAACATCAACGTAGGATCCGGCACAAATTTGAATCGGGTCAACTTGCTACACTGTACATCAGCACAGCAAGACAAGAAATTAATATGAGAAACGAAAGAGGAATCAATATTAACTCTGTAAGTGGGTAAAAGCTAATAGGTATTGTTGTTTTAGTGTAGAAACTTCATTCTTTACCGACAAGTAATGTGTTCAGACTTTAAGTGAAATTATCATTAGTCTATGATTAACGTAAACCAGTTCTGAAACACTGTAGATCTGAAGGAGAAACGTATCACGAATACTCATGCACTTACATCTACTAGTGACTATCCTACTATACATGGGATACTTGAAAATCCACTGACCTTTTTGTCCCCACGGCATCGATCTCATCAATAAATACAATACTGGGTGCATTTTCTTCAGCTAAGCGGAACAGCTCACGAACCAACTTCGGACCATCACCTAAATACTTCTGGATTAATTCTGACCCGACAACACGAAGGAAGGTAGCTGATGTCTGGTTAGCAACAGCCTTAGCTAGCAATGTTTTGCCTGTAAAAAATACCAGAAAATTGCCAACATAATAAAATTACACACTAATAGTGGATTATTCGACGGTTAACTTAGGAGATTGATTTCAACCGACTTTGACAACAACAGATTGACACGTTTTGTAGGTGGATGAAGATGGCTAAAACATTCATTGGCAAATCCTGTTATTGAGGAAACAGTTGGATAGAAATCCTAGTTAGAACTCATAAGAATTTGGCGATAGAATCACAATTCATTAGGAATAGCTGTCGACATATATATATATATATATATATATATATATATATATATATATATATATATATACGAAACAAATTCAAGGAGTTTACGTTAACAAATACACACGCAGAAGAGGGAATCCTACCTGTGCCTGGTGCTCCATACAAAATTACACCCTTAGGTGGTTTAATACCCATTTCTTCATAAAGCTCAGGATGAGTTAGAGGAAGTTCAACTGATTCTTTAATCTCCTGTATTTGTACATCGAGTCCACCAATATCTGCATAGGTTTCTTGAGGAGCCTTTTCTAATTTCATAACTGTAACCATGGGGTCAGTTTCGTCCGTCAAGACACCAACAACAGCATGAACCTAAATAACTCGGTTGATGGAAATAAATACTTTGTTTACTTTGTGGTTTAACAAGACAGAGCAACCAGGTTCAAGCATACCCTTATCGACGAAAGAAAGGATAGTTACATAGTGCTCGCTACCAACAGAGGTGGATACTACGACGTGATTGTCGTCAATAATTTCTTCCAACGTCCCCACAGACATTGGAGTGCCACGCAAGTCATCTACTTTTGACCGTTCTTCCTAAAACAAGTTAAGAAAATTAATATTAATCACCTCATGACGCTCTTCATCTGTTTTAAGACGCTCCTGGTTTTTGATAAACTCTTCTTCCATAAGTAGAAAGTCTTTGATTCTCTCCATTTTTAACAATCGAAGTTTGCAACGTGTGTGCGGTGTAACTTGAGGTAATTTGTTGGCACTATCTGGACCTTTCGACCGTTTGTGTTTACCCATTCTAGTAGGCACTGGTGGGTCGAATTCCCTTCGTTTAGTCTGGAAATAAAAAATATATAGTCTCTCACCTTATCATCCTTTTTGTTTCCTTCTTGGCTAGATTGCTTTTGACCCTATTCACAGAATTATGAGGAAAGTGATCACAAACCATTTTTTAAGCAAGATAACTACACTCAAATCCTTTCCGCTATCTTTAGTATAAGTAAAAAAGGATAGACTTATATATGTACAAACAAGTTGACACACTAAGAAACAGACCCGTACTGCGCGCCTACATTCAATATTAAATTACTCTCAGATTCTCTCCTACCAAAGAGAACAATCTTCAACCTTATTACTTTTGCACTTATAAGTGGTTAAAAACTAAAGAAAACAGTATAATATGTCGGCAAACTTTTAGTTTTCATTCATACATGTCTTTCTGTCTAAGCCGTTTGGAACCTTATTTCGATTACTGGACAATGTGAAAGAAGTTTTGTCAGCACTCAATCATTGAAAAGTGGTATGCAGCGTCATAAGTAAAAAAGCTGTTACTGCGAAGTTCGCACCTACAGCTTTAAAATGGTTGACTACAAACTGGTTTATGTGGTCATGCTAGCAAAAGTGCTCAAAAGGAAAGAGCTTTCTGTCCGGAGCCATAGTAATCACGAACCATATCAAAAGACATAATAGTATGCACAGCCTAAAAAGGTCTAGTGACGCTCGTTTTCTTGACTCGAAAATCGATGAGAGTCCATTCAAATAAGACCAGAGTTGACTCGGCTACGTGGGCTAAAAGAGAAAGGATTTATTTAGGAGAACGCGGTTTAAAAACCAGAGAAAGCTGGTTTCTTCTGTGCTGCATTCACCAAGTGGTGACAGTAGGGAAACACCCAGAAAAATTAGTTGTACGACTGACTTTGTTTCTGGCAGAAAAACATCTTCCATGATCTCAGTGTGAGTAATACTACTGTGATTGCTACTTCAATGAAAAATGACTGATAAAAAGAAAAAAGAGATGATCTAATGTCTTCAAGCAAAAGCAAGTCTCCTCAACAGCAATCATGAAGTCGATAAATGATCGAAGTTACAGTCCATAAAGTCAAACGGAGTGAAAATCCTGAACTTAGAATCCGCGTTTCTTATGACACTGAGTTGATTAGATGTCTATTAAATTGGTCAACCACTCAAGATATCTCCATGTTCACCTTGCTGGTAGTTTACAGACTAGATGTTGAAACAGTATGAGGCTGTTTCACGTGCGGCACGAAGTCATTTAAATAGTCCTTGAGTTTGCCACACAAAAGCAAGCGACTGCATTTGGGTGTACCGATATACTAAGTTAAGCTGTACGTAATTGCCACCACAGAAAATCGATTGAACCAGTCTAAGACAACCGAAAGCTTGGTTTTGAAGGTTTCTCATTTGCTATAGCCAACAAAATCGAGAAACCTAAAAGGCGAAGAATATTCTTGTCATCCTCGAAAACATATCCCACGAAAGTCTGATGCGCGAATTAGTTATTTGCTGCTTTAAGTTCAAGAAAAAGTATGTGTCATTTAGCTTGATTTGCCCCAATGCAAACTATGGGCTGAACAAGAACTTAGTTGATGAACCCAACACCCAACATATGTATTCCAATTTTTAAAAAGGACTCTTGCGACCATGTTCATGAGTTTAATATTCCCAGAACATAGGTATTTGACTTTGGTTAGTGCTAACCTTTATTATTTTATTTTACTGTTGCTTGCTGCCAAGCTATTGGCAAAAAGGTAGTGCTTGAATAAGCTTCAGGATACAGCATGGTTACCTGAATGATTGTTGATGTTTGACTGTCCTCTGGGAACAGTTCCTGGAAGCCTAGTTGATTAATATTTGATCCCGTCTTATTAATTCTTAGGTATCGAACACTTATTGATCAATCATTTATTATGCTGTTTAGTTAACTATTTTGTTCTAGAACAACCAGAAACTGACTAAAAGAAGCAGTTCACTAGTATTAATCGAAAACAGTAGTCTCTTCACATACACTCCGGATACTGTGACTATCAAGGAACCTGATATCCTCTACCTGTTGAATAACATTTATTCAGGTAAGTCCACGTGATGCAATGAAATGCATCCTAAATAGGTCAGGAAAGTAGCAAATTCAAGCATAAATTACTTTAGCAGACGTCCTAATCTATCATTAAGCCAGGTAAGATTAACAGAAGACTGCAATAATAACACAGTCAGTTCTATCTTCAAAACAGGCACGAGACATAAACCTAAGTACTATGGACCCTCAAGTCTAACAAACGTGGTTATGAAAATTTCAGAAATGATTATTTGTTAGGATCTGTCTGAGTAATTAGACGAAAAGTAAATTCTCCTTAAGGAGCCGCTTGGCTTTAGAAGAGACCATTCATATCTCACGAACATTTTGGCAGTCCGAAAATCTGATGCGTTCATGAAGATCAAAAGCTATCCATAAATGTAATCTTTATTGACTTTAGAATGGCTTTTGTCTGAGTAAAGTGACACTGGGAAAGCTTACTACATGGATTAAGGACTTTCTAATCCAACGCCAACAAGGAGTATGGGTTACTCAGAAGTTGTCTAGCCAGGAAACTGTGCTCGGCGAGGTGCCTCAGGGTACAGTTTGGGGACTAGTATTGTTCCTCCTGCACGTTATTAACGTTCCGAATATCTTATTTCCACCAGTTTTATTGTACACGGATGACATCGAGATGGAGAGCGATGAAACATGAAGTTGATGGTCTACAGCTTCAAAATGAAATACGGAAATTATCGCATCCAGAACAATCATGGTGTAACCTAAGAGTCATCATATGCCAAGACTGAAAACCTACTGCACTTTATCATACAAACTTCATAGTCTATACCTAGCGCTTTTAACCATGTTGATGCTGAGACATTTCTTACCATGTGAGCGGTACCCGAAGGAAGCTGCTACCTTGACGTGGTGGTCTGGCTTGCCTATCGTAATGACCCAACCGAGCTATATTGGCTGGAACTTACGTTCCTGAAGGTTCTACCACGCCAGGTAGGTCGATTGGAGAACGTTGAGATTTAAGCAGCTACTCAAGGTCTGAGGGCGAAGTCGTACTGCTGACTGCAAAGAGGTGTGACGGCAGTAAGGTGTTTCCCTCGGATAACCAGCATCTGCAGCGATGCTGCCTTCTCACAAGGAAGGAAGGGGCTAGAAAAGGTTGACCCTAAGAATGTCACACCTCACCCTACCTGACGGATTTCCGTCTCCGGCGGAAGAGCCTTGTAGAATGAGCGGAGCTAATACTCAAAACCCCTCTCATCAAAAGGCCGTGCGGGACCGGCCTCAAGCAGTTGTCCCTTGAGCTCTGCTGTCAGGTTTCCAGGCTCTCAGACCGACACTAATCTATCTTCTTTTTCAGGTTACTCAAGAAACACCCTTCCACAGTGTGGGCAGCCAGTAAGTGACAACCGCCCCTCAACTTTTCCGACTTATCAAGGAAACTGGTATTAGGAACCCAAATGTGAGTGAGACTATTTCGGAAAAGGATGGTCTTATTATCCATTCTCAATCCAGGAGACTGGACCGATGAGCAGAACACTTTAGGGATCAGTTCAACTGGCTTTCAGCCACACTTCGGATACCCACGATCTCCAGTCGTTCTAAATGGCAAGTTGACGTAAGCCCTCCGAACCTTTATGAAGTTGAAAAGGCTACAGGAAATATAAAGCGAGGTAGAGCAGCAGGTCCACATCGGCTAACTCCTGAGATTTTTAAGGATGGTGGTGCAGTTTTAGCAGCTAGGTTGACTGAGATCTAACTAATATAGTATCTAAATTGTTAACCTCCCTTAGACTTAGACGCCTTACTAGTGCTCGTGTAGAGCAGACTAGAGAAAACCAGGCTGGTTTTCGACCTGGACGTGGCTGTATAGACCACATGTTCACTCTACGACAGGTCCTGGAACACAGATACACATTTAGGCGTCCTACAATAGTTGTGTTCCCGGACCTTATGGCGGCATTTGACTCAGTAGATCGTGAGGTTCTGTGGCTGTGTCGGTCATTGAAAAGTGTACCAAAGAAGTACATTAAACTTATACAAGCTCTCTACTCGAACACTACAGGTCGGGTGAGAGCTTATGGCGAACTGTCATCGACATTGATTACTTCAAGTAGTGTCCATCAAGGCTGTCCACTCTCCCTATTCTTGTTTAACTTTGTCGTAGATATGCTTCTAGAGTTAACATTATCATCGTCTGACTTTTCAGGTGTGGACCGTTTACCAAGAGAAATGCTTGCTGACTTAGAATATGCTGATGACATAGTTCTATTCGGTGAAGACGCTGACAAAATGCAGAGTCTTCTGATCAGCCTAAGTTGGGACAAAGCTAGGGTTGGCCAAACCAAAACATGACAGAAATCGATGGATTCACTGATAGGTGGGGTGAGTGGTGTTGAAAAGTGCGGGCTACCTGGTTGGGGTGCACGAGATGAAAGTCATCAATGGTTGGAGACCTTGAACGACATGGCTCAGGTCCATCTGTGGTGTGAGCTACTTATAAGTAGTATATGACGTGAGTGTCAACGTAATGTCTGGCAGCAGAAGATGGGGGAAGATCAAGAAAGGAAGAGTTAGAACACAGTGTAATTTGTATGAAACGCATGAATAGTGACAATGGATTGATGTTTTGCAACAGGAACAGTCCAGTTCGATATGATGAACTGATATTTTGCAAATTAACGATTTAAGAAATGGATTTCCGATTTTACTGAGTAACTCTGTAATTTTCGTTAAATACAATCCGGTTGCCCCACCTCTGTTCTCGTCCACTACACATCCACTCTTTGTGGAGTACCGTGTGACCGTTTTGTTACATCAGTATGTATACAAACTTTTAAAGGTCATAGCCTAAAACAAAATTATGTGTAAGCAAATTTTCGATAGAACGTTCAGTGGTATGACTGGTTGTGGTCACGAATTTCTCAATTTTCTTGCTTGTGTTTCTCTTCGTAAAAGTGAAATCACCACAAACGTTATGCTGCTGCTAATTTGACGAATAAATACGTCACATCAGATTATGATAACAGAGGCTTACGCTGTAGTGTATCGATTTACTGTGTTGTTCTTAAACTCGGTAATTGACTCGTCCAGACAATCGTTACTAAATAGCATCTGACGGTTTCTTAATCAGAACGTGAACTCGTAGTGATGAATACGTTTATTCGGGACACACCACAAAGCGAAGCGGAGAAGCAGTGAATAAAACGGATGAAGCGACGTGAATTGGAGAAGGCTAATGAACCTAGAGATAGAGCATGATTAAGAATATATAGTCAGACAAATATAAGACAGACAAGCGAAATAGGCACACATGAATAAAAGCGACAAATAGTTGACAAGGTCAAATGACAAGTGGGACAAGTCACATGAGCTCATACAAACCAGACAATAATAAGAACGAAAGGTACTTATAAATTGTTGCAATACAAATGGCTTGGTTAAATAAATTAATCGGAAGGGCTTAACCAAATTAAATGGAAGCTAACTCGAATATATGTTGAGGCACTACAACCCTACTTTAATACTGGTTCGTACGTGAATAACAGAGGACGAATTGGACAGTTCTGGGTGTTATTGCTTCTATCACAGTTACACAGATTTGTTCACTGAAAATACTTTTATGCCTCGAGCACAAATAAAACTTCAGACTTAGGCTCAAAAAACGCAATTAAAATTCTTCTCAGACAAACTTAAAATATACCCGATAGAGAATATCCATTTATCTTCATGGTTAGAGCCCTGATAAAGTAAACATTTAGGCCTTTAGTAAGTCATTTAAAATCGTTAACTGTCGGTAGCATTTTACTCGAAGAATTTAGCTCTCACTAGAATTACATATTCTGCTGGTGAATGGAAAGTTGTCATACAATGCTAGTTATACATTTTAGAAGACAATTTTCAGAGTACTCAAAATATAAAAATTAGTCAGTGTTCGGAACTATCAAACTCAATAATCTTCACAAATTTGTTCTCCAGTTTCCTAAAGAAATGAATCAAGTGAACGAAATTCGAAGACTTACCGTAAATCTAGCGACCCTAGCAAACAGTTCGATAGGAGAAATAGTCCGAAAAAACTTACTTCAACGAGACAATTAAGCCTAAAACTGAAAGAGCCGCCGGCCACTATTGCTTGGACCACCTGAATCGGAGAATTGGCAGCTTAAAATTTTCACGACTTATCAGGTCATGAAGAGACATTTTTAACTGAACTGTCATATGCACTATATTTATGATCTAACTTTCTGAAGAACATTATAATGGACTTATGAGTAGATGACATGTTGAAAAGCCGACTTCATTCTACATACGAATTCATTTACCAAGTAATAATACAGCCCGCAAAATATTTGTACTGCGTCCACGTAGAACTAGAACCTGTGCCCATATTTCATCGCCTTTACTTACGTATTCAAACGTTTTGACAGGTTAGGTTAGTTGGCAAGGATATGCATCTAAAACCAAATAATCATATTCAGAGCTCCTTTTACATCACTGACTGACTCAAGACAATCTTTTGTTTGAAATATTCAATTAATCCTCTCAAAATAAATACAATTAATTAAGACTTACAATCATAACATAAACGGCTTACTGAAAACTTCCGTAAAAGACTGAACAGTGAGCTATTAATCATATCTATGTTACTTCTAGATTTCTAAAATAAGTTGTTTGAGATTTTAGTGGCCAATTTATTCATTTGAAAGAACGAAAAGCATAAAGTGTTCACAAGGTTGAACTGGAGATATTTCAACATATCTTGACTAGTTACGATATTCTTAGACGGTAGCTTTGATCATTACAAGTAGTCACATATTTCCAATGCTTGTTCATCGACAGATGATTTCTATAGATTTTTAGAATTCACGTCTACGGCCACGCCATTTGAATTGTTGAGCTAGAATTACAAATCGCATCTTATTCTAATCATCATCATTATTATATAGCAAGACATTATATGAAACAGTAAACAGTGCGGTGATTTTAATTATTCTTCACTACGAAAGTTTACATTAGACGGTAATACGTTCAATTCACACTGAACGTATCTGACTCCAAGAGTGATTTAGTAAGTCCGTTCGAAGCGAAGAAGATTAAACTGAGCTTCTTAAGGACCTTACATCCATTGAGGAATGGGCAGTGAAAAACGGTTTAAAACTAAACCAGTGGAAATGTCACGTCATGTACATTCTGCCCACATGACGCGAACCACTTACACCCTCAGTAGAAGTACGCTCCCTAATGTCTCCTCAGAGCGCGATCTTGGTTTAATAACCACAGAAAGCCTCTATACAAGCTTGAACTACAAAGGGGACACAGCCAAGGCATATTCAACTCTTCACTTTATGCGAAGACAGCTTGGTGCTATCACACGAGAATTATTCTTAACGCTGTTTAAGGCGTATGCACGCCCACATCTTCAGGTTCACGTTGTCGCACCCCCTCTCTTTAAAAGAGACAAAAGTATCTTGCATCGAGTGCAGAGACGAGAAACGAAATGGATGATGGGGTTGGAAGATAAAACTTACGAGGCTAGACTCCATTATTCGGGATTATTCCCCCTAAACTACAGGAGAATCAGAGGTGATCTGATTATTGCGTACAACATATTAAGCACGCCAAACCATCCCGACGTGAGCGCCTTGCAGATGCATCACCCCCACCCATCTGGAAGAAATCCTCGTAAAATTGCGGATCAAAGAGCGAACACTCAGGTTCATGCACACTTTTTCTGATTAAGTCGTTGTAACTTGGAATGCCTTCCCAGACGAGGTGATCAGAGACCCTCAGCTGACAGCTTTAAGAAGAGACCTGATAATCACGAATTCACATACAGACAATCATCTCCCTCTTGGACAAGCTGTGTCCAGTGCAATTTCCTCATATCACTAACCTAATATACCTCGTCGATTATCTCCGTTTCCTCTCTCTTGCTTACACTTCTTTCTATTCACACAATCTTTGCTACCAATTAATTAACTTATTCATCTATTATTTACCTAGTCTTGAAATCGTACTCTTATTAGCATTAGAATTTTTTCCTTGTTATTCTGCATGCTGCAACTATTTGATCTCCGGTCTGATAATGTGACAGCTGCTGATATCCAGAAAACCTACTGCCCTGACACAAACGTATTCATTCAAATCACGGGACATAATAACTCACAAATAACTGCCGACGGACTAGAATTAGACAGTCGAGTGGCTAGACCCCCATTCACTGGATACTACCAAACACCTGGAACTGTACCCAAAGGAAATCATTTGGCTTATACCAAACACATGGTGTAGAATCCAAACTGAGGTTTGGACTGCAGAATAACTGTCTGGGTAATTAAGATACGCGTATTGCCCAGATGAAACCAAAACAAAGTGACTGGGTAAATGACGGCTCTAATATTCACCATAAATATAAATGTGCGTCATTACCTAAACAAATATTACCACTCAGTTATTCCACCAACAATTGTTCAGTTAACCAGATCGGGAGCAGAAAATAAATATTATTCTATCCTTTCTGGATAGATCAGAGTGCTTCAAAAGATAATATTTGGTTGCTTATAACACAGAGTGCTTCTTATCCCGGAAGGGTGCTTCGATTCGCAATTAAAATGCACAATTCCAGTCAATGCAAACAACACAATCAAAGGAAGAACAAGACAATATGGCTGCCGCCAAGACTAAGTATCGGCTAAAACAACATCAATGCAGTTCAGAAGGAAACATAGAAACTCAATGAAGGCGAAAATAATAGAAACCATGATAAAAAACAAATGTTACCATCTCAAATGGAATCGTACAGACTAACAAAATGTACAACTGAAGGAATTAATAAGAACAAATTACAAACGTATACATGGAGGGATGTTCACAAACAAAACCATCAAAAGTGGATCTTACACCTGGAACTGTATCGAAAGAGCAGGAATCGAGAGTAAATAAATCAGTTGGTTTATACTAGCTCATAAAAAGAAATTGCATACTGGAAGCCAACACGTGGTATGAAAGTAGTTGTATTTTGTGCTCACATAAAAGTAAGAATTTGAATAACGTGCACAAACAAACCGGTAACTGGATAAGATAAACCAGAATCATTCATAAGGCATACAAACAAAAAGTGTAAACAAAATTGTCGAACATACGTTCAACAAGTGTTACAAAATAATAGCTCCCAAATCTATTAGGTCGACATTGAATACATAATCAAATTTTAAAAATTCTGCTTTACTGTTTGCTTAAACAGCGAGTCTACTACATAATAGTTATAACCGGTATCCAGCATTCGGAATACTTAGGCAAATGTGCACCGTTCATAGCCACACAGTGACGTCCTTACGAGTTCGACAATTTATAAGACGATAACGCCAGTAACACCCTAAAAATAACATTACAAACGTTCAAAATAAGGCACATGAGTTACAAAGGAGATACTGTCAGAAAAAATGCAGGTATAAATATAATGAACGGTACCTCCAATATCTTTTTCAAGAGTTAGTATAGACCATATCGATTTCGGTGCGCTCGATTCTCGTTCTTTCGAAACGGTTTCAGGCATTTTATAATGTACCTGTAAGGTGCATTTTTCTAATGATACAGACATGTAATTCAACTGACTTATAACAATAGGAAAAAAATATTCCTTTCGGTCAATGGTATAAATCAATCCCACTTGCTCAAAAAATGAGCAATCGACTAGATGACAATAATTATGTGAGTAATACAATTAATTACTATTTTTCCAACCCTTAAAAGAAATAAGGGGCGTTTTCCAAAACCAACCACATCGAGCAGAAGCAGTCTATTCACAAATTATCAATCTAAGTACAACACTTGAATATTGCGACTGCCATAAATCATTTATTGAGTGAAACAACGATAAAGCAATCATAAAAAGACTTAATACTATCAAGGAATTTGCTAAGAACCAGAATTCACAAACTATGATGCGATGATAATTGCGATGAACCTCAAAAGTGAAAACGAATGGACACATATACAAGCAATAGTAAAAGGAATAGTACATAATACAGAAATTCGAAGGGTTAGCTATGAGAAGAAATATACATTTGGATATTAACTCTAAATACCTATATAAGGACTTACAAAACCGGAAATCACATGACAAAAAAGCCAGTGCATATAAAGATTGATTCTTACCCTCTAAAATAATCTGACATTCGCTAAAATTGCTCGCATTTATGTAACCATTCCATATACTTGGCGACTAGTTAACAATTATTATACAACAGAAATATACAGACCTACTGTTGGAACGTTCTAATTTTGGACATGTGGTTCGTTTCTCCCCCTTTCTGTCACTATGCACACCTATATTTTCGAGCAGTATTTAGAACGATATTAAGCAATTACCTAATTATCTGATATTTCGTTGGTTAATTTGTACCTACTTTTATGAATAACCATGTACTCTTACTGGTCACACAGAGACGTTCATGAATATCTGTGCATGTTTGTCTGACTACCTTGTCACATTGATGCTTATCACTTCATTTCAGTTCAAGAAATTGTTTATATATATATATATATATATATATATATATATATATATATATATATATATATATATATATAGTATTTCAACTCGGTTTTTAAACTTTTAACAGGGTTTTTTAAAATAACCAAAAAATTTTTTAAAATTTTCACAGCGTTTTTTAAAATAACCACAGCGTTTTTTAAAGTTTTTTTGAAAAAAGAAGATTCATCAATAAAAACTTTTATAAATGTATCTTCAATGTTCATAAAATTTTGAGCATAAATTTGTCGTTTGTTTTTACTGGATTCCGAATTTATATTGACCGATGTATAAGAAATCTTTTTCAAAGTAATCTGAAGTCTATAAATTATCTTTTTTATATAGATTCAAGAGAAAGGCCTATAGAAAATATGTTTTCTATTTTTTCTCGAATTTCTACCATCGTTATTAACGGGTTTAATTCTATCAATTCTTCAACAACATTGATAATATCACCGCATATCTTCTTATTTGATGGTTTTCCTGTTTTTTTCTTCTCAACTCGCGATTCCTTTTTATACAACCTTATAATATTTGTAGCGGCCTGATAGTTTACATCTGTAAGAAATGCCGCATCCTTGACGCTGTATCCATCTTCAATAACTTTTTTATAAGGCTTTTTCTTTTTTCATTCGAAATCAAGTTGTTTTTTCTATTTATTTCTGACATTCTAAGGATTACAAAAAATTTAAAAAAACGCTGTGGTTATTTTAAAAAACGCTGTGAAAATTTTAAAAAATTTTTGGTTATTTTAAAAAACCCTGTTAAAAGTTTAAAAAACGAGTTGAAATACTATATATATATATATATATATATATATATATATATATATATATATATATATATATATATTTATGTGGTCTGTCTGCTTGTTTGAAATAAACCATACCTAATAACACTGCGTCAGGACGTAATTATTACCACACTGAAGGGTAAATGTAATCACAGTGTGTTCAAATTGAGTAAAAACACAAAGTAATACAGATAACATTCATTACAGAGCTATAGATGTCGTTTTTTCATTGAAATCATGAACCAATTACTGTTAGACCACCACCTGAAAGCACTAGACGGCCATTTCTTCGCAGTATGGAACTGTATGACACTCTGGACAAAGTTCGAAAAGCATACTTAGTACACGAAACATATTCTCATGATGAAGATCACACCAAAAATGTTGATGTCTACCAAAAGAAAACAAATCGTACTGAATTAAAGAGGGAATAATATTAAATGAAAATCACTGAGTTAAAAAACGTGATCTAACCTCTCTATACTTTCCGAGAAGAGCTTACGCTCAATGTAAACAGTTACTTAAGGCAATATAAATCCAGAAAATGCCCCTAAAACAACTATACAAGTATTCGACAGTATAGTACTCGATAGCATAATGTGTAAGTCATAAGTAAAAGCACTTTAGGAACTTAAAATGCTCATAGAAAAAACGGGTATAAGAGGAGCAAACACAAATGAAGATAAACAATTAGCCTCATAAAATTTATCATACGATTTTGAGTTACGCAGAAAATTGAGATTGAAGATTTACATGAATGAAGTACTCAAATGAGATTCTAAAAGCCTTACCTTATGGACGTCTAGCAATAACACTTGATGTATTCACGTTTTAAATTTCACCTTTCGATTGTATACTGATTAGCTTCTTGTGTTTTAGATGTTATGATTCTCTGATAATTTGGTTATTGTACTCAAATTTCCTAATTGTTAGAAATGCATAAACTCATAAATCTTCATTTTAACATTTAATTCTGTCCTATCCGACAAGGCGGATTGGATGTACCTGGGTGATTTGGTATTACGGAACAATTTCGAACTATATATTTTGCGGTTAGATGAACAAAGACTTGGTTAATACAGTGCATATTTTTCAGCTCCTCCAAATGGTCTTTTTACCATAACTTGACACTTCTACTAAGCAGAAGCTAAATGTTACATCCCTTTCTTCATGCTTAACTTGAGCTTATGATGGATGACCTCAATGCACGAGCGTATTAGTCTGATATATTTTTCCGCAGACTCGAACACCACATTGTTGTATCATCGTCCATGAGTGCTATAAAGGTAGACGAAGGGAGCATTTGAGGCAGTATATTGGGCATTGTTTAAACACTTGAACGCAGAAAGTCAATAAATAACCTGTTGCCAGTAACACAATACTGAAAAAATCAGATATATCTTATGTTGAATATTCCGTGTAAAATCGTTATCTGGATGAATCTGTTTAATGTTGAGCTTTCTGTTGAATAATGCTTAGGGTTGTAGATACTATACTTTGATATTTACTCACGTACATAGATAATACCTCTATTAAAACTATCATCTTGAAAATAAAACCTTTTTGTTTTGTAAATTACTGAGATAGATAGGTTTAAGTTCATCAGATTGCTTGATTCATCGAGGTTTATTATTAGTCCAATACAAAAGTGAAAAGTTTATTCACCTTGCCATAGTTGATCGTCCAGCCATACTTTATATGAGTCACCCTAGCCACCAACAAAACACGTGATATAAGTAGCCTTATTCCCCATCCTCAGCTGTCTACACCTTTTGTATTTCTCTTCCTCCTGACTGGGTTTTACAAGAGTTTTAAGAAAGTAAATTTAAGCCCAAGTCATGTTACAAATCATGTCAGGATCCAAATATGGTAATAAATCAAATATATAAAGAGAATTAAGCCTAAAACTCGAAAATGTACTGTTTCCCATCTCATAGTCAGTAAAAGAAATAGTGATTACCTCTTTATAATTAACATTTAGTACATTTGTTGAGTCATCAAATCTAGATTACTATAAGTAGTAAAGGTTTTCTGAAAGAAATTTTGAGGACACCTCAAACAAACATTAACGACAAGATTCAGCTACAGATAAAAGTTAACGGTAGATCTTGTCTCTTAATATTTTCTAGTCTCAAAGGTTTTTAAATTGTACAATCAAACTCCACAACACTAGCCAAATCATTCATTAATAATCTTAATTTTTGTCTTCACACTGTTCATATGAATTGACAGGAAACCAACTTATCTCCCTCTCCTCAAATGAGAAAAACAGAATCATATTCTATTGACAATAGGATGTACAAGTAAATAATACATATTCTAACTATCATTTAGTGGAATAGTCATTTTTATCTTTACAATTAAAGTTATTTTATGTATATAGGAAAGTCCATATGAAGTTATCAAAAAATAAAAGAAAATGACAAATGACAAATATTAATTTTTTTTTTTAATGATGTTTCGTACACTTTATACATGTAAAATCTAAAAAACAAATTGTTCGATATCATCATAAATTTTTTGATTGTTGTAAAAAAAAACCATGCAGAAACGAGAGATAATGTAAAGGATTTTTTATGGTACCCTGGAGTTGACCTTATTCATTTAACAATATTTTCATCGATTTTCAATAGTGATAATTACATCAACCGAAATCTTTCTTCATTCTATGGTCAGGTAGATATTATGCAGAAATCTGATAGTATAGGTAAGCAAATAAATCTGAAGTGATTGACGGTCTCTGTCAATATCGGAATAAATGTAAAGAGACAAAGCACAAAAATATGGGTGGTAATTGTATATAAATAAAACTCATGATTTCTGATGCAATATTGTTGAAGTAATGCATTTTTGTAGATTTACAAAATGCCAATTGGGAAATATTACGAAAATCTCCATAGCCCAGATCAACTTCAACATTCTCAGTTCATGAGTTGTTATCCTATGTTATGAGGAATTGTATTGAAGTGTTTTGAAGTAGGCTAACCAAATTAGAAACGTCTTTATAATTTACAACAACATATTTGTGATAATGTAGCTCTGCATAGTTGTGGATCAACCAGCAAAAATCCGACAGGATAGACTATAGAACTTATGTAAGCTAACCACTTAAACTGTATTAAAGTTCCAATAGATAACCAATGAAAATAACTTGAGTTGCTCAGTACCAAATGACTAAGAGTTGCAGTAATAAATGGTGACCACATAGCTATAGTTATAGCACATAAAATCATATTAAGCTTTACTGCTTTCTGTTCAGGAAAGTGTTCACAAGTTCCACTTGACCATGAATTACTATTCCATTGATTCAATGACTCTTGTTTTTGCTGTTGTTGTTGTTGTTGTTGTTGTTGTTGTTGTTGTTGTTGATTATCTGATCGAGACTGTGATAAAATATTATTTTGTTTACATATTTCAGTTATTGAATGATCGTCCTTCTCTAGATCACTTAATTTATTAAAAATTATGTGATCGGTAAATGATGATGTATTAGTCATATTTGTTGACTGTGTTAGTTTAACATTCTTAATATCGACTATATTATTTTTATTCTGTTCATTATGTGAAATTATATCATTATTTTGTAACGTTAATTCATTTGTTCGTTGGTTAACAAATTGTCCCAATTCAACTTCGTCAATAACTGATAATAAAGGCTTATAGAAATATTCTGGTATTATTACTTGACCATGTTGTGGGCAAAAATGTTTGATAATTTTTTGACAATTATTATCGTACATTTCTTTCATCAGATGATGATGATGATGATTATTGTTGAATACTTCCCATGGATAATCATTATCCTCATGGTTAGTAGCATGATTAATAATGGGACTGGATGGATAATTGGTTATAATATCATAATTGTTTATTTTTGGTGTAAACCAATTATGATGTATGATTTCGTCTGTAACCTCAGTTGTTTGACTTGAAATCCCAGCATTAGAAGAACTTGATCCTTGTTGATATTGTGATGTTGTTGTTGTTGTTGTTTGTAAGGATGATATTGGTGTCATATGTAACAAGTTAAATGAAAATAAATGTTTATGAGATGGTGACTTGGAATATTTTTTTATACAGTTTTGATTATCAATAGTTTCATCGGTAATTTTCGTCGACTCAATTATCTCTTGATCTGCATTTGGATTAATCTCTATCCATGAATATCGATTTTTCTTGAATTCATTATTTCCGTTTGTATGAAAATATTTATATTCAATTTGTAAATTTTCCAATTTACTTAAAGAATTACATTTTTGCTGTCATATAGGTAAATAAAATATTATTTAAATATATTTGTAATCATAATCAATCATAACTTTTATGGAAAAATAACATGTAACAGCATTGAATACCATAAATCGACAATAGTGATATTTAGTTAAATTAATTTTAAGAAAATAATTAATATATAAAGAGTAAATGAAAAATGAATAACATTAAATAGTCAATGGATAATAAATTGGAGACCGCTCATCGAAAGAGGATATTCTGAATACCTCTGTTTTACATTTATACCATGAATGATGTATGCATCATTAACAATCAATGAAACAGTATGAAGATAAACTATTATACTGTAGTTCTGACTGAAACCAATTAAAATTTAATTTCGTTGAAATCATGAATCGACCAATTTTAGACCATAATTAGAAACCTGGAAGCACTGGATGGAGGTTTCGTCCTAATATGAAACTCGGAAGCAGTGCGCGTCCACGACCCCCGTTTGCAGGAATCGAAATTGTTTAAGGCGATTAAATTAAATAGAACATGTAGCTAATATATAGTTGATAATCTATTCGAATCTGTATCACTGCTTTATTTCAGTGAAATCGAAAACTAATCGGTCTTGGTCATTGATTTGATCGTAAAATCAACAAGCGAACTAGTGTTATCCACAAAATAAAAATCAAATTTCATAATATATTAAGTTTATCGTTGTATATAAAATCAATATATAATATTAACAGAAGGTAAAATATCTAGTTTATCAATCAATTTGCAAGTAATTCGTTGTATTTTTCAAATTATTCATTATACTACTGCATATGTATGCTTTGTATTAAAGTTTTTTCCGAATAATTCTGCAACAAGTATACTATTTTAAGACCACTGATTTCGAATCTAAACGTTTATATATGTGTATGCATGATTATTATCACACTCAGTTTCATTAAGCATTAGGAGTAAACGCTGTTTTTCATAAGTGAAATATTATTAACCTACAAGGTTATACACATAAAACTGAGACAAGCTTTGATTATCACTGTTATTACTTAATTGAAAATTCAGTTGAATATTATGATATCACTTCATAAATATTTTCTGTTTGTAATCTGTTTATGCAATGAGTTAGTATGAGTCATAAAAATATATTTTATCAATAATAATGTAATTTCATGACAGCGATTCTTTCCTTTGTCAAGAATTTTTATCTGCATTTCTATTTACCTGTTATTAAAATAGTCATTCACTTATTCTATTAATCAATAATTTTATTTTGTCAACCAAAACACTGTTTTGGATACTGTCATTAATTTTGTTTTATGGTTAATTTCTAGTCGGCTACATTAGATTCTGACAATTTGACTAAAATGCACACCTTTTACTATGTTTTTCATATTTTAACAATGAAACTGTTTTTGACAGGTAAAAATCTATGCTTCACACAATAACATCGAACTGGTATGTTAGTAAAACTAATTATTTTGGATGAAAAGTGTAGAATCTTTCTGGTTTTAACTTGCTTAGTTTCTAGTCATAAAATAATCTGGGATCGGTTCCTGACATTTATGACACCCAACAATCTTCTTGACCTCATACTGATAATTATCATACGCTTCCATAGAACCCCGCTGGGCTTCTAGTGACAAGGCAAGACCGATGGAGTGATTCACTGAGAAGTAACGATACAAGGTCGCGCGATATCACGAACCGATTGAAAATAAACTTGTATTTCATTTTATTCTATTTCAGCAGTTTTTAAGTTGGGAATTCTCACACAAGATCGAAGGTCCTGGGTTTGATCGTAGATTCGTACTACTGGAGTGTCTTTTGCTGGGGTAAAACGACTATCTGGTACTTCAACATTTTTAATATCTGTCTAGCTAAGATTGATTAATTATCTCAATGGCATTCAACAATCGCTACAATTTCATATTAATATCCTGAGGACTACAATAATGTTGTTTAATTAATGGTGAAATAAAGAAAACATCTGATATTTTTCGTTATTTAGTATACTTTTCAAGACAAACCATAAAGTACTGTCTTCTAGCGAATTTCATGATTATTGTTTAAAATGCATTAATTGTAGAGTCTTGAGCATGAAAAATGTAAATTCTCAGCGGCTATGAGATAAGAGTATGCGTTTTAACGAATAAAATGTATTTCCACAACGAAACTCTTCCAAATGTCTTATGCCAAACGTTACAGCCGTAAACTATCTCACTGAAAAATATTTTAATGGATTAATCGATAAAGGATAGACTATTTTCTTCACATTTAATCTGTCATTAATTTACTATATTTTTACGTTGGATTCTATGACAGGCAATACCGCCACCACTGTTATTGAACGTAATTGACGTACAAATTATTGCATAAGAATTAATTTTTCAATTACGATCTTTAGTTAGGTCGGGAATTTTATTGACAGATAAGATTAAAACAAGAGCCTGAAATTTCCTAAACTATGAACACTGATTAACCTCACTGTTAAACAAAATAAAATGTGATGTAGGTCCAAATCTCTCTCCTTTAATTCATCAAACGATTGAAAGTATCAAACATATTATAGCACACAATTCTATTTCACTGACAGCTAAATTTACGATTTGAAACCGTTATTCAGTATGGGAAAAAACGAATTAGTGTTCATTAGAAAAATACAAAATAAAAGACTTCTGACTATAAAGATTACTGAAACCTTGTTTGTCATAAATAACTCGAAGTGTTTGGAGAATGAAGTTTAAATTAGCATTCTCTAAATGTAAAATACATTATAAAACAGTGAGAATTGCTTCAATTAGTATTCGGAATATTGTTTCTGTGAGATGTTTAGATATTTCGAAAAATTAAAAGAAATGATGAATTTCACTGAATTCTTTTGAAGATATTGTAATACATCAATCTAGTGTGTTTAGAAAACTTAAAATTAAAGGAAAAACTGACATTAATTACCAAGATGAATTGGTGATGAACTTTATCGAAAGTTTCTGTTCAGTTTGTAAAATGTATGGACACAGTTGTTACGTTTGTTTAAATACCAATGAAAACAAACGTAATCTTCATGAAAAGAATTCGTCCGGTTGTGTAGTAATTGACCTGAACAACTGTTTACATTCTGACAGTTTCGATTGTTGAACTTAAATATTAACATCCTAACATTAAACACATATTATCATCCAGTTATTCATCACACTTTTGTGCTTCCCTGACGGGTTACGATGAGATATAACCACTTAAAACTATTTTAACTCCATAAGCAAACAGCTATCTTACTTTAACTTTCTATGGTAGTGTAAACGTGTTTAAACCAATGATTATCTTAATTTTTATTTATATTCGTAAGTTCCACAAATGTAATTCTAAGCTTACTCCTAGACCATCGAGCATAGAATCTTAGCTTAGTCAAAGTCAGAACAACTGCATTAATTAGCTTGATAAGCTTTATCTGTTTCAAACGTGTAAATTAACACCGTTAGTGTACAAAAACAAAAATTAATGCAGTGAGTTAGAGAGGAAAAAGGATGATTCATAAAGATACATGGAGCAGTAACTGGAGCATAGAAAAAATCAGTCAACGAACATGGAAGATTATGACTGGTGAATAAACAAAGCTTAGTTATGCAAAATCAAAATGAGTCAACGTAGTGCGGATGTTTAATATCATAGTTGATGCATCCGTTTATCGATCACACCTAACAGTCAATTTCTCATATCGACTAAATGTGAACTTGGACGCATTACATTATCATGTCATTAAACTCTTAATTTCAGTATCTTTAATTATTAATCAAATTTGCTTAGGAAACACTGACATTGATATAACAAAATTTAGTTATTATAGTGACTGGTTTGTGCTTACTATCTAGTCGTTCATGAATACAGATCATATTCAGCTGTGTAATAAGATAAGCTATACTAATATCAGAATAACAGTGATCACAAAAAGCTGTTTCCAGTTAACCATTTTGATTAGAACGAGGTAATAGCAAACCTTCAAATTTTTGTGAAATTACTGCTTAGCAATACCTTTAAGAGGTTGAATTAAGTAATGTTGAGTCTGGAAAACTGTGTTCTGTGTATTTTCAACGAACATGCCAACCCGTAAGCTCACTCTTTATTTATATTATAATATTGGTTAGGAGAGGATTTCAGAAACATTAATCACTAAAAATACACTTATTCATTGGAAGAATAAATTATGTTATCATTAATTCTAAGAAACAATCAATATAAGTCATTTATCAAGTTCATAATTACGTACTCAGCTTCAAGGTATGATTTGGGCATAACAAATGACGAAACTAATAAAGAGAAATTTGAACTTGTAACTCACCGGTTAAGTGTCTGGTGATTTATTTACTAACACACTGCTTCTATCTAAACTAAAAGTTCTAAGTTAAATACTGCATAAAGGACAATAGACCAAAGAGACTACATCTGTAGGTTAGGATCAACAAACATTTTCTACTTAATGACTTTACTTTCTTGATGCTGTTTCAAAATATACTGGTTATGAACTATAAATTCAACCAGAAATGTTGTCTAAATGTTGTCGGTCATCGAGAGTTTCTTAATATTCTGATGCTACAATTATTTTCTTGTTTAAAGAAGATGCTATGAAAACATGGTGTTTTTTAATGTCCAGATTTTACATTTCAATCAATAAAAGGAACTTTGGACAATCAAATTACATTGACAAAACAAGCTTTTCTCAGATAAATATAGAATTACATATATAGAAACTTGATGCAGTACGTGTTCATTATTTACAATATCGAAAATATATATAGGTAACTTAAATGGTGTACATGAATAAAAATTCGTTGAAATAAATCAAGACTTCTGAATCCATTCATCAACATACCTCAGCAACCAAATACAGGTTATACTCGACTTTTTAAGTTTGCTTTTTCTCACTAAAACGTTGATGACTCGACTTGGATACTCAATATCAAAATAATTATAAGTAAACTTAATAGTATAAGCAGAAAATGTACTCAGTAAAAAAAACATTATTTGAATTTGCTATCCCCTTAAAACAAAAGATAATAACAACAAATCCTTTTAAACGATAAACAGTAAACTATTCATCAAAGCAATTAGCTTTGTGATAACATTTGTTAGCATTTGATGAAACATATGTTTATGCAAACTTTGTTTACAACTAACTAGCAAATTAATATATTTTAAAAAAAGCTATTTCCTTCTGTCTCGTTTCATTCAAAACTGATAACCTATCTACTGGTAAGTGTAGATTTTTCCAAGCAGATCAGGTTACCATTTATTTCTTGTTCATGTGACCGGATTAATCAATAACTACGAACTATACAATTAAAGCGTTTACTAGGACTGTGGTTAGAACAGTCAAGCTTCCAGAATAACTAACCTTGAGACTAATAAACAACGTATCTTATTAGTCAAAACAACTCATAGTAATACTAAGATATCTTCTCAGAAGATACCTATACCATTAAAGGCTCATCAAAATGTAGTCCTTTTGACCAACAACGGAATAATGCAAGCTGTTATAAATGCTTTCATATTCCTCAAACAATTTAATGGCTAGATGGTTTAAGTAGATTAATGTATAATGTACTGCTCTACCATACAACAAAAACTGGGTTCTAGTTTCAATGTGAACATCAGTATGATGTAGGAAGTATATTTGATTGATTAATCCCAAATGGTATGAAACGAGTGCTGGATTCCATTGCTGGCTAAACACCGGACATGATTAAAATTAGCGCTTGGAGGACAATAACGAGGCAACTGACTCAGAATGAACATATCATAAAAGAGACTGATCAATATCAAACCTGAATATCATCAGCGAGATGTAGACCTTTATTACAAACAATTATTTACAGATTTATCGTAAATGTTTCTGTGATCACAAAGTTGTACAATAATTAATTTGCTTCAGTCTGCGTTAAATTTTATACTAATAGAAAAGCCATTCAGTGTATTGAGTAGCGATTTTACTTTTCAAAAAATATTAGCACTAACTAACTGAATACTATAAAAGACTATTGAAAATAATCTAATACTTTCACACCTTAGAACCTAATTAACTCAATAAATCACATCTCAAAAATATCTTCAAGAAATTTTTGAAAATTATGTTAACAGTAAAAACAGTTTGTTGATTTACAGGTTAACTTCAAATCTAGAAAGCTTCTCAGTCAAAAGTGACCACCGTTGAGTAAATAATCTTAAGAAAAATTAAAAAGTTATTTATTGCATTCAGGTTTTAATTCATTGAATCAATGATTTTAATTCGTTATGAAACCTTTCTTTGTGAGGATTATTTAATTTGTAGTTTAGGTCATAAAATAATTTTAGCAGGACAACCATTAAAAAACTGGGGAACACTGGATAGCCAGCCATTCTGTCGCGGTATGGGACAACTGAGCACTATGGCAATAAAAATCACGAAAAATAAAGAAAATTTGCAATTATCAGATCTTCACTCACCTTATAATCGTAGTAACAATGATGATTAGAAAAAGATAATGGGATTAATTCCAATTTATGTTTATGTGATTTACAGTGTTTGTTGATACATGAAGTAATAAGGCAGCAGGTTGATTGCTTATTCACTTGTGAGCTGACTACTGAACTAGCAAATTTTTCTTGTTGAATATAAAAAGAATTCATTTCATTGTGATTTAGTTTTTGTTGATATTGTAATGTTTGTATTCGATGAGCAGTCATAAATAAAATTATTATACTAGTTAATAAAGGTAGAAAAAATGCAACTAATGTTCGTAGTATTAAGAAATTAATATCCGGTGATGTACACAATCTTCCTTCTTCCAAATAAGCAGGTGGAAATGGATCACTTAGTATAATTTGTGCAACGGTTTGTAATATACTCACTATCCATGGTGCAGCTATTTTCAAACATATAGCCAATAAATGTTTTTTATTTGATGTATCTGTTGTAATAGAAAACCATTTTGGTTTTGTTAGTCGAAAGTATGTATCTAAACTTGATCCTAGAAGATGCAATAACACTGCATGGCAAACAATTGTCTCAGAAGCAATTGATATACAACAGAACTGTTGAATATATTCATTTTCACCTATACAAGTAAACAAAACAAAAATTCATGTGTAAAATCACGATAATATTTATGTTTTGTTTATACTAAAGGAAGAGAAAAATGGAGTTTATAGCAGTTTAGTCGACAGAACTTAATCAACAAACAGTGGAAACAAACATTAAAGTGACTACTCCACAGCATTCGGCCAATGTAGTTCTGTTACAGATATACTGAATAGGTAGGAGGTAAATTGAAAAATTCAAATGTGACTATATTAGATCGTAACAATGATCTCTTGAAAATCATGGACTACTGAACTAAGCCACATCAAATGGTTTAAGAAAGCGTAATTTTTAACGCCGTTTTGGACCATATTCATTTTGTTTATTTTTGATATTGAAATGGAAATTTATTGTCATCATTTGCGTGTTTTAATAAAAGTTTGGTTTCTAGTGATATTGATCAGTCAGTCACAAGTTCTATACGCAAATGCGTTTTTTAGTACCAACTGTTCCATCTAGTTAATCAACTATTCATACTCTGTCTCTTAATATTTACACTTTTAGCAACCTAGAACTGTAATAAACTGTAACAAATTTATTCAATTTACAAGACTTATGCATTGAATGTTAGTAATACTGTGCCGACTGAGACAAAAATTGAGTATCTGACTCTGAAAATGCTAAAATTTTATTTATTACTCTAACAAGTTATTCTAGTCACATTTTATTTATAAAAAGGTTATAAGCCACTGAATATATATACTTTTTAACTGGAATTCAAACGGAAACTAAATAATGGACAACGAAATTTCACTGTTTTACATCATATTGTAAAAAAAAACAAACTAGACAATTTGTATTTTTTTCAAAAACCGAATCAATTGTTTAGTTAAGCAAACACTGGTTAGTTAGTGTTATTTTTTAGGAGAGTAGGGTTGTTTTCATTCGGAAAGTTTAACTCTGTCACTTATGTAAGTTAGTAAAAATAATTAAATCTACAAAAAACTTCCAAAATGTAGAATATTATCATTATCACTGTGACAATACGTCATTAGATAATTAAAATATGTTTCTGAAACAGCAGAAATGATGTGAAAAGAAAGCTATTGTCCTTTTGATAACTTCTTGTAACAACAAACTATGAAGTATTCGACCATACATGCATTACAAAAATAAATTATAACCAAGATTGTCTCTAGTTCTGTTAAAAAACGATTGTTATATTCCAAGTAAATGTCTGGAAAATATAAATAGAATATTGTTTGCAGTCTGAATGCTAACTCACAAGTGATATTAACGATAAATTTATGATGTTCATGCTGATTTTATTTTACCTAAACGAACAAATGTTGAGTTTTTCTTTCATGTTGAACACATCCATGCACATTCATACACTTTTATTTAGATAACGCTTCCCACCTGAAATGTCATAATGTTTTTAAGAGTATTTTTCTTTCTTACTGAAAGCAAATGTATTAAATATATACTATGAATATACACTAACATAGTGAAATAAAATAAATTTTGTAATCGGAAAAATCTTTGCAGAAATTATTATTCAGACAAGATTTCAATGAACACATTATTATTATTTATTGTAATTTTTATTTTAAAATAATTTTCATTGCAGACTAAAATAGTATCATTGATTCATTAAGATAACTACATTAAAATTATGTAAAATCTCTAAATAAAATCTGAATCCTTACTTCATAGTTGATATAACAAAATGATCATAATTAGGCAGCTGTTGAAATGCAGTAGCCACTGGACAACTGTTAAGTCCTTGTATAGAATCCTTCAGTAGTATTTATTCATGATCCATTCGTAGATCGGATACAAAATCTTTAGTTCTGGTGGTAAGCATTTAATCCACTGACTACTAAGTGATTGTTGACCGATCTACATCTATACAGCCAGTCGATTGCGTAAGCCGCTTAACTTCATTTTCATGCCGCTGATTTAGGAATGCCTTACACGCGACATGACTGAGGTTCACCTATCAACGATATTGAATGAGAGTTAGGTAATATCATGAGTTGATCATGTTAGATAATGACAGCACTGGATTCCAACTCAGTTATTCAAAAGATAAGGGTTCGCAACGAAACCTATATATATTGGGTACAATCGTAGATGGATTTGGGGGATGCTTACGGTTAGAGAGTCCCATGACAGGTTGAAACAACTGTTCAATGCTTTCTAATTTCTGATGGCTATCTATCTAAGATTAATTCATGATGAAAACTATAAAACTGAATAATCTCTGCAAACTCCTTACAGTATTAATAATAACTTGTTGGAGTTAGGTAAAAACTAGAAAAAAATCGTTTATATGCTGTAATCCATCATGTGCTATTTTCTGTCAGCTAAGATTGTTGTCCTAAACAAATGATCACAAACTAGGATTATGCTTTGAAGTTTTTTGATTATAAGCATCACTGAGGCGCTAGATGGTCTCGTTTTCATTCAGTTTATAATATTTATTTACGTATTACTTCAAAGAGAAGCATGAATTATGATCTCTCATATTTAAAAGCTAGTAACTAAATATATACTAGCAAATAACTGTTGGTAATGTTCACAGATATACATAAATTCTGTATTCTTACGCTGTATTGGCTTAATTCAATTGATAGATAATCTATGCCAAACAATAAAGTCAAATATTATATGAAACTGAATAAATGCGATCGAAATTCCGAATTCATAAATTAAGTGTAATTTAATTATGCAGACAACGGAAATAACTCATAGTGTGATTTAAAAATGATTTAAAACAATACTCATTGAAAATTTTTTTATCAAAGTAAAGAAATTTCTTCTCTATTGAATTGTCATAATTCTTTTTTAAAAAGATAAATAAAATAATGATTTAAAAAATATATTAATCAGTAAAGTGATTTGTTAATTGCTAAGGGATTCACAAAACCTCCGCTAATACTATAAGTGTGAACATGAATAGAGATAATGGTTTATGGTAAGAAAAGCAATACATTTTGTTAGTTTTATTAGTCTCAATAAAAAAAAACATAGTCTAGTGCTTTTGAATAATTTTAAAATAATAAAAGAATATAAAAACAATAATCTACTTGGTTTTCAATTTAGCCTTATCAAAATCTCAAGTAAAACATGATTGTCTTTTCACAAGATACTAAAATGTAAATCACAAACACTGAAATATTTAATGAATCAAATTTAATTTTTTCATTATTATTATAAAAAAAATTATTCTGCAAAATAGCTGAATCTCTCTCTAAAGAATTTAAATCAAAAAAATGAAACATTGATCATTTTTATTAAAAGTATGAAAGTGTACACTGTTATCATTGATCACTGTCTATTCTTTCGATCATGTTTAACCAAATACTCATTTTACTTGGACTATACAATACAAATACCCGAGACTTATCTAAGCGAGTTATTGTTAAAAAAATCGAAGATTTTCAATAAATGAAAGAAATAACCAGAGTAATCAGCATTATACGATGGTGAATAAATGAAAGACAAGTATGAAAGATTTATAATCATTTGAAATAGTACATTTAAATAGAAGCAAGTACGTGAAATATATAAATTGAAAAATGAACAGAATCGTAGGCTCATAACTAGTGTTGGCTGGTACAAGTCACAACTTGGCACTAAATTATAAAACAATATTCATATATGTATATCAATGTGGTGATTTGAAATTCATTTCCATTGTCTCATTGTATCGACTAGATCTAACTATATTTGGCGTACACAATGTAACGACGGAAGAATAAGTCAGCAAAATCTATCAGCTTCTTACCAATATAATAAATAATAGTTATCAGTCAAATTCTCTCGGTTTATTTATAAACTAACAAACTGGAAGTAACTGATCTGTTTCATAAACCAATACAGTTCTCCCCTTGGCTTATTCATGAAGTGACTTTAGCTAGGCCATTGTTTGAAAGCTAGAGCAACAGAACGGCTATTTGTTTGTGGTATGGAACTCCTTACTATAACTCACTAGTGACCAACTTCAAGATCCAACTCCTAAAGTCCTAGTTGGAAGCTTTCACCAGTGAATTTTGACCATCCCGGGTGTGAGAGAGTTATCTACCGTAGGCGACGGATTATGATTGTATAATATAATGAACTGATTACAGTTAGATATGTACACAACCGGGTCAGCGGTCAATATGAAACTAAAGGTCTTGGGCTTCGTTTCTTATAACAGGGTCGTGGATGAATATTGATAAAAAGTCCCACACAAGGGTGAAGCAGCCATCTAGTGCTTTCATGTTTTCCAATGATGGTCTAGCCAACATCGAGTCATGAAATAAACATCGAAGTTGAAGAGCCTTCGTAAATCCCCCACACCAAAAACTCAAGTCACCGACAAATACTTCGAATTATGCTTCGATCATTACAAAGCTACTGAAATATTATCGAACTTATCGTAACGCTTGCTTGAATAATTTCCCAGCTAATCCTATTACTTAGTATTCTCTGACCACAATACACTGGACAAGTTCCAAACAATCAAAAACACGGTTGAACAGAAAAAGATTGTATTCCAAATAGCAAGGTTAAATGGAAATAAGAAGCCGAAGGCGAAGGCCAAAAATAGATACAACGTTAGTCCTTCATAGCATTTTCATGAGAAGCTTCTGGATAGAAATTCACGTGATCGACTGGATTAGATTTAGCCAATCAGCATGCAGCTAACAGTACGAGAATTTTCTACCCTGTTCTCCAAAATTCGATCAGGCGCTGATTGGATAGGAAATTAGCCAATCAGCGCGCAGCAACGCAGTCATGCTTTGATTCCATCTATGTCCCCCTAACAGAACTAAAATCAATGGAGCGCTTTTCAGTGTTGAATTCATTCACAAATATTGATTAAAGTAAATTTCCATTAGTCAAAACAACAGCTACCAAGTGCTTTAGAACAACTTCAAAATGGATTATAATTAGAATTTAAGCATTTATTTTAAGTCAGGTGAAACGTTTAGGAAAAATGAATTCATACTAAAACGTATAATGAAATGAATTGATTTAGTAAATTAAAATTAACATTAAACTCTTAGCTGAATAAGACTAGTAAAATTATCCGATTTTAATTATATAAACAATAAAATTGTTGCAACATTCCACGTAAGTGTTAAATGAATAACCATGATAAACTTAGTAATAGTGATGAATCCATACTTAAAATGATATCAGTTTCAAACGGTTCCAAACTCTGTAAATAAGAGAAGTCTACATTTGAATATTTGAGAAGATTGATAAAATATACACCTTGCTAATTTGGATATAAGTACATTTATTGAAACAGTTATTTAACTAATAAAAATCATTTCTATACATGTATTAAGTGAAAATTGTTTTCTTTATAATAAAACTAATGATCAATATTTAGATGAAAAACAATATTTGTGCTTAGTGTATACTCATAATCTCTTTTCTAGTTAAGTCAATATTAATATTTCTATGTCATCATTCCATAACATAAAAAATGCACAATATTAATTGTGCATTTTTATGTGTATGGAATGATGACCATAGAAATATTAATATTGAACTTAACTAGAAAAGAGATTATGAGTATACACTAAGCACAAATATTGTTTTTTCATCTAAATATTGATCATTAGTTTTATTATAAAGAAAACAATTTTCACTTAATACATGTATAGAAAATGAGTTTTATTAGTTAAATAACTGTTCAATAAATGTACTTATATCCAAATTAGCAAGGTGTATATTTTATCAATTCTTCTCAAATATTCAACATGTAGACTTCTCTTATTTACAGAGTTTGGAACCGTTTGAAACTGATATCATTTTAAGTATGGATTCATCACTATTACTAAGTTTATCAGTGGTTATTCATTCAACACTTACGTGGAATGTTGCAACAATTTTATTGTTTATATAATTAAAAATCGGATACTTTTACTAGTCTTATTCAGCTAAGAGTTTAATGTTAATTTAAAATTTTACTAAATCACTTCATTTTAGTATGAATTCATTTTTCCTAAACGTTTCACCTGACTTAACATAAATGCTTAAATTCTAATTATAATCCATTTTGAAGTTGTTCTAAAGCACTTGGTAGGCTGTTGTTTTGACTAATGGAAATTTACTTTAAGTCAATATTTGTGAATGAATTCAACACTGAAAAGCGCTCCATTGATTTTAGTTCTGTTAGGGGGACATAGATGGAATCAAAGCATGACTACGGTTGCTGCGCGCTGATTGGCTAATTTCCTATCCAATCAGCGCCTGATCGAATTTTGGAGAACAGGGTAGAAAATTCTCGTACTGTTAGCTGCATGCTGATTGGCTAAATCTAATCCAGTCGATCACGTGAATTTCTATCCAGAAGCTTCTCACGTAAATGCTACAAAGGAACAAACGTTGTATCTATTTTTGGCCTTCGGCTTCTTATTTCCATTTAACCTTGCTATTTGGAATACAATCTTTTTCTGTTCAACCGTGTTTTTGATTGTTGGGAACTTGTCCAGTGTATTGTGGTCAGAGAATACTAAGTAATAGGATTTAGCTGGAAATTATTCAAGCAAGCGTTACGATAAGTTCGATAATATTTCAGTAGCTTTGTAATGATCGGAAGCATAATTCAAAGTATTAGTCAGTCACATAAGTTTTTGGTGTAGGGGATTTACGAAGGCTCTTCAACTTTCGATGTTTATTTCATGACTCGATGTTGGCTAGACCATCATTGAAAACATGAAAGCACTAGATGGCTGCTTCACCCTTGTGTGGGACTTTTTATCAATATTCATCCACGACCCTGTTATAAGAAACGAAGCCCAAGACCTTTAGTTTCATATTGACCGCTGACCCGGTGGTGTACATATCTAACTGTAATCAGTTCATTATATTATACAATCATAATCCGTCGCCTACGGTAGATAACTCTCTCACACCCGGGATGGTCAAAATTCACTGGTGAAAGCTTCCAACTAGGACTTTAGGAGTTGGATCTTGATGGTCACTAGTGAGTTATAGTAAGGAGTTCCATACCACAAACAAATAGCCGTTCTGTTGCTCTAGCTTTCAAACAATGGCCTAGCTAAAGTCACTTCATGAATAAGCCAAGGGGAGAACTGTATTGGTTTATGAAACAGATCAGTTACTTCCAGTTTGTTAGTTTATAAATAAACTGACAGAATTTGACTGATAACTATTATTTATTATATTGGTAAGAAGCTGATAGATTTTGCTGACTTATTCTTCCGTCGTTACATTGTGTACGCCAAATATAGTTAGATCTAGTCGATACAATGAGACAATGGAAATGAATTTCAAATCACCACATTGATATACATATATGAATATTGTTTTATAATTTAGTGCCAAGTTGTGATTTGTACCAGCCAACACTAGTTATGAGCCTACGATTCTGTTCATTTTTCAATTTATATATTTCACGTACTTGCTTCTATTTAAATGTACTATTTCAAAAGATTATAAATCTTTCATACTTGTCTTTCATTTATTCACCATCGTATAATGCTGATTACTCTGGTTATTTCTTTCATTTATTGAAAATCTTCGATTTTTTTAACAATAACTCGCTTAGATAAGTCTCGGGTATTTGTATTGTATAGTCCAAGTAAAATGAGTATTTGGTTAAACATGATCGAAAGAATAGACAGTGATCAATGATAACAGTGTACACTTTCATACTTTTAATAAAAATGATCAATGTTTCATTTTTTGATTTAAATTCTTTAGAGAGAGATTCAGCTATTTTGCAGAATAATTTTTTTTATAATAATAATGAAAAAATTAAATTTGATTCATTAAATATATCAGTGTTTGTGATTTACATTTTAGTATCTTGTGAAAAGACAATCATGTTTTACTTGAGATTTTAATAAGGCTAAATTGAAAACCAAGTAGATTATTGTTTTTATATTCTTTTATTATTTTAAAACTATTCAAAAGCACTAGACTATGTTTTTTTTTATTGAGACTAATAAAACTAACAAAATGTATTGCTTTTCTTACCATAAACCATTATCTCTATTCATGTTCACACTTATAGTATTATCGGAGGTTTTGTGAATCCCTTAGCAATTAACAAATCACTTTACTGATTAATATATTTTTTAAATCATTATTTTATTTATCTTTTTAAAAAAGAATTATGACAATTCAATAGAGAAGAAATTTCTTTACTTTGATAAAAATTTTTTCAATGAGTATTGTTTTAAATCATTTTTAAATCACACTATGAGTTATTTCCGTTGTCTGCATAATTAAATTACACTTAATTTATGAATTCGGAATTTCGATCGCATTTATTCAGTTTCATAAAATATTTGACTTTATTGTTTGGCATAGATTATCTATCAATTGAATTAAGCCAATACAGCGTAAGAATACAGAATTTATGTATATCTGTGAACATTACCAACAGTTATTTGTACCAACAGTTATTTGCTAGTATATATTTAGTTACTAGCTTTTAAATATGAGAGATCATGATTCATGCTTCTCTTTGAAGTAATACGTAAATAAATATTATAAACTGAATAAAAACGAGACCATCTAGCGCCTCAGTGATGCTTATAATCAAAAAAACTTCAAAGCATAATCCTAGTTTGTGATCATTTGTTTAGGACAACAATCTTAGCTGACAGAAAATAGCACATGATGGATTACAGCATACAAACGATTTTTTTCTAGTTTTTACCTAACTCCAACAAGTTATTATTAATACTGTAAGGAGTTTGCAGAGATTATTCAGTTTTATAGTTTTCATCATGAATTAATCTTAGATAGATAGTCATCAGAAATTAGAAAGCATTGAACAGTTGTTTCAACCTGTCATGGGACTCTCTAACCGTAGGCATCCCCCAAATCCATCTACGATTGTACCCAATATATTTAGGTTTCGTTGCGAACCCTTATCTTTTGAATAACTGAGTTGGAATCCAGTGCTGTCATTATCTAACATGATCGACTCATGATATTACCTAACTGTCATTCAATATCGTTGATAGGTGAACCTCAGTCATGTCGCGTGTAAGGCATTCCTAAATCAGCGGCATGAAAATGAAGTTAAGCGGCTTACGCAATCGACTGGATGTATAGATGTAGATCGGTCAACAATCACTTAGTAGTCAGTGGATTAAATGCTTACCACCAGAACTAAAGATTTTGTATCCGATCTACGAATGGATCATGAATAAATACTACTGAAGGATTCTATACAAGGACTTAACAGTTGTCCAGTGGCTACTGCGTTTCAACAGCTGCCTAATTATGATCAGTTTGTTATATCAACTATGAAGTAAGGATTCAGATTTTATTTAGAGATTTTACATAATTTTAATGTAGTTATCTTAATGAATCAATGATACTATTTTAGTCTGCAATCAAAATTATTTTAAAATAAAAATTACAATAAATAATAATTATGTGTTCATTGAAATCTTGTCTGAATAATAATTTCTGCAAAGATTTTTCCGATTACAAAATTTATTTTATTTCACTATGTTAGTGTATATTCATAGTATATATTTAATATATTTGCTTTCAGTAAGAAAGAAAAATACTCTTAAAAACATTATGACATTTCAGGTGGGAAGCGTTATCTAAATAAAAGTGTATGAATGTGCATGGATGTGTTCAACATGAAAGAAAAACTCAACATTTGTTCGTTTAGGTAAAATAAAATCAGCATGAACATCATAAATTTATCGTTAATATCACTTGTGAGTTAGCATTCAGACTGCAAACAATATTCTATTTATATTTTCCAGACATTTACTTGGAATATAACAATCGTTTTTTAACAGAACTAGAGACAATCTTGGTTATAATTTATTTTTGTAATGCATGTATGGTCGAATACTTCATAGTTTGTTGTTACAAGAAGTTATCAAAAGGACAATAGCTTTCTTTTCACATCATTTCTGCTGTTTCAGAAACATATTTTAATTATCTAATGACGTATTGTCACAGTGATAATGATAATATTCTACATTTTGGAAGTTTTTTGTAGATTTAATTATTTTTACTAACTTACATAAGTGACAGAGTTAAACTTTCCGAATGAAAACAACCCTACTCTCCTAAAAAATAACACTAACTAACCAGTGTTTGCTTAACTAAACAATTGATTCGGTTTTTGAAAAAAATACAAATTGTCTAGTTTGTTTTTTTTTACAATATGATGTAAAACAGTGAAATTTCGTTGTCCATTATTTAGTTTCCGTTTGAATTCCAGTTAAAAAGTATATATATTCAGTGGCTTATAACCTTTTTATAAATAAAATGTGACTAGAATAACTTGTTAGAGTAATAAATAAAATTTTAGCATTTTCAGAGTCAGATACTCAATTTTTGTCTCAGTCGGCACAGTATTACTAACATTCAATGCATAAGTCTTGTAAATTGAATAAATTTGTTACAGTTTATTACAGTTCTAGGTTGCTAAAAGTGTAAATATTAAGAGACAGAGTATGAATAGTTGATTAACTAGATGGAACAGTTGGTACTAAAAAACGCATTTGCGTATAGAACTTGTGACTGACTGATCAATATCACTAGAAACCAAACTTTTATTAAAACACGCAAATGATGACAATAAATTTCCATTTCAATATCAAAAATAAACAAAATGAATATGGTCCAAAACGGCGTTAAAAATTACGCTTTCTTAAACCATTTGATGTGGCTTAGTTCAGTAGTCCATGATTTTCAAGAGATCATTGTTACGATCTAATATAGTCACATTTGAATTTTTCAATTTACCTCCTACCTATTCAGTATATCTGTAACAGAACTACATTGGCCGAATGCTGTGCGAGTAGTCACTTTAATGTTTGTTTCCACTGTTTGTTGATTAAGTTCTGTCGACTAAACTGCTATAAAACTCCATTTTTCTCTTCCTTTAGTATAAACAAAACATAAATATTATCGTGATTTTACACATGAATTTTTGTTTTGTTTACTTGTATAGGTGAAAATGAATATTCAACAGTTCTGTTGTATATCAATTGCTTCTGAGACAATTGTTTGCCATGCAATGTTTATTGCATCTTCTAGGATCAAGTTTAGATACATACTTTCGACTAACAAAACCAAAATGGTTTTCTATTACAACAGATACATCAAATAAAAAACATTTATTGGCTATATGTTTGAAAATAGCTGGCACCATGGATAGTGAGTATATTACAAACCGTTGCACAAATTATACTAAGTGATCCATTTCCACCTGCTTATTTGGAAGAAGGAAGATTGTGTACATCACCGGATATTAATTTCTTAATACTACGAACATTAGTTGCATTTTTTTCCTACCTTTATTAACTAGTATAATAATTTTATTTATGACTGCTCATCGACTACAAACAGTACAATGTCAACAAAAACCAAATCACAATGAAATGAATTCTTTTTATATTCAACAAGAAAAATTTGCTAGTTCAGTAGTCAGCTCACAAGTGAATAAGCAATCAACCTGCTGCCTTATTAACTTTTGGTTTCACTATAGATCGCGTGCGGGGCGGCGACGGAG
>OX103971.1:30229865-30307189 GCA_944470395.2 Schistosoma turkestanicum | reverse complement strand
GAAAAAATTTTTATCAAAGTAAAGAAATTTCTTCTCTATTGAATTGTCATAATTCTTTTTTAAAAAGATAAATAAAATAATGATTTAAAAAATATATTAATCAGTAAAGTGATTTGTTAATTGCTAAGGGATTCACAAAACCTCCGATAATACTATAAGTGTGAACATGAATAGAGATAATGGTTTATGGTAAGAAAAGCAATACATTTTGTTAGTTTTATTAGTCTCAATAAAAAAAAACATAGTCTAGTGCTTTTGAATAGTTTTAAAATAATAAAAGAATATAAAAACAATAATCTACTTGGTTTTCAATTTAGCCTTATTAAAATCTCAAGTAAAACATGATTGTCTTTTCACAAGATACTAAAATGTAAATCACAAACACTGATATATTTAATGAATCAAATTTAATTTTTTCATTATTATTATAAAAAAAATTATTCTGCAAAATAGCTGAATCTCTCTCTAAAGAATTTAAATCAAAAAATGAAACATTGATCATTTTTATTAAAAGTATGAAAGTGTACACTGTTATCATTGATCACTGTCTATTCTTTCGATCATGTTTAACCAAATACTCATTTTACTTGGACTATACAATACAAATACCCGAGACTTATCTAAGCGAGTTATTGTTAAAAAAATCGAAGATTTTCAATAAATGAAAGAAATAACCAGAGTAATCAGCATTATACGATGGTGAATAAATGAAAGACAAGTATGAAAGATTTATAATCTTTTGAAATAGTACATTTAAATAGAAGCAAGTACGTGAAATATATAAATTGAAAAATGAACAGAATCGTAGGCTCATAACTAGTGTTGGCTGGTACAAATCACAACTTGGCACTAAATTATAAAACAATATTCATATATGTATATCAATGTGGTGATTTGAAATTCATTTCCATTGTCTCATTGTATCGACTAGATCTAACTATATTTGGCGTACACAATGTAACGACGGAAGAATAAGTCAGCAAAATCTATCAGCTTCTTACCAATATAATAAATAATAGTTATCAGTCAAATTCTGTCAGTTTATTTATAAACTAACAAACTGGAAGTAACTGATCTGTTTCATAAACCAATACAGTTCTCCCCTTGGCTTATTCATGAAGTGACTTTAGCTAGGCCATTGTTTGAAAGCTAGAGCAACAGAACGGCTATTTGTTTGTGGTATGGAACTCCTTACTATAACTCACTAGTAACCAACTTCAAGATCCAACTCCTAAAGTCCTAGTTGGAAGCTTTCACCAGTGAATTTTGACCATCCCGGGTGTGAGAGAGTTATCTACCGTAGGCGACGGATTATGATTGTATAATATAATGAACTGATTACAGTTAGATATGTACACCACCGGGTCAGCGGTCAATATGAAACTAAAGGTCTTGGGCTTCGTTTCTTATAACAGGGTCATGGATGAATATTGATAAAAAGTCCCACACAAGGGTGAAGCAGCCATCTAGTGCTTTCATGTTTTCAATGATGGTCTAGCCAACATCGAGTCATGAAATAAACATCGAAAGTTGAAGAGCCTTCGTAAATCCCCTACACCAAAAACTTATGTGACTGACTAATACTTTGAATTATGCTTCCGATCATTACAAAGCTACTGAAATATTATCGAACTTATCGTAACGCTTGCTTGAATAATTCCCAGCTAAATCCTATTACTTAGTATTCTCTGACCACAATACACTGGACAAGTTCCCAACAATCAAAAACACGGTTGAACAGAAAAAGATTGTATTCCAAATAGCAAGGTTAAATGGAAATAAGAAGCCGAAGGCGAAGGCCAAAAATAGATACAACGTTAGTCCTTCATAGCATTTTCATGAGAAGCTTCTGGATAGAAATTCACGTGATCGACTGGATTAGATTTAGCCAATCAGCATGCAGCTAACAATACGAGAATTTTCCACCCTGTTCTCCAAAATTCGATCAGGCGCTGATTGGATAGGAAATTAGCCAATCAGCGCGCAGCAACGTAGTCATGCTTTGATTCCATCTATGTCCCCCTAACAGAACTAAAATCAATGGAGCGCTTTTCAGTGTTGAATTCATTCACAAATATTGATTAAAGTAAATTTCCATTAGTCAAAACAACAGCTACCAAGTGCTTTAGAACAATTTCAAAATGGATTATAATTAGAATTTAAGCATTTATTTTAAGTCAGGTGAAACGTTTAGGAAAAATGAATTCATACTAAAACGTATATTGAAATGAAGTGATTTAGTAAATTTAAATTAACATTAAACTCTTAGCTGAATAAGACTAGTAAAATTATCCGATTTTAATTATATAAACAATAAAATTGTTGCAACATTCCACGTAAGTGTTGAATGAATAACCACGATAAACTTAGTAATAGTGATGAATCCATACTTAAAATGATATCAGTTTCAAACGGTTCCAAACTCTGTAAATAAGAGAAGTCTACATTTGAATATTTGAGAAGATTGATAAAATATACACCTTGCTAATTTGGATATAAGTACATTTATTGAAACAGTTATTTAACTAATAAAACTCATTTCTATACATGTATTAAGTGAAAATTGTTTTCTTTATAATAAAACTAATGATCAATATTTAGATGAAAAACAATATTTGTGCTTAGTGTATACTCATAATCTCTTTTCTAGTTAAGTTAATATTAATATTTCTATGTCATCATTCCATAACATAAAAATGCACAATTAATATTTAGTTCATTTTTAAAAAAAAACTAATTAACATTAAATAAAAATGGAGTCAAATAAAAACTAAATAGTTTAGCAATGAAATTTTTTCTTCTTTTCTAATTTACAATCGTACAAGAAAATTGAGTATGTTTTAGTTTTAAAAAAATTAATTAATAGCATATCTTTCACAAAATGCTACTACATAATTAGTTTTAATGAAAACAAACATAGAAGCCAATGATGATAATGTCAGTGGACAATCACAAAGCTAATAACAACAAACGATAACAATGTTAAACACAGACAAATCAACAAAACTACAATTGCACATACTTCTTCATTTTATATATAATTTACCAAATTCAATAAGTAAATGATGAACAAACAGTTAATTGTAAAGTTTTTTACATTATGTTCCACTTGAATAAATATAAACTCATTAAATATGCATTGTATAAGTAAGTTATCAACCAAAGACTAAAATTACTACATTGATTAAGTAATTGTTATTTAAGTAAGAAAACGTAAAAACTCAATAACAGATAATTGATTGTATCATTTTTATGAAAAATAAAAGTAGATTTCACTCATTCTATGGATATGATAGTATGATATTCCATTTGAACGGAATTATTTTTCTTTTTAAATGTGTCAATCATGTAGTAAAGTTTACTTGTAATGATTGACCAAATAAGTTCACCGTTACCATTCCAGTTATGATAAAAATAATGGGTATTTATTGATTATAAGATAATTAAACTTTGTGGTTACAGCTATAAATGATTATGTTGGATGATTCACCACAGTAGAAAGTCAGTCAGTCAGTCAGCTACAGTTTCAAGGACCTGACGCCAGTCAGTTAGTAACAACGTAGAACTTCGTACGTACATACATCAGTTCAAGCTTTCATACCACATTAGCACAGTGACGCAACTGTCAATTCAAATCCCATAGTGGTTAGAGGTAGTAGAAGTATTAGCAGTAATGGAGAAGATTAGGGTTCGAATATATTATTCAAGAAGTATAATCTAGAGAGTGGATGCACCAGCGCCATTGCAAACGGTTTTAATACATTTCATTCAAAGTCTCTAACCATCGATTACTATCGTCTCACGGGGGCCCAACCAGGTAATCGACACTTACCATCATGACTCAGTCAACTTGTCAGTGACTTTATGGATTTAGGCGGTGTTTTGCTTCGGCCACACCTAGCCTTCTTCTAATCTACTTCTACACCACAAAACATTGTTCGTTGAGGCAGTCGGTGATTAGGCATACGCAACACATGTCCCAACCACCTCAACTGATGAAGTTTCTCTACTTCATCTATTGATCTGCCATCCTTACCTAGCATCCGTTTCCTAACACCAGTACTGCATATTCGATTGTCTCAGGATACACGAGCAATGCTTCGGAGACGCTTATGGTCGAAAACCAGTAACTTACTATCATCTACGTCTCTTGTCAGCCATGATTCACAGCCATAAAAAAGGACGGAGCGAACTGATGCTCAGTAGACTCATCCTTTGGTTAGCAGACGAATATCGTGCCTAATCCATAAGTGACGCAAGTTGGCAGAAGCTAGTCAAGCCTACTATATCTCTGTTGAGATTTCGGCAATCACGAGGCTATCAGCATTGATAATACTACCGAGATAAGTGGAGCGGTCAACATGCTCAACTGCTTCACTCCCTATCACTAGTTCAGTTGTCGACGCGAAGCAACGATTCGCATTTTCACAGTGAGAACCGCATCCCGAATATGCTTACGTTATTGCCTAAGGTGGTCAGAAGGCTGAATTTTATCAGAGTCTTCACCAATTAGAACTATGTCACCGGCATTTTCTAAGTAAACAAGTGAATCTCCCTTCAAAAGTTCACTTCCTGAAAAGTTGGATGATGAAATATGAATGAAGAAAGTGGACAACCTCGACGAATACCACTCTAGGCAATCAATCCTGATAATAGTTCGTCATAAGCTCTAACATGGCCAGCAGTATTTGTGTAGAGAGTATGTATGAGGTTAATGTACTTATCTGGTACTCTTTTAAGTGACAGACACTGTTACAGAACCTCAAGATCAACAAAGTCAATTTCTGCCTTTAGATCGGGAAATACTCCTATCTTGAGGTGTCTGAACGTGTGTCTATGCTCTAGTCCCTGACGCAGTGTGAATATCTAGTCTATGCAGCCACTTCCAGGTCAAAAACCAGCCTTGTTTTCTCGAGTCTGTTCTTCACTAGCTCTAGTTAGAAGTTGAAGTATCATTGAAGCAAATATCTTGGACACTGTATTAGTCAAACAGATTCTTATCTGGTTGTCACGAGGCCTTTTGTCCCCTGTTATAGACAGTGACTGTCAGTGATTTAGACCAGTCGGATGGGATTACATCCAGTTTCCAAATGCTACCTAAGATCTCAGTCAATCCAACTGCTGAAGTTGAACAAGTATCTTTAAAAACCTCAGGGGTGAGCCTGTCAGGCCCTGCTGCTCTTCCTTGCTTAAGATTTCCATTGGCCTTTTCATCTCTATTAAGAGTTGGAGGACTTATATCAATTTGATATTCAGGTTGGTTGGAAATCGTGTGTACCCAGAGTGTGGCTGAAGGCTAGTTGAACTGATCCCTGAGGTGTTCTTCCCATCGATCCAATCTCCCCGAACGAGAATGAATCATAAGCCAATCCTTTTCCGAGATAGTTTAGTTAATAGGTTTTAATCCTAGTTCCAGTTTCCTTGATAATTCGGAACGGTTGTTTACTGTTATCTGTCGTCGATGCCTTTTCCATTTCCTTGCTTTCTCTACCAACTACAGTTCCTGATCATTCCGTAGGCTTTTTATCAGCCTGCGCTTAAGCTGACTTTGCTCTTCGTCATGTTCCGAGCCAGACGGAAGGAGTTTTAGGGCATCTATCAGTTCAGTAGATGCTACTGAGACCCACCGCTTCTACCTACCCTTGTGGTTTACCTTACCAGCAGATATCACTGCTGTTTTCGTGACTTTTCGGATATCATTACAAGTCGCCAAGTCGTCACCAACATGGTCACCTAACCGTTTTTCTAGTTGTTCCTGAAATATATTCTTAGCCCTGCTATCATTAGGTAGGGCGCTACGAGGTTTTCTTGCGGTGTCTTTCCTGCGTCCAGTAAGACGCAGAAAATACGCACTCGCGCTAGAGCATGATCTGAATCTAAACTAGTGCTCCAGACTGAACTACAGTCTTCTATCGAGCCTCTTCGTCGGTGGCTGTTGGAGATGCGATCTAGTTGTGTCCAGCTTCAGGTCAGTTTCTGGGGGTCACCACGTCAAAAGATGTTTTTCCTTGTGCCTAAGGTCAGTATTTGTTAGAAAAAGGTGGTTATCTGAGCATAGTCGCAGCAAACGTTCACCGTTATCAGTTCTTTTGAGTCGCGACACAATAAAATCAACTCAGGTGCGTTTTCGTTTTTTCTCAGTCTCTCTATTTGAGCCTTAAAGTCACCAGCCACTGTTGCTATATCAAAGCGTGGAACTTTTTGGGTGAGGTTGGAAAGCTTCCGGTAAAACTCGTATTTTATCTCATCTGAGTCCTTACTGTCCAGTCTAGTCAGACAGCTCATGCGCGACTATCTAATGGGATCCATTCTAAGAAAGATATTTTAGCTTTGTAACTCAGTGCAATCCCTATACCAGCGAGGCCCTGGGAAGCAACAGGGCTTCCTGATTCACAAAGAGTAAATCTAGCTGGTTCTTTATTTTGACGTAGTGAGGTCAAATGAATAACTTTACTCGAATCCTGTATGCGCGTTTTGGAGACGCAACATACATCTATGGCATAAGATTCCGTAGTCTTAGTTCAGGAAACTTGTTGTCCTATTTGGCACAAATTTCGAACGTTGAGAGCTCCAACAAGTAGCTTGGAGCGGAGTTTCAGTAAACTAAGAGTAGCTGTTCGTGTGCTCAAATCTTTTGTTTCAGCGGCGGGATGTGATAAAGGGTTGTAATAAGTTTTAGTCAGGGGGTCAGCAGGTTAATAATAGGTATGAGAAAGATTAGTTTGTGACCAATTCGGTCTCGTGAGAGTGAATGTTAATTCCCGGCTGCACACACCATGGAAGGGTGCTTCTCTAGGAACCTGAAAATGAAGTCGAATTACTGCTGGCCTTAGCGATCTGGGAGCGTCAGAGCCGAACGTATAACTGCTTGAAGACGATCACGTAGGGCCTTTTAATTGGAGGATTTCGGAGTGTTAGCCATGGTCTTGAAATGGTTTTACCGCTAGAGACGGAAATACATGAGGTAAGGTGAGGTGTAACCTTGAGTAGCTGCTTTTAGTCTTACCGTTCTTCAATCGACCTGCCTAGCATGGTAAGAATATATGTTCCAGTCAATATAGCTCGGTTGTTCATCACGATCACCCCGTCGAAGGGGAAAATACGGTCGGGACCACATCAGAAAGACAATCGGTTGTTTCCATAATTCATAAAACAGGTAATTATCGTTATGACCAGTTGTCTTCGTAAATAAGAATGTCATAATTAACTAACAAACTGAAGACTGAATAAAACGCTGACAAATATCAATGGCAGTTCTGTCATACTATACATACTTCGAATAATTATTTAATTTATATTTGATTCTACTTCACTTAAGTCAAAGTTATGTAATATATCTCCTATTAATTCGGTGAGTAGCTAAAGTTTCTTTCTCCAGCAGTTTGATGAAAATACTACGTTTCGGTTATGCTATGCAGCAGTGATATTATTTACTGATAGTATATATAATTTATATGTTTGATCAAAAAATTATTTGAAACTCTGTACAACTTAAAAATAATTACAATTCAAACGGCCAACGTTCAAATGATAGGCAAAGAGCAAACGTATGCCTGTTGTAAAATATTTTTAACTAACTGTACCGAAAGATCTGTAAACTCGTCATGTTGATTATTTTTACAGTTATAAATAAGTCATGCTAGATTACTCAGATTACTCAACTCTTCTGAAATCAAAGCGAAATAGAACTTGTATCTAAAATAAATTTCAAAAATAACTAGTAAAATAATTCGTGTATAACATGAAAAAAATCTGATCATTAACAACATTTTGAGTTGTATGTTCTAAACTAAATATTTATATTATTGAACAAGGTAGTTTACGGAGATTCAGTAAGCCCTGGAAATTAGATTATGAGCAAAGTCCATCCAGATAGACTCAGGTAAAGTAACTAGAATATGGTCACGTTAATTCAGTAGTAAACATAGAGCATTAATTATCATCATCATTATTAAAACATAATTCCGTTTTACATTAGTATTACTTCTAATAAACTATAAACCAATATATTAGTTTCCCAGGCAAAAGACAAGTCGGTTTCGATAAATGTGGATGAAACCATGGTATTTTGTTATAATTTATGAAATATTTGAAGACTACATACTTTGTATTACAAAAATTCCTATATCAAATGTCTAGTAAGGTGATAGACAATATTAAAGCCTAGTCTTTTATATACTTCATCAGAGATTGTTTTAAAAATCGTTCAAAACAGTAGAAACAGTTTCAAGGAAAGTAAATCACTAAAGATTGACAATTTAAGTTTTATCTCAATTTGGTAGCTTTATTATTTTTTCAGTGTTTCTGCTGACAAATAACATAAATTGGTTTTTAAAACTGTCTACACTGTTCAAAATTAACCTACAATGTTTCAATGGAGTAGGAAAGCAAATCAGATAACTGAATTTTTATTTAATCTATTTTACTAGTGTATAGTCGTTTAACAAAGTATTTTATCCTCAAAAATAACAAACAAACGTCAAATATTTCTCTCTCTCTCTCTCTCTCTCTATATATATATATATATATATATATATATATATATATATACTGTGAAAACGTTTTCTCCTGCTTGATGAACATCACCTTTTCCAAGTTTTCCATAAAACGCAAACTATATATTATCCAATCATTAACTAAATGGTTGTATAATGACATTATAAACATATTAAGTTGATATGATAAATAGCATTCGATGTGAATATCAGAATTCATTTGCACTGAAAATATACAGATCTACAGCATGTATAGTGTCTGATCGGGTAAAATTATATCTCACTGAGCTATTGAATAGCAGAAGAGAAAACCTATCACACCAATGCAATGAATGAATAGTTCTTAAAAATGCTACTTCTTAATTTACATTTTTAAGAAATGTTGAATTACAATCAAAAAGTGCATGAATCATTTGTGTTGATTAGTTCAATAATAGAACACTTATTACGGCATTGTAGAATAGCACAATAAGATTGTTCAGAAAATGTAGCAGAATGAACTGAAATCCAACGCTTCCTGTCATAAATGTAACAATTTCATATACTACTGTTTAAATACTAGTGTTAGTAATTAAAATATAATTCTTTAGGACATTCGCTTAATTTCATTATTTTGTAGAAATAGGAAGTTATACTAATCTAATTTACATAAATGTTATGTTATCATAAATAATGAGATGAGAAAATTCAACGCATTATGTTCAGAATGCTAAGATAACTACTTCATTTTTTTAAATTAAAAACATATTTTCTTTGTAAAATTCTGTCATAATACCTAAAGACAAGAAATATTGTAATTTGGCTACTTTCTGATAGATCCTTCTTCAAAAAATTAATAAATTTCAGTCCAACTATCAAGAAAAGAGCAGTTTGTGTGCTGTAAAGAAAAAATTTCTAAATGAATAAGACTGATACCTTTATCGAGAATATTATTCTGTTGTATAATTCAATTCATTTAAAAATTTACTTTCATTTGTTGTCTTTTGTTCTCATTTCCGCCATTGGTTTTCCAAACTCGTTAAACATGTGTTCAAAATAAGAAAATATCTTTAATGAACCAAAACTTAACAACTTCAAACCATCTAACTAATAATTCATTTAAAACTGTATTAACTGTATTTGGAGAAGATGACGAAAATTGAGATAATCATTATCTTTTCTAACGGACTAACCAAATATATCTTCTGAGTATATAATGTTATAGCTTTGTAATACAATGTGGAAATTATTGATTAATTGAAATATTTAAATGTACTTGATACTATATTAGTTTATCTCTCTTAATGTCATTTATGCATGATAAAACATGCAATAATAGTGTAATGACGAAAGCGCTTTAACTTTGGCAGATAAATTGCAATCGGCTAGTATTGCCAGCTTTTGGATATACAATATGCTTTTGAAACAAAATACGTGAACATTTATTTCGTAACTTAGTACAAATAGTGATTCATAAATATTTAAATTTTACTCGATGATTTCTAAAATTAGTAACTTTCATTTTTATAACATACTGTTTCAGACATTATTTATATGGCAGACAGTGAAGCATTTAGTCTGTTCAGATAAACTAAAACGAAGCAGATTTGAACTTGTCAAACAGGTTTTGAAAGTCCATTACCTTCTCCAACCAAACATCACTACCCAAATATGTTTACTTCTAAACTGGAATTTCTCAGGAGTGTACACTTGCTACGCTTAGGCTAATTAAGTTATGAATAGATATCGGTGGACGGAACACAAACCAGTGACACAAAAATAAGACAGTTTATCAGTTCTCTGTGGCTAGAGTAAGACGTTCGGGGTCACCAGCAGCCCCTAGTGAACGAAATGACAAGTTTTCAGTTCAAGCTTAATTTATAAGTTACAAAATGAATCTTCGGAAAAAAAATAACAAACGTAAAAAGAAAAACAAAAACTGAGGTTAAGGACTGTCTGGCGACTGGCCGTTAGACACCGGCTATGAAAAAGAAAATGCTCCACATACACATGAAGTTGCACTGATCAACCCTACTGAACTTATTTTTGTTGTTGTGTGGCGGTCGCCTTACGTTATCTCCTAAAATTACGTATAATTTCTTCCTGAATACCGTTTTTACGACACATTTGTCGTTTCCATAATTTCATAAAGTTATTGAAACAAATATCGTATTTATCACAAAATATAAGAAAATCGATTTTGCTATCCAATTATTTAAGCAATTATTCCATAAGGTAGTTGAATGACTGTGTGCATAGGCGGTAAGCGATGCCGAAGGATGCATGAGCATACAGGTTAAACAGTGATAAAAGTACAAAATGTGTGTCAGGTTCTACAGCTGAACCATCGTCCAATGTGTTTCGCTGATCCCAAGCACCACCAGTTTATATCGTTTTATTACTGCAGCAACTTGAATGACTCTTCCTGTCTCCGACAATGTACAATCATTCCATGTAACTAAATTTATGGTTGCTCTGGTTGTGAGGAAAGACATCGGCCTCATGACTTCCGAAGAAAGTCGACTTTTATCATGAGACGTAATAACTCTTCAAAATGAAAACCTCCCAACTATCATGACAGAGTTAGATAGTTTTTATAGGCTTAGTAAAATAATCTTGACTTCAAGTCACATCTGTGTACAGATCAATGTGTAACTATAATCTTACTTACAAACTATTCTTATTATTTGTTATAAGGAATTCTGTTTTTAAAAATCATTTGTTTTTGTAATTGAAAATAAAATTCCATTTCACAAAGTTCATCTATGCTAATTTCATATCAAATTGTTTTTGTATCAACCTACCACTGTGATAAATGTTTAATATAACTTTTTTTTATATATCAACATCTCCGTAATATAAAAGAATAAGACTGTATCCATACACACACTTGCATTCACGTCTTTCTAGTGTGGATTGTGTAAATTATGTTTTATGTTAAAGTTACTAATGTGGAGAGAAGAAAAATGTAGCGACGAAAACTACTGTCTAAAACAGAGGAAATCTATCAATATATACATAGATAAAATAATTCATTGTTAAAATGTAACAGAAAATTTCAACCAAATCGATTAAAATAGTCATTATGTAAACTGTCAACAAAAAAAATATATATATATATTATCACAGTAAGGAAGTAAGAATGATGTATATATGCCATATGTTTGTCAAACGAAACCATGTAAAGATCAGATAGTTTGACTTATTAACAGAAAAAAAAGAAAAGAATTATTGATTTCGATTGTATATACATATGCCAACTGGAAAAAATTGTCCATCTACAAAAATCATGCTTTACGTCAAATTGCACGATAGTGGATTTTCTCAATGTACATCTTCAAAGGTATATGAACCAAAAAAAAACCATTCGACAATATTATACAACTGCTATTTAGTTATTTCTCAGTTTTAAACCATTGTGCATTTACTGTTTCAATATGTGAATGATTATGTAGCTTACACTATATAATTAAAAGAAAACTGGTCATCGTATTCCGAATTAGGTATACTTAGAAAAATAAGAATGTGCTAGTTTCTTGATAATTTATCATATGTAATAAATATGCCTTTTACTTAACTAACCATAATTAATTTTCACATATACGTCAACAAGTATATATGTGAACAGATTGTTCAAAATATATCACATTCTTGTGATCAATCCCGTCTTCTGGTTATTCTTTCAAAACGAATATACCACTAAAAATAATTAATATTATAGACTAACTTCAGTTAGACTACCAGTGAACACCAATTGGAACTGAAGAAAATTCTAAGAAATATTACTTCGAAATTTTTGAAAACATTATCTTTGTAGTCTGTTGTACTGATTCAGATTTATGACGAAAAAACGAATCTTTCCTTCTTATTGTGCTTAACTATAAATAGTCTATAGATTTAAAAAGATAAAACCGAAGGTCCTGGGTTCGATCTAACGACGAGGGCGCCTGGATGAGCACTACTGATTTAACTAGCAATAACTGACAGGTCTCATTGAGAGCAGAATATATTAAAACCAAATAACCAAAATTAATATTTTTATCGCTAGTCATTATTCGGACAGAACAAATATCATTTATCGAAATCGGTTATTTATGTTATATTGTTGATATGTTTAATTATCAAATGTCTCAGTATTCAAACCTAAGTTATTGGTAGCGTCAATCTTGAAAACATGTTTTGCAATGTTTCTCCGGTATTAACCATGTACGTGCTTAATTTCACCAAAAAAAAACAGATTTCCTACCAACCTTCGATTAACTGACAATTCTATTCAATGTCTTTGGATCTATTACAGCGGGTATCATAGACGTTCTGTAAATAAGTATATTGTTGTTATATGCACTTGTTACTGAATTATTAGTTTTCTTTACAGAAATCTATTTGACTTCCAAACTTCTGCATAAAATAAACTTTGTTTATACTATCCAAAAAGATCATGAAAACTCTGCATTTAATCCATTTTAGTCACCAATACTTACAAACCTCCATTTTATATCAATTCACACCTACAAATAAATTATATAATTACAGATTAATTTTATTTGATTGCCTCGACACTATGAATGGTTTTTTCTTCCTTAATTGGCAGTTTTAATCATTTCCAAAAAGGTAAATGAAACGTATGTATTATTTATTGATATGTCTAAACTATTCCATCCAATGTAAAGTACTAATCTGTCAAACATTTTGTAATATATTCATATCCCAACGATATTTAGGCATATGAAACAAATGTGTTTACTTAAGACGTTGCTGTATAGATCTCTGTTTGGGATGCAAAATCTTAACAAATTGTGCGAAAAAGCCCTGTACAATACCTAAGTAACTACCAATCATCTACTTATCAATGACCAACATTACGATGAATTTTTTGAAAAATTTATTAGTAACCTACTACTTACTGACCAATATTAATCGATACTGAGACCAAACACCGTGAATAAGGATTTCACTACATCAGAATATGAATTTAGTTTAATGTATAGAAGACTGGATATATCATTTCAGTAATTAAACAAAAAATATTCTCGTTAATGAGAATGGACGGTCATGGGTTCAATCGAATAATGAATCATAAGTGTCCAGTACTTTCCAGTTTCCACAGGTCTTTTAGATAGTTGCTATTAAATACAGGTGTTATGAATGTTAACGAAAACGGTTTTGTAGTGGTGTTTCGTTCTCTGAGCTGGATGTTTTAGTTGTGAAGCTTTCATCGTTCTTCTGAACTACATAATCAGCACAAACGTCCAGCTCAGAGAACGAAAAACCACCACAGTCATCCACCTGAGCTACAAATTTTCTCCACCATTTTGAAGAGAGTTATGAATTGGACATATTATGACAAATTCCATTACGTTATACATTTACCTATATAATGTGTTAGTTCATCATGATAAATTATGATGGGGAAACTGAGTGTTATAATAAACTAAAAACATCATTTATCTACACAATTATTGTTCTCATAATTAAATTGTCCAACATGTTCAAGTTTTTTATTTCGTATGATAAATTAAGCTTTTAACATTTGAACAACTACAATAAAATGAATGTTTTTGTCAATTACAAATTTATTTTTAATAATAAATGAACTAGAATTAGTTAATTTATATATTTCACTTGGGTAAATAACAAGAATAATATTAAACTTGCTTGATAGAAAATTTAATCATACAATTTTTGAAATATACAAGTACAGGTCAAATAAAATAGAACAAATATGATAAAATTAGAATAGATTAGTGCATTGAACAATATCATAATGGATGAGAACTGTTGAGCTAATTACATTTTATCTCTTAGGGTTTCAGCAACAATGTCTAAAGTCTCTAAAGTTGCTAATTTTGAATTCTTTTTTTCTGTATTTTAAACATTTGATCAGAATCGAATTGTATAGCAGCATAAAAGTTGAGCGGATATACAAATACACCTTTACTGTTAGATAACAATCAAATCCAGTGTATTTTATTTCGTCGCTTCTTGAAAATTACAACTCAGTAAAATACAACAATCGTTAAAAAAAATGAATCGATTGTGGTTGAGATTATAAAACAGTCTAAGTTAGACAACTATTGAAAACCTTGAAGCTCTGGATAGCTATTTCGTTCAATTATGAAGCTCCCGAGCAATGCCCATTCACGTCTCTATCTATGTTCGGATGGGAGACATTCAAGTAGCGCTGCAAGCACTTAATGCTTTAAACACTGATCCTGTAGAGTTCAGTCATGTCGAAAAGGAGGAGCTTACTCATCAAAAACAATAGATCGTTGAAAATTATATATTTATATCAAGACTGGAGAAGCATTCTCTTTTCAAAAGCCGTGCTAACTACTTTATTTACTTAAGCATGATTCACTTTTTGTTTTAGAAAAAAAGCACAAATTCTCAAGAAAATGAAAAAATAGTCAACATATTTCACTTGTTTGTAAACTAACTTAGCTAGTCCATCAGATAGTTAACATTAAAACTCCATATTGTCATTGATAATGAAATTTTACAATGTTTTCACAAAATGGATTCAAAAAGCCATTGCCTTATGTTTTAAGTTGGTCACTTTTAACTGAGTTTGCAGTTATTTTCAGTACGATATTCCTTTTATTGGGGTTGAAAGAGTTTCTGACAATACTTAGGAGTCGATAAACTTCCTAAACACACACTCACATAGACATTTTTGATGACTAACGAAGTAGTATGAAGAAGCTGTTCCAGTCTATGGTGATTTTTCCAATTGGTTCTCCAAATGATGTCATTAAATGACGCAGATCATCTGCAAATCTTCATGACTTAACTTAATCATAAAGTTTATGTGCACACTAGCAATTAACATGTGATGAATGTCCGAATGTTCCATTAAGCATTTATGACTTGTGTAATGTAATCATCATATTATAAATGAAACAATTATTACTAAGTCCCTTAAATAGGCATCGTTTTTCATCATGAACAATCATATAAAAGTGTTATTTTAAAAAATGATGTAATAAAACGATTATAGAATTTATGAGCAGCACGATAAAAATGTTTAAACAATATTTTCAGCTCTCACCAAATCCATAATCTATTTTGTCGCATCGGGTTTGACAAAACAATACATTTGTTGGAAATCAAGTTTAAAGACAATTAAATTTTAAGTCATCGTTCAGCATGAAACTTTATTGACTATTATGTTACTGATGAAAAATCAGCTCGTAAACCAACTAAATGGAACATATATTAGGAGCTTTGTAATGAAAATTAAAAATGACACATTTCTATGTATTTTCGTCTCCGTAGTATTCTGTTTTATAGGAAACTGATAAAAACTGTTCATCACATCTGCCGAGAAAGTGGATAATTATGATTTTCAATTTCATCGTCTGCGTTTTTTCACTAATATTGAGTAGTATTTAATATCCTGTTTACTAATCCTCATTTACGATCTGGTTCTAGCTGTAGACAAATAAGACATTGCTTACTATGTTAATATCCTAGTGGTTGGATGACGATGTCTAATACTGGAAGTGGGCAAGAATCTATCCGGGCACATTAATTAAAGCAACATTACAGACAGATGTTTCTGTCGATTGCACATTGGGCTTACGGTTTCTCGCGGATAACTTCCGATTGTCTGAGGATTTTATCATAATAAAATTATTGTGACCGTTTTCTTGGGATTATTTTTGAGTAACTTTTGTTAATTTTTCAAACATAACTTTTATGCAAATTAATATAATTGAATTTTTATGGTTTATGTCAATTAAAGTTGTACTTTATAAAAATGTTCACACCAACTAAAGTATATCCCAACTTCTCGACTATATAAGTGGGATATGAAAGGTAGGTGGACACTAGATGAAATCACCCTCAAATCACTCTCACCATCATCCTACACAAATACTCTGACATTCAATAAATAATCCGGCATTCTCGTCTAAAGCATTGAGTTGTGCACTACTTATGACGGGGCTTAAAAGTAGTATGCAATAGAACGTCGCTCTGAAGTTACGGCCAAAGCAAAGTGTCAGATCCTGATTAATGATGTGATTTGGGTGCTTTGAGGAATGGAAGATATGTGAGAAACAGCTAAGATTATGATTGTTTTGCAAACAGATGTTTTACAGGTTACTTCACACTCTGTTATTTTTGGAAACCAGTGAAAATGTCATCTACCTTGATTTTAGTCTTAACACTTATTTTATTTCAACTGACAACTAATAGTAATATGTGTCTATACAGTATATCTGCCTTGTGAGATAATATATCTAGAAACAAATAGATAATCATCGTTGTTTGTCAATAACGTGCTAATTTATCATCACCACTGTCACTGATAGAATTAATCACATTTCAATGTAATTATTTTTTGTGTCATGACAAATAAGCATATTTCTCGCTTCTACTTTATTTGATTTGCTGTTTTTTTGAAGTATTTCAATTTGCTTGTCTGTAGATTTTCTTCTTGTCTAATCCTTACGCTTCCAACATGCCCCTTATCGGGAGAAAATGCAATTCATGTTCAAGGTGTCTTCACAAGTATTTTGTTGATTAACGTTTGCTTATCTAAAGCTGACGAATATTAATTTATTCTTTAGTTATTTACTGTATTATTCTATTTTTTCTACTTATATGCGTTCATGTCAGTTACTGTTTTATCTAATCATTTGAAACAATCTACTTTTATCAGTTAGAAAGCAGTAATTAAAAAAATCGTCATTTTGATTAATGGAATGATATATGTCACTTGATTTTCAATTAACTACGAATATCTATTTTTATGTGTTCTTGTTATGTATATCATAACTAACAATACTATGACCGTTTTGCAAAAATTATTAATATGCTAAAACTGTTTCATAGTCTGTTACAATATAACGGTATACATTCTATTTTGTTCTATTGAATTTTTCACTGCTCGATAATTTTGAATATTTTCTTTGTAAGTTGAATTAATTTTTCTCAAGTAGAGTATTTTTTAATGAAGTTGTTAAATTCGATAAAATTTTCATTAGCCAGTAATTTGACCATTGATTTTCGTTACATAAAAATATCACGAAATAATTTTATTAATGGATATTGAATAAAATATTTCTGGTCTTTATTATATGAATAGTTTGTTAAATAAATAACGAAATCTGTTAAGAAGTCAATTCAACAGTAAGAAATGGACTTTATCAATAAGAAAGAACCATCTGATTCTTCAAAATATTCATTGAAAGATGTTTTTCGCCTATTCATTGTGATAACAGTCTATTTTCGTCTTTTCCTAATATCGGATTTCGCTTGGATTTGAGATAAAGAAAAAGGGTGATAAATGATGAGACGACCCTGGCTTAGAAATTAAATTATCGAAATATAATTCCTTCACCAACTGACCATTCTTGTTTTCAAACATAATAATAGTTAAGAATTTGTATAACTTTACTCTATAGCGTTTTTGGAAAATTCAGAATGTTTAGGAAATATCACAATAATTTTTGCCACAACTTACGCAATATCTCGAAAGTCAAAAATATCGACCACTGGACGGTTAGTTAGTTATCTAAGGTTTAAGAGTTCACCTAACCATCCTACATGTGAGAGTGAAAATTAAGATTACATAGCAAGTTGTGTTACTAAAATCGTATAATGATGTCTATAACTTATTTGAATATATAAGTTACAGGACTGATGATCCTGTACTTGGAACAGTACTGGTGACCTTGAATAGATGGATTGTAGCATCTCACCATCCGTTCATTGTACTTTATTAATTAGTCGTTTAAATTATTCGATAATTGTATCGACCATAATTTTGTATTTGATTGTGTGTGGATGCTTTATCGCTTATATCTAGCCTATTCTTGCTTGACTATAAATACTTAGTAGTTCTTCAACTCATGGAGAGTTGGCTCACTTGCCTTCTCCGATTTGCTTCGTTTTGCTCGTACGCTTCCCTTCTCATGTTTGTCTGCATAAATGAACGCATGAAATAAATTCATCCGCAACACCGTATTTGGTTTCTTACTACTGCCATCGCACAAACGGGGTCAGCCTAAGTATAATATACGGAAGTGGATAGGAAGATGTATTTCATCGTACACTCGATCATTCGTCCACATTGAAGTCCAGTAGTGATCGATACATTTGCCGAATAATTCAAACGACTAGTTTTTAAAGTACAATGAATGCATGGTGAGATGCTACAGGATAATTAATTTACTCCAAAAACTACATGCGCTCTCACACAGCTCACCCGCTTTCTGACATTGTAAAAGGATGCAATCTGACCGACCTAAAGACTCCATGTGAACCGTACAGACCATCTCGGCATGTCAAATTTGTAAATCATTTTACCTAGAATCAAATTTGAAAACAGAAGTGAACCTAAAATGGTGTAAAGTAAAACCTGATTTTTTATTTCCTAGCATGTTTACCAACTGAAGTGAAGATAACATTAGTCATTACTCTGACAACCAACAATAATAACTAACATTATTTTCAGAAGTAGTGAGTGAAGTTTTTCAAAGAGAAAAAATTAGTGATGAAGTTTGGTTAATAGAGAATGGATGAAATGGCACTAGCAACAGAAATGGTCTATCTCAAAAAATGAAACCAGAGTATCAAAGTATTTTATTCCTGGCCTATTAAACCTGGAAAGAAATATTCACAGAAGAGATACAATGTGGCTAGCAGTGGAACCTAGTATTCTCATTTCGTTCAACTCAGGATATGTCAGATATATGCACCTGCATCCCAGAGTTATTTATCGTTAGGTAACTGGAATACAGTATCGTTCGCTTCAAACGCAATTTCGTTATCCACTTGGCTACTGAGTTCAGATAGTCAAACCACTTTAACTTGAATCGAAACTAATACTTTTTTTTACAAGTTATTGGCTATCTGAACTCAGAATCTAAGAGGATGATGAGATGGCTTTGGAAGTAAACAGTACCGCATTCGGGTTCCCGGGTGAACATCAACTTCAGTTGGCAGATACTTGGTATTATGAAACGCGAGTCCTAACTAGATACATTCCATCTATTCTATATTAACTTGTGTCATAATTGCCATATAGAGGCTTTCTACACGGGGTGCTCGCTCGTATGGCGACCAAGAATGGTTGAATCACAGTCAAAACATCGATAACAGAATAATCCGAATCATCTAAAATAACACCAATAACATTCAGTGTTATTGAGATCATGAATCAATCTACGTTAGACAATCACTGAAAACCTGGAAAGGATAAACAGCCGTTTATTCTTAGTATTGGATTCTTTGCTAGTCACCATTTACACAGTCAACAATCTCCACAACCCAAAATCACAGGTCATCAAAGAGCAATATCGAGAAAAATTTTCAGGGTTCCTAGCGAGAAGCCGTGACCTGTAGCATTCAACTGTGCTACCCACTGGAGACTAAGGAAGGTAATCATGCAAAATCGTAAATTGGTTTGATTTAAATTCATACGCTATTTGATCCCATCTTAGTGATCTTGAGGCAAAGATTTCGAGAGTTAGACCCAAGGTTCCAGGTTCTATCTTCAGTGATAGGGTTGAGGATGAGCACTGACGAGCAGCTCCATACTGGAACGAAATGACTTATTAGTACTCCCAGGTTCTTAATATATATGGTTACCACATATCGCTTGGTAATCTCTACAATCTTGTACTACTAATAACAACTAATATGAAACAGAATATACTTGTTTTATGACTAAGTGGAAACGAGAAAAAACGTGATAATTGGCTTTATGACTTTAATAATTCAGTATTTTTTTTCTTAAGTTTTTTATCAAAAATGTATTTTACAGTATTTTTATATTTCTTGATTTGTAAGCATGCGTTTCAGCTTATTACTGTTACGACATCTTCCACCTAACGAAGATGGATGTCGACTTCCTTCAAATATGATGATCAGTTTGTATTTAAAAATATTCAATTATGTTGTTTGCGTATTAACATTCAAAAGTTGTTGTAACTTGTAGTACTGCAATCAGTTTCCAAAATGATTCAAAACTATGAACGAGTATGTTCATATGTAATTTTATACGAAATCAATAGAAAATACCACAAAGTAACAAAGTGATTAAGAACAGATAAAATCGATTATCATTTATCTATAACAACCGCTATAAAACTAAGCGCAGCATTTCATATCCAATGGTGATAATAGAGAAAATATACATACTTTCACAATAAGACATCGTTTCACAAAATGATAAACCGAAAACAAAACTTCTTAAACGCAATTACACAGATATCAACCAATAATCTTTCATAAATCCACACTAAAGTCAAACAAAGATGACGATCTATCTTAAGGATGGTACAACAATGAAAATGCATAGATAGGCATGAACACAATAGTTTTATGTGCATTCGAGAGAACAATCAATAATGACTCATTTATTATTTTTTCATGTGAGTGGGAAGTATGTAATTTCTGCACATGCAATCATATTTAAACAATAAGTTAAAAAGTTAAATAACTTTTTAACTTATTGTTAAAAAGTATGAATTCTATTTATTTTTTTTTATGTCAACACGTTGTTCATAATGATTACTATCTATGAACACTAGTGAATTAATGAAAATTTAATTCAACAAATCCATCCACAAGTTGTAGTTGTTTGTTGTGAAACTATATCTATTGAAAGTGAGTTGTTTATCGATTTCTCCGAAAGCTCTAAATGAAGGATAACTCACTAGAGAATCAATAAGGAATAATCAAATCCTTTTTCGCATCCTATTCACCCTTAAATTATTTTAATGAAGCGTTGATTTATCTATATCATGATGAATTTCGATGACCAGTATTGTGTCTTCAGATCTAACAAAATTAGTATAAATTTGTTTCATTCATTTTATGTGTATTTATTGATATGTTCCACAAAACTTACTGATCGGACGATTATGAAAAGTGAACAAGTTATCATTATTGTAAGTTCAGTTTAATTAAAAATCAACACATAGTAATGTACCTTACCGTACTGATTTATTTTGAAAAGAGAAAATATGTAATTGTTCTTAAAAATCTGACCATATCTTCAGAATGTATAATTTTCTAGAGGTAGAAATAAAAATTATATTTTTAACAACATTCCTGAATGTCTCTCTAATAACTTAGTTTAAATTTTTGCACCAGAAATGTGAGTGAACGTAAAAAATGTGTGCACAGTGTCAATAATTACTATGAAACGTCTAAAAATAGTAACATCCATTAATATTTAATAGAAATATAAGATGAGAGCCATAGTTACCTACTATCACTCATTAAATAAATAAATTTTATATACAACTTTCCATTTCATTTCTACATTGTTTAAACTTTAATCTCTCCTGATTACAAGATCAAATCAAATTTTTGAATGGTAAAGGTATTTGAGATACAAATTAGAAACTATTATAGACGACTTACAAGAACTTTCGTCTAGATTTGGACGAATAGTTTCACAATAGTTAGGCGTCGATTTGATGTAAACTGTTAAAGAGGAAAATCATATTTGTAAGTTTCAGAGATTAGACTTTAAGTAGATCCTTGAAAAAGCTTGGATCAGATTACCGAGTGAAATGTTGAATTTTATTTAAAGGTCAATCACTGAGACATACAAATATAATTTTTCTCTTTAATTTATGTCAAACGAAATCAAGAGATTTTACCGCAATATACCTTAGGTTAATGTTTATCTCATAGAAATAATAGCATAGAATAGATCAAACTTATTATCAGAGTTAATCAAATTCTAAGAGATTAATGTTATGCTTTTCTACTTTTGACAATTCACTTCTCATACCCCATCTCAGTGCACGCAAACATACAGATATCAGCAAGGTACAGATAGGCATGTTATTGGTCAATTGTATATTTGTATCCTACCTGTGTTTATATTTTTATGAAGGCATTTTGTTATCTTTTCAAAAGTTAAAAGGATTTCTTTACACAATTAAAATATATCACATACTTTTGTCTGTGCTTACTTATTTTGCTTAAGCTCGCATATACTGTGCATAAAAATTCATTCATTTCAACTACTGTGGAAAATAATATAGAAAATAAGCAAACAGTCACTAAAAATGTATAGATTACTCCTGTTTTGCGTTGACTCTTTTTGTAAAACAAGTTTGTGAACGAAAGTGTATTCCACTTTCATTCCATTTTCTCCGTTTGAATTATTGTTATTCATGACGCCATTTGTTAGTTTTGCGACGAAAAATCATGCTAATCGGTTTTCTTTTTTGTGAATTATGTATTTTATATCCTGTAATTAATGTTTCTTTACATAAAGATGAATTCTCTGTAATATTTTTGTTCTACATCTTTCATTATAAAAACAAAGAAAATTTATATAATTACTTCATGGTTCATAGAATTTTATAGATTTTTGCACTTTACAAGAAAATTTTGTCTGAAAAAAAATTATTCACTAGAAAATAATCATTACAGAATAAGGTGTTAATTGGTGTCGTTACTGAATGCTACCATGAAAATTGTTTTCAAAGAACATCTATCCACTATTACAATACAATACATCGTTCATATAACGATTGTTAGCTGTATTGATTGGGTTTCCATTGCACATATTTTATATATAACCTAAATAAACTGAGATTAAAAATAAAGCCAGTCCAATGACCATTACAATTATTTGTAGTTTTCAATCAATCATATGAGGATTGAACATAAATTAGAAAAGAAAAATCGGCTGATGGAAAAAGTTTGTATATTTCCATTAAATTATATTTAAACTAAAGAAATAATGTACGAAAACACTACTTGTAAAGCTGAATACAACATTCTTATCATAGATTCTATTGAACGTTAAAAGTTATAGGTGCACATGTTCAACAGTCTGAATAAAATGAAATTAGTAACTTCAATCATCCTAAATAACATGATTTCATGTTTCGAATGACTCATTATTCCAGAAAGCACCTGAACTGAAATGAGATGTTCAGTTACATGACCAAAAAAATAATTTGACAAACCACTGTCAATATTCTAAAAGGGAAGCACTGGATTTATCATGACTCACTGATGGATAAATAAACGAATTTCAATTAGCCATAATTTATATTAGTGATCAATAAAACACTTACACAAAATGCCAACTAACTTTCTCACAAATGAAATGTGGTTTTTATCAACATATGAATAAGATTCCCATGTGATAACCGAAATAATCTGACATCTCGAAGTTCTTAATAATATTATTTACCAGTGGTTGTTTAACATCTCTATATTTTCAAATAAAAAAAGCTTGGTTTCCTTGACTTTCTGTCTAATCACTTAATGTCTATCGCCTTTGAATATTATTGTAATTGTATTGTTTATTTATCAATGAAATAGATTTAGTTTATTCAAGATAGTATGCATGTATACACTGACGAACATTCATGTCGTGTACAAGTGGTCCCCTATGACAAAATAATAATAAGCTCATTTATATTACTCAATAGGAAATTGAATTTCTAACATTCTTCTACTTAATTTTAAACAGTACTAAGTACTGAATTATACTATTTAGTAGAGTCGAACTAAGGCTGACTATCGTGATGTTATGCCATTCAGGTTAAAGGTAATGACAATCTATTAAACATATCTGGGTACATTCGCGTAAAAATATTATTAAAATGTTATTATCAGAAGCAGTCAATCCAATGCTCATTTTATTTGAAATTATCAAATCAAACTATGTTAATCATATTTACGAATTCATTTTAGATAGTGTTTTCACTGAACTTTGAATGACAATACTATATGACTATCAATTGGAATTTAACAATGGTTGTAGAATTATTGAAAAACTTGTAATTTTTTTATTTGTTTACATAAGGTTTTTTTATTTATACAATGCAATCTGTGGCAGCTTACAATCTAAATAATAGTAAAACAATTTATAATACAATTATCATTATAGAAATTAAATCATTAAACTCAATTACTACTGTAGTAAACATAAATTCCAATTTACTAAATTTAGAATAAAATGCTGTCACACAATAGTGGACAGATTTTCGTAATAATATACAACAATTGTATGGGTTTATTTTAAAATCTAAACGAAAAGAAAATTTATCATAACGATGATCATAAAGAGTCTTCGGTTTAATATCAGTCTACGTAATGAATTTATATAAACTGGATAATCATTAACAATTAGAGTGAACTGGACAACTATCGTAATCACTATTTGCATGTAAGTAAAAGAATGTCACAATTGACAAACGAAAACATTTATTAACAATTAACAATAAGTGATTAAAGTGTAAACCAAAACACTTTCTGAGAGTTATTGAATTCTAGTAGTAATTCAGTTATGATTTGTAACGAAAAATTTATGTTTAACTAATATTTTTTCTAATTATTCAACATATGTTGGGTGATTTGCAATATGTGCAATTCAATGTTCAGTGAAGATGTGAACTTGAATTCTGAGAAATCCCAACTATGTTTTGAACAATAGCATAGAGTTGGTACTGATTGATTGCCATAAAAAGTAGTATTTCGAAGAGTTCGAGAAATATGTACCTCAGTTTGTGTAAATATTGAACGATCTAGTGATAAAATAGATTTTAGTCAATAATGATATCTGAGTAAGCTGTTGTGGTATGTTATAAATTAGTTGAAATAATTGTTTTTTATGCAAAATGTATTTGATTTGTTTATAAAAAGAAGTTACGTTCAGTTCATTACATCAATGTGCATTAGGAATTTGACTCACATAATATCAAATTCCAACAACCATTCACCCTACTGACAAAATTGAGAGTAAATCTTCTAGAATTAAGTGGGATAATGCATCTGCCTAAAGTATCACTGAAAGAATAACACATACTTTTCAAAGCAATTATATAATCCACCACCAATTTATACTTTAATTAAAATAAGTCAAAAATAAACTAGTCAAATTACAAGCAACTTACCAATCAAATCACTTATAATGTTCACTGGGAAATTTACCACCGAATGTAACATTCCAACAAGTCCGATTGAAATGACGTAAAAATATGTGATATGTTTCATAATCATATTTTTGTACACAGATTTCATGATTGAAATATTCAGTACCCAAGTGACTGCCATTGTAAGTACAACAAATGCTATACCTAGCCATAACGTCCAATTTGCATTTTTTAAATCATTAGCCGTTACATGATTCGGTAATTTTTGATTATTAACAAATACAATCGGGTTAACTACATAAACGTCATTTATATTGCTGTAGTTGTTATAAACCTGTTTTTCAGGAAAGAACATTTCGTATTACATATTATGGAAGAAAATTAAGATGCGGAGAAAATCAAATTTGAAAGTTAATTTACGAACATATATGAACATTTATATATCTGAAGAGTAAGCACAATTTACTGATTCTTAGAAAAGCTACAATAGTTTTGATTTTAGGTTCAAATAAATAAACAACTGAATACTTTGTACTGAGTGTAAACCGAACGAAACTTATGGCAACTATTTTTAAAGATGAAAAAGTCTAAAAGTTGGCCAATGGTAAATCGACGTTAAGGTCATCCGTTAAATCCAATAGGAGATTTCTATTCGACTTTGTAAAGAAGTAAATTATTTTACGTTAGTATCGTTCCTACCTACAGGGTGACATGAGATAGTTCCTAAGCGAATTGCACATATCAACCAGAATCTTGTGCATAAATATCGTTAGGCAATTTGTATATTGTATCTTGTAATCACGAAATTACTGTGTATTTAAATCATATAGAAATTCCTCACAATGAATAAGGATTTTAGTTGCATTTGAATTTACGATCAAAACTGTTTTCATGTAAACTTATGCGCAGTCTATGCATCACGTATTTCTGCGTGACCACAAACGTTTTCGCCTCAGCATAGCATTGAAGTTATTTTACAATAAAATCCATCAACATTCCGTTTTCTGACTGTTTTCTAAGCACCATATAAGTGGTAACAGTACCGAAATACTGGGTCTCATAGGTATATCGTCATAACACATCTAACTCAATGAAGATTAATATTTCCTGCAAAATTCATTTACTCATTATCAATGTATCAATAATATATGCGTTTATTGGTTATTTCAGTTAATAAAAGAAACAAAGTTGTCATCTAAACTGATGAGATTTCTGAAATAACCTGGGCAATAATCATGTATGAAATGGTTTTTTCTACGTAAGCCTCACAAGACAAAGACTCACTTGGAACGCCGAAGATCAAGTGAAAAGAGGAAGGCCAAGAAACACATTACGGCGAGAAATAGAGAAAGACATGAGAGGAATGAACAAAAATTGGACAGAACTGAAAAGGGAGGCGCGGGACGGAGTAGGTCGGAGAATACTGGTCGGCGGCCTATGCTCCATTGGGGGTAACAGGCGTAAGTACGTAAGCAAGTACCGAATACTCTGCTCAATAAACTCTAAATAAGTTCCGAGAAGAATCAGTTTGCAATGTTGCACTGTATATTATTTTATTTCCTTCACGATAATTTCTACTTCTCTCATTTCCGCTTATACTGTTCGAAACAACTCCGATAATCTTCAAGTGTCATAGTCTTTGATAATTTCCTAGTATTACGTCTCACCTCCACTTCATCCGAATGCAACTATTTCATGCTATTTTTCACTTTTAAGACAAAGATAAATTACATCATGCTATGTCCTGCTATAAAGCAGTGAAATCTGTCGTGGAAATCGAAGTATTGTAAATTAATGTTATATATATAAATATATATATATACAGACGAGAGAGCGTTTGTGGTAATACGAGCGCAAATTTAGTAGAAGTATAAGATACTGGAAAAGCTATTTGAAAATTACTCAAAACTGTAAGCAGAATACGGAAAATGACAAGCCTTTGAGATTGGAATTTTAATATATCACCAAAAAGTAATCACACTAACTACAATACCGATTATAAACAGTAGTTTGTCAAAACGTCTGTTCAGAGAAGTAACTTTCCTATGATATTGTTTACTGCATTTTAATATTCTTAATCTTATCATCAATGGAATAATTGATTTTCTCAGTAATTTAGAGAGATTTTATTGAACATGAGAAAATAACAAGTAATGGGTCAGTTAATCGTTTCTAAACTATGGTGAAGCTTGACGTGAAAGGCTGTTGTTTTTGTGTAGTGTTCTATACGAATTAACTGTTGCACTTGAAGTTCAACCACCACTGAAAACCTGGAAGCGTTGGAAGGCTGTTTCGTCCTCAGTCGTGGAAATCTACAACCCTGCAGGCATAGATCAAACGAATCCGACAGTGTTATTGTCTAAAACCAATCAACCATGATATTGGTTTCAGTGAAACTCAACGATCCCCACAACCACATACTGATAAAAGCAAAATTCTTAGTAATAGTTGCTGTTATACATGTACTTAGTAGCAGACGAATTACAGGTATATACCGGTTTTTATCACGGTCTTCCCACAATTACAATTCAAATGTTCACAACATTTGTTGCTACTTTTAACACATCTTGAACTGAATGACGTTACAGATGTAAAGCATTTGTTACCAACACAGTAATCTAACAATCACGTAGTCCCCGAAACCTCTGTAGGTCACTAGTTTGATAGCTAGGGAATGGCGTGTGATCAATGTCCACTTCTAAAGAGCCCAATACTAGAATGAAACATTTGTTCTGTGTTACGCGATAATTAACGGAAGGTTTGTTGAAAATCAATTAGTCATGAAAAGTAAAAAGTGAATAATCTTTAGTGGCCCAGAATCTGACTATAATTTTTACGAACCAGTGGATATTCTGTAAGATCAGTCTTTCCTTTAATTTCTGCATATTATTCTTAGGTGAACTGCGTTTGCACGACGGTGGTAGTGAAAAACCTAGTTTGGTTTATCTTGAATGAATTTATTTCATACATTCGCGTAAGCAGACAAACAATGAAGCAAATCGATAAAGCGAAGTCAAGTGAAGTGGAGGCGAGTGGGCCAACTCAATTGGCGAGGCATAACTAAGTATTTAGAGTCAGACAAAAATAGGCTAGACATGTGACAAGTGAAGTAAGTAATGCATACGCGCACTCAAATAAAGCAACAAAGATCGTAAGTGAATAATGTACAAGGTCGAAAGACTTGTGAATAGCTTGAGAGTGGATTAGTTAAATTGTCCAAAGGCTGAGATAAGTCACGTGAAGTCGACATATTATTACAAGCTACAGATTTCCACTTACATCTTATGTTGCTACGAGAATCAATTTAAGCTTTCAGACAACATTTTAAGATGGTTGCAAACTGTAGTTTTAGTTGCTAACACCTTAGTAATAAATACACGAAATCGCCAGCTCATGTGATCAATCGTGTGGAGACAACCGCAGTCGGATATGGAAAGTCAACAAACAATCTAGGCTATGTGAAGTGAGACTTCACAGGTATGCAACAAAATCCAGTTAATACGCACCCTAACATTTTTACTCAGAATGAAAACTCAATGATAATTTAGATTATAATTAGGACGCTCTTTCACCACACGTAAATCGATATCACTGGAAGCACAGCTATCTAGATTCAAACATCCCGATTATCACCGGTCTAGAACTAATTTTTATTTTGACGACATAAAGTTTGCCCTTCACTTGTGAACCGTAATCACCAACTGAATTGGTGAGGTAGTAGTAACTTGTATCCCTCCAAACAGAAGGATGATATCATCTGCACATTCATGAAGACGGAACGACGCACCACCAAGCACTCGTTTCAAAGCGATTTTCCAAACTTTATTGATAGATAACTTGAGGAAAAATGTAAAGGCTAGGTAAGGTTGTCTGAGATCGTCGCTGTTCTGGAACAATGGAAAGAAGTCCGGACAACTTGTCATGTTCTTCAACAAAACTCAGGTCTGTTGCACGTGATCAGTCTGACAACATTGTGTATAAAGTCAACAATCAACAGACAACTTATATCAACAGAAAGGGTAGGGAATACAAGTGTCACTTCAAATACCTATCAGACTATTAACCAGTCTACATGGATAAATAACCAGTCACAAATTCCCTTCGTTTACACACTAGTAAAACGAAAAAATTGGTGCAAGTGACTGAACTCACATTTACGAATGCAACTACTGACCATTTGCAATGGCATCTATAGTTGATTCACTTGCATCAACTTGTTAAGGGTTGTCAGCTATGTCCAATTTTGGTTCATTCCTCTCATGTATTTCTCTATTTCTCGGCGTAATGTGTTTCTTGGCCTTCCTCTTTTCACTTGACCTTGAGAGTTTCAAGTGAGGCTTTGTCTTGTGAGGCAGTTGGGTGCTTTCCGCAGTGTGTCCTATCCACTTCCACCGCTTCTTCCTGATTCCCTCCTCCGCTGAAATCTGGTTTGTCCTCTAGCACAGTAGGTTGTTGCTCACGGTTTCTGACCGACGGATTCGAAGTATTTTGCGTAGACAGCTGTTAAAAAATACTTGTATCTTTAGGATGATGGCTCTGGTAGTTCGCCAAGTTTCTGTCCCCTAACAGTCGAACTGTCTTGACATTAGTATTGAAAATTCTGACTTTCATGTTTGTTGACAGTTATTTTGAGTTTCAGTTGTTGTTCAATTGTAGAAATTCAGCCTCTGATTTGCCAATCCACGCCTTCACACCTGCATCGGATCCACCTTGACTGTCAATGATGATGCTCATTTATGTTAAGGTTTCAACGTCCTCCAAGGATTTTCCCTTTATGTATTTTGAAACCCGCTGCTGCTTAGGCTGCTGCTACCCTTGTCGTTTCCTCCTGCATTTGTTTTTGCGTGTGAGACAGAAGAGCTGGATCATCTGTGAAGTCTAGATCACCCAGCTGCATCGTAGGTGTCCATTGTATCCCGTGCTTCACTCCAGATTTTGACGCCTTGCTTGATACCGGTCTCCACCTCGAACGATTCTGTCAGCTGTCCTCCGTGCACGATTTTGCAGTTTACTTCATTATAAGAGTTCCATATGATGTTGACTTTCTTCCCAGGCACGCCGTTGTGTTGAAGAAGCCTCCATGTTATTCTCCTGTCCACGATGTTGAATGCTTTCTCGTAGTTGATCAAGTTGATGTAGAGTGGTAGGTTCCATTCAACTGATTGTTCCACAATGATCCGTAATGTTGCAATTTGATTGGTACTTCATCGATCCTTATGGAATCCAGCCTGTTGATCTCGAAGTAGAGCATCTACGGAGTACTTCGTTCGGCTTAACACTACCGTGTTGTAGACTTTGTCTGATATTGAGAGAAGAGTAATGTCTCTATAGTTTTCACACTTCCTAAGACCGCCTTTCTTTGGTAACTTGATGAGGTGTGTCTCTTTTCTCTAGTCACTTGGTACTTGTTCTTCGTCCTTAATAATTCTGAAAAGAATGTGGAGTATCTTTGGATTCACTGTTTTGTTGGTTTTCAGTGTCTTAGTTATTATGTTGTTTGGTCCACTGCTTTGCCGCTCTTGATTTGTCTGATGGACATACTGATCTTTTCAGTTGTTCGTGGGCGCTGCTTCAACGTTAGGTGGGTTCAGTGTGGCTGGTCGATTTTATAAGTTATTCTAAATGCTCTACTTATCTGTTCTTGAATGTCGGCAATTACTTTGCCTTTCTCGTTTTTCACTGATCGTTCTGTTTGACGATCTTTGCTAGCAAGCTTCTTCGTTGTATAATATAGTTCTGATGTTTCCTTTTCTTACATCTTTTTCTGCAACCATTGTTAGGTCTTCGAAATATTTTCGCTTATCAGCTCCGATTTTCCTCATCACTCGCTTGTTTGCTTCTGTGAATTGGGCTTGTGACTTCCTCTACTCTAGTTCATATAAACTTGATTGTTGCCTTCTGGTTCTTTCTTGAATCTTATCCACTGTATCAACATTGATTCATTCTTTGTAATGGTGTTTTTTGTTGCCCAGGACCTCATGACATGATAAAGTTATTGCTTCCTTGTTCACCTTCCAGTTGTTCACCATGGTAGTTTCCTGTTCATCGAGCAGATCGTGAAAGGCTAATAATCCATTGCAGAGAGCTATCATGAATTCTTTAAGTTTACCACTATCTTGACAAAATGCCGTATTAGACTTTTGTGATGCTGTTCACCCAGTTGTTCAGTGCATCTTTACATTTGATTTCATCTAGACCACTACTAAGTGATGATCTGAAGCTATGACGATTCCTCAATGGAGCCTCACATCCTCCGTCATCCTTCTGAAGTCAGTAGGCTCCTCCTTTGGTTAGCAGACGGATATCTCGCCTACGCCATAAGTGACGCAGGTTGGCAAAAACCAATCGAGCCTTCTGTATCCGAGCTGAGATTTCGTCAGTCACCAGGCCATCAGCACTGATGAGACTCCCCAGATAAGTGAAGAGGTCAACAAGCCCAAATACTTCACTTCCTACCACTAGTCCAAGTGCCGATGCAACCCAATCCTGAAGCAACATCTCGCATTTCGAGAAGGAGAACCGCATCCCGAACATACTTGCAATGTTGCTTAGGGTGGTCAGAAGACTCTGAATTTTGTCAGCGTCTTCACCTAATAGAACTATGTCATCGGCCTATTCTATGTTAATAATCAAGCCACCTGGTAAAATGTCTACTCCTGAAAATTCAGACGAGGATAAGGTAATATCTAGGAGCATGTCTATGATAAAATTAAACAAGAATGGAGAGAGTGGACATCCTTGACAGACACCACTTGAAGTGAGGAATTCCGGTGACAGTTTCCCATAAGCTCTCACTCGACCAGTGGTGTTCGAGTAGAGAGCTTGTATGAGGGTAATGTACTGCTTTGGTACACATTTCAATGACAGACACTGCCACAAAACCTCACGATCCACTGAGTCGAATGCCGCCTTAAGGTCCAGGAAAACAACTATTGTAGGACGCCTAAATGTGTGTCTATGTTCCAGGACCTGTCGTAGTGTGAAGATGTGGTCTATACAACCACGTCCAGGTCGAAAACCAGCCTGGTTATCGCGCGTTTGCTCTTCACGAACTTTCGTTAAGCGTCGAAGTATCACTGAGGCCAATATTTTAGATACTATATTAGTTAGATTTATTCCCTTGTGATTGTCACAAGAAGACTTTTGTCTTTTCTTATATATTGGGACAATCAGTGATTGAGACCAGTCGGATGGGATTACGTCCAGTTCCCAGATTCTACCTAAGATCTCAGTCAACCTAGCTGCTAAAACTGGACCATCATCCTTAAATATCTCAGGGGTCAGTCTATCACGACCTGCAGCTCGCCCTCGCTTCAGACTTCCGAACGCTTTCTCAACTTCATAAAGACTAAGGGGGCTTACGTCGATTTGCCATTCAGGATGATTGGAGATCGTGGGTAACCGAAGAATGGCTCGGGGCCAGTTGAACTGATCCCTAAAGTGTTCTGCCCATCGGTCCAGTCTCCTGGATTGAGAATGGATAATAAGACCATCCTTTTTCGAAACAGTCTCACTCACACTTGGGTTCCTAATACCAGTTTCCTTGATGAGTCTAAATAGTTGTCTACTGTTGCCTATCGCCGCTGCCTTTTCCATCTCTCTCGCTTTCTCCACCCATCACTGTTCTCGATCATTCCGTAGGCTTTTTCTCAGCATGCGCCTAATCTGACTCCGCCCCTCATTGTGCTCAGAGCCACGAGGGATGAGTTTTCGAGCATCCATCAGTTCGGTAGATGCTACGGAGATCCACGGTTTCATCCTAGGCTTGTGGTTTACCTTACTAGAAGATATCACTGCTGTTTCCACAGCCTTTTCGATATCATACCAACCTGCTTCTGGATGGGAATCGCCTACATGGTTGCTTAACTCTGTTTCTAGTTGCTCCTGAAATATTATCTTAGTTTGATTATCATTAAGTAAAACCCTAACAGGCTCTCTTACGGTGTCTTCCCTACGCCCAGTAAGCCTCAAACAAATACGCACTCGCACTAGGGCATGATCTGAATCTAAACATGTGCCCCAGAACGAGCGACAGTACTCTATCGAACCCCTCCATCGGTGGCTGATGGCGATGTGGTCTAGTTGCGTCCAACGTTGAGACGACTTTGGAGGTCGCCAGGTGAACAGATGTTTTTCCTTATGCCTAAAGTTAGTGTTTGCTAAGAGTAGGCGGTTACCTGAGCATACTTGCACAGACGGTCGCGATTGTCTGTTCTCTGAGCCGCAACACCATAACATCCACCTAGGTGTCTTTCATTTTCACTCAGTCTACCTACTTGAGCATTAAAGTCACCAGTCATTATTACTATACCCATAGCACTGGATGACGTTCAATTTAGTGTGTTCTTTCTTTCTTTAGAAGGATGATTTGAAGATCCTGAATCCATGAGTTCCCCATCCTATCAGTTCTCAACATTCCTTCCTTATCTGCATTGTAGACTGGCAGTAATCCCCAGAATGTCTCAAGGCGATGTCTGGCAATGAGAATGGGATGAGAGAGCTTACTCGTGGTCTGCTACGATAAATATTTCACCGCCAACAATATCGTCCAATCACAAAAGATCTGACAACACGTACCACACGATGATGCGTATTTATTTGCTGCGCGTGACAGGTAACAACTCACATAACCGTATCAATAATGTGACCTCACTTCATGAAATTATATCGAAAGGCAAACATAACTGGACTTTTGGGTAAGCCTCTACTTCCCGGTAAGATAACATACTTGGACAAAGGTATTTTTGTAAGAATCACAGGCAGACAAGTTTTTTATTAGTGTTTAAACTATCAGTCTCAATAATACTTCAACGTCTAATTATAGCCCGTGAAAAGCAGGATGAATTCAGACCAAGGAGTCGCTATATAAGACCAGATATTCACGCCGCGGCAGGTCCTAGAACACAGGTACACATTTCGGCGACCGACAATCGTTGAACTCTTCGACCTTGAAGCAGCTTAAGACTGTCAATCGTGAGGTTCTACGGCTATGTTATTAAAAGGAGTGCCTAAAAAGTACATTAACCTTACACATGCTCGCTGCTCGAAAACTAGTTGTCAAGTCAGAGCTTATGGTGAACTGTTATCGGAATTGTTTACTTCAAGTAGTGTCCGTCAAGGAATGTCCACTTTCTCCATTCTTGTTTAACTTTGTCATAGACGTGCTCTTAGAGATAACATTATCTTCGTTTAACTTTTCAGTAACTGTAACTTTACCGGAAGACTCACTTGGTCAACTTAAAATATGTCGATGAAGACGCTGACAATGCAGTATTCTGACCACCCTAAGCAACATTGCAAGTATGTTCGGGATGCGGTTCTCCTTCTCGAAATGCGAGATGTTGCTTCAGGATTGGGTTGCATCGGCACTTGGACTAGTGGTAGGAAGTGAAGTATTTGGGCTTGTTGACCTCTTCACTTATCTGGGGAGTCTCATCAGTGCTGATGGCCTGGTGACTGACGAAATCTCAGCTCGGATACAGAAGGCTCGATTGGTTTTTGCCAACCTGCGTCACTTATGGCGTAGGCGAGATATCCGTCTGCTAACCAAAGGAGGAGCCTACTGAGCATCAGTTCGCTCCGTCCTGCTTTATGGCTGTGCAACATGGCCGTCAGAGTAAAGGATATCTGAAGGTTTCTAGTATTCGAATAACGGTGTCTTCGATGCATTGATCGTATATTCTGGGACCACTGAGTAGGCAATGCTGTTTTTAAGGAACGAGTACTGGGTGAGGATGGAAAATCGATTGAAGTAGTGAACCTTCATTAGTTGTGGTGGCTGTGATATGTGTTACGTATGCCCAACCACCAACTGTCTAGAAGAGCAATGTTTTGTGGTGTAGGGGTAGGCTGGAAGTTAGGTAAGTGTAGCGAAACCAAAACATGGTACGGACCCATGAAGTCACTGACAAGTAGATCGAGTCATGTTAGTAGGCGTGGACTGATGGTTAGAGACTAGGAGTGAAATAGCTCAAAATGGTTTGCAATGTCGCAGGTGTATCCAGTCTTTGTGTTCTCTTAAATCCCAATCTCCTGAATTGCTCATCACCTTTATCTTTGGCTTTTCAAGTTTATTTCACTGAATTATGCCTCTTGAATAATAGCTTATAACCCTAATCACTCTGATTAATGTTAGTACTTCTACTACCTCTACTTATACGGGATTTGAATTGACGATTGCGTCTCTGCTAATGTGGTATGGGAACTTGGACTGATGTACGTACGTATGAAATCCTACGTTGTATCGAACTGATTGGAAATGACAACCTTACTATAGAAAGTAATTAAGAGAAAAACAAACACTGACAGAAGTCACCTAAAATCTAAGTGACTACAAAATACGGGTTATTTAAGTTCCTTTTTTTGTGGTGATCAACACAATTTCATGATTTCGTGAATTACGTCACCAGAGTTATTGAGCAACTTATTCTGTCCAATAAAACCATTCTTATTTCTGTGGTAGTGTAAAACTGAGTAAACAGTTCGTAAACACTAAGAGAACTACTGAAATTTGGAGATCGGTTGAAGAAACGACTTATCAAACGGATCTGGGAAAGTATCTCATGAAATTTTCCATCATTTATTCGAGCAAATTAAATTTGAAAGCCTTAAGTTAAAATTCGGCACAACCAAGCATCAATTAAAAAATGCAACGACTTTGTGAATAACAAGAAATGGAGGTGATCCATCTTCATGTTCTGTTTACCAAAAATCTTCCATTTCGATATATTTGCACAATCTCGTATAAAATAAGTTTCATTATAACATCGTTTTTATGGGCAACCGAAGTGCGCTCTAGCATAAACAGTACACTGATGAACGTAAATGAAGATCTTTCTAATTGACAGCAACAGTGTTGGGGATGTTAGATCCCAAGTACTCGCTTGATAAGTGCCTTATTTTGGATTTCACGTTTGCGAGCATGGGCTGATCATTTGACCTTGAGATTTCGTTAGTGTGCTATTTTCGTAACTGTCCAAAGGACGTTTCTATGATGTATAAATAAACGAGAGTTGTCTGCTTGATGGTATTGTGGTTGCTGGGTGTTGTAGTATATACTTTCTACGCTTGTCAAGTCTTCTGTTTTGCAGTTTGGGATTCAAGGTAGCCTACCTGGACGCTGGTAATCGTCTAGTTCGCGTTTATCGACTAAGGTGAACTCGTAATAGCTTCAAGCGTACCAAGTGACGAACATAACAATTTTGGCGACGGGGATAGGATCACATTGATCCTTTGAGACTTAAATTATTACCCGAGCAGCAGCTGAACTAATGAAAATGTTGATGGATACCAAGCTGCATCGTGACACGACTGTGGTGGATCAAGTCAATCTGGTGTTGTGTTTAAATACGCTTTTCTGGAACGAGGACCAGGACCCGGACCCCTAGTCCAGGATCCTGATTCTCTTCTGGATTCGGGCCTCGTACTCTATGAATGACTGTAGAATACAGGTTCTACTTCATATCAAGTCTTCTTATTTTTACTCAATATGGGGGTCGGGATAATCGGATTAGAGTAGCATGTCGTGTCGACGGATCCTCGATCTCGTTCTCCGACTAGGTAAACTCGTAATAGTTCAAGCATATCAAAATGACGTGTTTACGTGCAGGCGTAGCAATCAGTTACTTATTTTTTGCATTATTTGTCTTTTTTATCTCAACTCTTTTTACTGCTCGATTTATATAAATATTAAGTTGTTTACCTGCTCCCTATCACAGTATCCTTACGGTACTTTGTGACGATGCTTCCACTGACAGTATACTTTTAAAATAATAAGTACATGTGATAGATAAACACAACATTTGTGGGTTTATAAGCAAGATCTCTCAATCTTCAGTGCATCAAGTTGTCAAACAAACAACAAATTTAAAGTGGGCTATTGAAGGCCAAATTGAATGGGATAATTTTTCCTAAAATATATTCAATCATTCAAGTTAAAACAAACATGAATTGTCATAAATGTACTTTATTTCGAAAAAATAATGAATTCAAGAAGAATTAGGAAGATCTAGCAATTTTCTTTTCGAACGCTTCATTAAATTAAGCTGTATAATTGTGCTTATAGTTAATTTATTTGCTGAACATAGTAAATATTCTTCGCCACGATGGTGAGTTAAGAAAGTTTTACAAGAAAAACATACCATCAATTTGCGAACTATGAATTTTAAAGCGATCACGCTCAAGCAAAGAAGTAGGTTCATTTATGTTCGACAACCAATCTCGAGCACGGAATGCAGCTAAATGAGAATAATACACTGGAGCAGGGTAAGAAACACTCCGAGAGCATCTCATATAAGAATAACATAAATAGTATGTAAACATTTGAAGAGCATCCGATTTAAAGTTACTGTCATCATATAATACATGATAGTGTGATGGTTTTGATGTCCCCTGGAAGAAATAATTATCAATAAAGAGAAACTAATTACCTGAATACCTTCATGAGAGCAAAGGTAAAAATCGAACTCTCGACGATGAGTTATATTGGTATCGACAACACTCCCTGGTTCCAAATTCCGTGCCCTATCAAAAAAAAATTACGAAATATTGTTCCAAAATATATATAACATGTTTGAAAATAAACTTTCAAATAACTAAACATGTTACCCTAGTTACAAATATAAAGATTTTACCTAATTACCTGGGATCATGAGGTTGAAATCGGATATGATGTCGCTTCTGGACAACGATAAATGTAATAGCAGGTTCTTCTCCAGGACGGATGTTACTGCAGGCTTTTTGAATGGCAGACAACTCCTCGACCAAAACATTCTCAAATTGACCCTCAGAAACACCATCTCGATAGAATATTATACGTTTAGGAAAACGTCCATTTGTATTCCGCAAATACAGCTGTATTGTAAATATAAATGTTGCCAAATAACGATGTCACAAAGGAGATAAACATAAAGGAAAATAATAATGCACAGAAGTGATGAAGAGTACATAGAATACAGAATGACTAACCGTGAGTAATTCTTCAACTGAAGAACACAAATTATCAATAATTTCTCTCGTTGTTTTATTTCCTCGCTCAGTAGTTACTTGTTGTCGAACTACAGCCGCGTATCGCATTAAATCAGGGCTGTTAGATCCAACGACAGCAGCAATTGACTTGCGAACCTGTTGGGATTGTGTCGGTGCTGGATGAGTAACATCAGCACCGAGAACCATTATTAATTCTTGAGTGTATTCAGCAAGATCTGAGATAATCCAATTAACACCACCGAGTTTCCCGTTGAGTTTCAATAGCAGGTTGGCTTTAAAAAAAACAGATTAGATTAGGCCATTTTTAAAGAAAAAAACTGAAGCAAACGAATCGGTATGAATGAAAGATACTTACGAAATACATTAGGTTTACGTAGAGTGTTACCACGAACACACTGTGTACGGATCCCGAATCTCAGATCACTTAAACGTTTTACTGTTCCGTAGGATAGATCATCGTACAGAATCAACAGAATGAAAATGCAACCCTGAAAACAAATCGAATGTGTTAGTAACTGTCCCAAAAAACGAAACCAAATCATTTAAATCAGATTTACTCACTTTTCGATTAAATTCCTCGAACGTCTTCTCCAGTTGGCTAACATGGCACCGGGATAGAGAGGGTTGATTACTCAATAAAACACCAAAACGCTTTGCAACCTTAGGTAATTCCATGGTAACTGTTCTCTCATCCCCATCAGATCGCTACAATAAAAATCGAGGACAAGAGATTGAGGAAATGATATAAAAAGAATGATACACACACTGATGAAGTAAAAAGTCATATATTTATAAGGCAACAATGCTTCTTTTGTCTATTACCATACGACTGTCATCAAGACTAAAAAATCAGATCATTACTTCTTCAAAGGAAGTTATTTCACATTTTGACACTGCTAAGTAAAAGATTTTCCGTTTAAGAAAAGTTAATTCGTTGTTAGCAAAGAATGGTAGTTTACTGCTTACATTTGTTTAGTTTCAGAGAAGAAAAAATAATTTATAAGAATTTATAAGGTACATTTTGTGAACACTAATTGATCATTTAGTATGATCAAATGGCGTCTACTGTATGGGATGGGAACTTAGAGAACTACCAGAGCCATCATCCTAAAGATACAAGTATTTCCTTTCTATGGAAAATATTTCAAATCCGCCAGCCAAAAACCGTGAGCAACAACCTACTGTGCTAGAGGACAAACCAGATTTCAGCGGAGGAGGGAATCAGGAAGAAGCGGTGGAAGTGGATAGGACACACTGCGGAAAGCACCCAACTGCCTCACAAGGCAAGGCCTCACTTGAAACTCTCAAGGTCAAGTGAAAAGAGGAAGGCCAAGAAACACATCACGCCGAGAAATAGAGAAATACATGAGAGGAATGAACAAACGTTGGACAGAACTGAAAAGGGATGCACGGGGCTGAGTAGATTATAGAATACTGATCGGCGGCTTATGTTCCTTTGGGGGTAAAAGGAGTAAGTAAGTAACAATTACATTATTCCAATTGTTTTGTGATTTTCATCTCGCCGTGCCAAACAGGTATGGCAGTTTGGACCAAACCATATCTGTCCCTGACGCTTTGTTGATGTCTGTCTGTCTGCTTATCAATTGTATTGTGATCTAATATTGATTCTCATTGACTGGTGATGTTATTAGATCGGATACTTGTAATCCCACCCAATGTCATTAGTCAGAATCATACAATATCATTTAATGTCCATTATATCAGTGTTGGAGGTTAGGCGGTATAAAACTTATTTGTTCAGAAATTTCAACCTTGTGAACATAAGTCAACAACTGTTTCAATATTTTACTGAGCACCAAAAGCGTCAATAATGAATAACTGAACAATAAAACGTGAAAATATCACTGATGAAAAGAACCTACAGGGTTTCTTGGGATACAAAGTAGTCCCCATTGAATCTCAGTACCGTGTTTGGCTGCCTTATGAAAAGCTGGTGTATTCCAACTTCCAGCCTTCAGTTGAATTTTGTCTGGATGATTAAAAACTGCTTTAGGTGGTTGGAGCACACGTGCCTTTACATCTAAAGGTTTGTTGGCAATTTTTACTTGAAACAGTTGAAACAGTGGATGTGCCCTTAAGATAAAAATGAAAAAACGTAATTAAATTAATTTGCAAAATATCATTTTCAAGATTACTGACATCCAATGACTGACAAACCGAATTTTCGTGATGTTTCGTTCCATGAGTTGGATGTTTTTGTTGTGAAGCTTTCATTGTTCGTCTAAACAACATCATCAGCACAAACTTCAGATAGAAGTGAAATATTCGAATTTCTCCACGTTTGACCTGTAGCTTGTTCTGCTAACCTCGATCTTGATTGGTTGCTGTTGACCTTAAGTCTGTTATTGTTTGCACCTTTGTTTGGATTGTATTCCTTTTTTGATCTGTTTCTTGATCCTACGTCACCCATGATTTTTCTAACTGGTTGATAAATCGAGTCAATGTCGATGTGATTGTTGATTACTAATGCACACTACAGGATCCTCAAATACCAGCACAACGTGGATGTACGAAAAAGAAAACTAGAATGAATACTCACATCAGAACACTTAACAACATTGACAACGGCGATCGAACTGTCAAGCAGATGACACAGAGAACAAAGAAGAAACATCCTCAGAGGTAAACTAATCAAGATTTCAAAACGACCCACAGAAGTAAACTCAAACAATTATGTTGTCAACCACAACGTCTAACAAAAACAGAAGAACAACTCCAAAAAGGATTAAACTACAACAGGAAGGACTCTCCGAAACTCGAATTCTTCGCTACACTAGAGTCATCACTAAAAATGGCCGGAAGGAGTGAAGAAACTACATAAGAAATAAGACAAACCATAATACCACTAACTGGACGGAAGAGAGACAACCAACTAACAGCACAACAACGAAAAGCCTTAAAGAAACTCAGAACCAGGGAAGATATAGTCACAGTCCCAGCGGACGAAGGCCGCACGACAGTAATTATGGACAAGGAAGAATACATCAAGAAAGCCGAGGAACTACTTGAGGACAGAAGCGTTTATACATCAATCGACACAAACCCAATAAAAAGGTTGGACAACTAGATCTCAAGGACTCTAAACAGGCTTGTCAAAGCAGGGCATATATCGAAACAAGATCAATGCAGAATGCAATCCGATGAACCAGTAATTCCACGATTCTACGGTAGGCCGAAACTCCACAAACCTAACATCCCGTTACGTCATATCTGCATATGTCCCCACTGAGTGCAGTTCAGACGAGGTTAAAGATGAGTTTTACAAAAGGTTTCGGACCTCCTCCAAAAAGCTAGGCGCTCTGAAGTAGTAACAATGGCTGGTGACTTTAATGCTCAAGTAGGTAGACTGAGTGAAAATGAAAGACACCTAGGTGGATGTTATGGTGTCGCGGCTCAGAGAACAGACAATCGCGACCGTTTGTGCAAGTATGCTCAGGTAACCGCCTATTCTTAGCAAACACTAACTTTAGGCATAAGGAAAAACATCTGTTGACCTGGCGACCTCCAAAGTCGTCTCAACGTTGGACGCAACGAGGAAAGACACTTTGTGGCTATTTTCCAAAAGAACGGCTATCCACGCAACTTCATCAAAAAACATCAACCGAAATCTTCAACAGAAGCGAAATCAAGTACAGGAACCAATAAACGGATCATCTTATCATACACAAAAGACGTATCGGAGCATACATCAAGACTACTGAAACCATTTGGAATAGGTGTGGCACAAAAACCAACAGAATCACTTCAATCAATCCTATGTAGACCAAAGGACAAAATGACAAATGAAGAAAAACCAAATTTCATCTACAAAATAAATTGCTCAGACTGTGAAAAACACTACATAGGACAAAGTGGACGACTTCTTCAGCTTCGTTCACGCGAACACTAATTAGTAGTCAGACGCCACGACAATTCTTCGCTTATATCAATACACACCGACAATTATTTACATACGTTCGGTTGGAACAATGTGGAAATACTGGATAGGTGGAGGACAAAGCAAAATAGAGAATTTTTAGAAGTTTGGCACTCAGGTCAATCAGCAATCAACAAACACATCGACATTGACTCGATTTATCAACCAGTTAGAAAAATCATGGGTGACGTAGGATCAAGAAACAGATCAAAAAAGGAATACAATCCAAACAAAGGTGCAAACAATAACAGACTTAAGGTCAACAGCAACCAATCAAGATCGAGGTTAGCAGAACAAGCTACAGGTCAAACGTGGAGAAATTCGAATATTTCACTTCTATCTGAAGTTTGTGCTGATGATGTTGTTTAGACGAACAATGAAAGCTTCACAACAAAAACATCCAACTCATAGAACAAAACACCACCACAATCATTCACCTGAGCTACAAAATTTTCTCCACCATCTCAAAACCGAATCTTATTCGTCCACTCAATTGAGTTATTAAACGATCTTCCACGTTCTTTGAGAAAGTGCACTGAAAGCCAGTAACAGATCAGTGAGGTAGTTCCCTTAATTATCTTTGCTATTACGCCACTCTTAACGAACTGGTATCGATAAACTATGGAAACAAATGTATTAAATGCTAATGTTACTTTTTATTTAAATATGAGATCGACCCTTCAGTTCGTTAGTATCCTATTGCACATCACACCTAACCGTTTTACTAACTAGGAAAACGAGGTACAAAGTTTAACTGCATTTTCATCAACTAACTTGTAAGTAAAATCGAAATACAGAGACATGGTTACCTAGGAATCGAATTAGCGAACTCCATAAGTTCCCGGAAACGTTCTTGAGGACGAACTGCAGCACACCGGACAACCTCACTAGCCACGTCGGCCTTGGTTGCATTAGGTGCTTGAAATGGAAGAATATTTAGTAGTTCCATAGGCATATAGACGTCACGTTTTTGATCAACCTGGGGAATACAATAATAAATCCACATTACCTTTACACATGGGAGATTAGGATATTTCAACTTGATATGATGGTGTTCATCAAAGTAGTCGGCAACAGATTGTTTCAGCTCCTTAATTATGAGCTGGTTAGCCGGCAGAGATGATATTCCATGCACGGTGAACCGTCTGGAATATGCATTGCCTAGAACGGTGTTATGAGAGTAAACAAAAGAGCTACATACCTTTGTCGCTTTTATAAAACTTATCCGTTTCGACACGTATTCTTTTTAAATCAAGAGCCATTTGTGTGCTGAATCTAGCCATATCGTCTCCATACTTTTCATACATGACATCTGCTAGGTTACCGGCGGTGAAGAAAGCCTTATAGATCTTGAAACACAAAATTAGGAATCTGAATAAATACCATGTCTATATTCAAGCGAACTTTCCACTGTGGTCTAATACTGCTTATAAACCCTCTATAAATGCTGAACAGTTTGTTTGCCACTACTTTGACTGGCTTGTCGTAAAACAAAGCAGATCTTCCAAGTGATATCAACGACTGTTTTGACACAGTTCTCAATATGCAATCTGTCAATCTTATAGAATCCTAGAAAGAATTATTGTAATGCATCAACCTTACCTGGGGCATGCTTAATGATGTTGCTTTCGGATTTTCTACATATTGTTGCACATCGTCAGTTGACAACGTCTGTACTTCCGCTATCTGATATTTCAAAATGAGATCCTCCCGGCCAAGCGGATCAACGATTTCGATTTCTGATTCAACAGGAACTGTGCTGATCCCTGGCAAACGTTCCACCGAGTACATATCATGCCCACCATCGTAAATTATATAATTGTGTAACCTATGTAAACGTAGAGAGAGTAACGATAAACTGTAAAAATATCGGCAGCAAAAATGAAATCATGAAGACAAATGCTGTGATTGTACATTAAAATTCAACATAAGCATATCAAAGAAAGCCATCCATCTCAAAATTAAGAGGCGTGGATATCGAAATTTCAAGAGTCATCACAAACAAAGGTATTCGGAAATTTTCCATATATTTGAATTTCATATTTAAAGAAGAAATATATAAGTAGGCATAAGGAGGCATTACATGCCCATCTCTGAGCTGATACTGGATGAAATTCTCCTAGCTAAATTAAAAAGTAATTCATTGTAAAGAAAAAACATTATGGGCATAACTAAATATGCCTAACTATTATCATAATGTGGGAAGTGGGAAGTAAATGAAAATTACCATTTATGAAAATTCTTAAATACAAAGCACAAAGGAAGTTTTCAAACGGGACAATAGAACAGTTTCATAATCTTTCTACAATCTCAGTACAAAACACGTAGTTATAGGATAATACATATGTATGGCAGTAGTTGAACGTATTTTAACACAACGCATACTAACCCAACAAAAAACACAGATCCAAGAATTTTCTAAGCGTAAGCACAAAATAATTATAGGCCAACGATTCAGAGATGAAATATGATGTGCATTAAGAAAATCTAATTCATAAGTGGTATCATCCAAAAGGGAAAAGTAGTTTTATTGTCAACCTATATTAATGAATTTATCTCATAATTATTTATTCGATTATAGAAGTAACCTACAAACTGTCCATTAAATTCAAGTGTGCTTTTATCATATCAGTCAACTGCTACATCCAAATGTTTGAAGTTGTCCGCTTGCTTGAATCGCTTATTTTGCCCACTAATCGATTAACAGTTTTACGAATGTCAGGATCATTTGTCTTCATTCAAACAAGGTTGGAATTTAACCTAACATGATTAATAACTTCTAGGGTTTCTTGATGGATTCTTCCGAGTCTAATTAAAGTATACAAATTTTACAAACGAAGAATAGTCATAAATCGAAAATCCGGTAATCAAAGAGATAATTTTACAACTGTTCAGTACTAATCCGCTCGTTTAAGTTAAACAACACGGAAATTTACGAATACTAGTTAGTAAGGCTAAAATTTCTACTTTGGAAATGAATGTATATGTGAGCTACAAAATTCATATGAGTTGAAAGAATATCAGTTAAACAAACATTAAATCTCCAACCAAGTTGTTTTCGCCAAAATAAGTAAACACAATACACACGATCAGTAAGCTTAAAAATAAATGCGATAGTATTATACTATGAAATGTATCTGAAGAATACTAACCTGTCAGCCACCTGTTTAATCAGAGCACGTTTATCCTTGGCAGGCATTCGTACTTCAACCTTGTTTTCCTTTTGAGTACGATATACCGCAAGGGCTTCTGCACGATACATGTAAACAACGTTAGATTTTATCGAAAAATCCCAACAATTAACGGTCACACTAATTTCTTTGCCCAACCGTCCTCCTTCATCAGGCCGATTAGGTATCGAAAAGCTTTTGATATTCATTCTTGAAATAGACAAAATTAGAAAAAGACATATTTTACACAGAACAAAATCAATAACACTCCACTGAAAAGAACGGAGAATACGAACAAAAACAACTCACTTAGATAAATCTTCAGAAAGATGTATACTAAAATGAAAAAAAAGTGAAATCTGATTAAGGATGGAATCTAATCTAGAAAATTACAGGACAACAATCTACAACTGTGTTGTAACGCTTGCTTAAATAATTCCCAGCTAAATCCTATTGCTTAGTATTCTCTGACCACAATACACTGGACAAGTTCCCAACAATCAAAAACACGGTTGAACAGGAAAAGATTATATTCCAAAATAGCAAGGTTGAACGGAAATAAGAAGCCGAAGGTAATGGCGTAGGCGAAGGCAAAAATAGACACAACGTTAGTCTATTTATAGCATTTACATGAGAGAAGCTTCTGGATAGAAATTCACGTGATCGACTGGATTGGATTTAACCAATCAGCACGCAGCTAACAGTACGAGAATCTTCTACCCTGTTCTCCAAGACTCGATCAGGCGCTGATTGGATAGGAAATTAGCCAATCAGCGCGTAGCAACGTAGTCATGCTTTAGTTCCATCTATGACCCACTAACAAACTGTTCTAGTTCTCTCTTATTGCAACCCAGCTATTCCTAATGCTTAGTATTCTCGGACACCGCTTCACTCAAAACGTTCTCCCGAAATCAGAACACGGTTGATTCCAATATTCCAATAACAGGGTCCGATGGAAGTCAGAAGTTACAAAGGAAAAAGACTTTAATATATTTATAGTTTTCTTACATGAGAAGATTCTAGAATATTCACTCAGTATCGGCTAGCGCTGATTGTATACGAAAAAGCCAATCAGCGTGCAGCGGCGCAATCATGCTTTAATCCAGTGTATGTCTGACTAAAAACAACAAATCACAAGACTTACGTTTCTAGTGTTTTCGGATGTTTTTTTTTCTGTCTAGCGGCCTTCGAAGGTGGACTTGTTAATTTTGATGTCGAAGGAATAGCATCACCGGTGGAAGGTGAGACAATGGTCCTGAATAACAGAAAAAATTAATCGAAAATAAGATAAAAAACGATTTATTTACCCACGCAGTAAAAACTACAAATATCTAAATAATTTAACAGTTAACGTCCATATCTCATTATTGCTACGACTGTATATGTGGAACATGAAAGGTAAGTGAACACTAGATGAAATCACCCTCAAATCACTCTCACCATCATCCTACACATATTCTCTGACATTCAATAAATAATCCGGCATTCTCGTCTAAAGCACTGAGTTGTGCACTACTTATGACGGGGCTTAAAAGTAGTATGCAATAGAACGTCGCTCTGAAGTTACGGCCAAAGCAAAGTGTCAGATCCTGATTGATGGTGTGATTTGGGTGCTTTGAGGAATGGAAGACATGTGAGAAACAGCTAAGATTATGATTGTTTTGCAAACAGATGTTTACAGGTTACCTCACACGCTGCTTCACACACTCCAGAAAACAAGACACCTAGCTAGGCGCAAACTTACTTAAAGGATAAGGTTACAGACTTTTTGGCTGGTAGATTGCGTCACCAATCGCTACTGCGATGAACGAAGACATAAGCAATTTGTACAATCAATTCCATCAAGTTCACAAATTGTTTATATCATTTATATCAAGTGATATACAATAAATACTTCATACAGTTGCAAGCAGTCTGAATCAGCGAGTCCGGAGTAGAAATAGATATGAAATGAAATCATATATTTAATACTCCACTGCACACATCACTAATCAGTCAGAAAGCACCTCTCCACAACACTGGTAGTTAGTCACTAGACTTCCTCAAACTCCAGCGAACTTTCAGTGAAAAATGGCACTAATTACAGCTACACAATCAACTATACATACTTACACAATTACCCATTCATGTAAGAATTCATAGGGACTCACTCTTCTACAATTGGTGGAGTCGAGGATACATCACAATCCCCAGCCTGTTGCGTTTGTTGAGTTCTACGAAAATGATGAGCAGTATAAAAACGAAGAACATTTACGTATGGGCGAAAGAAGATAACAGGCGTGAAGACAAAAGTCGAAAAGTAACCATAACATACCAGGAAATATTTTCTCTTATAAAATAACTAAACTAAAACATTAGATCACACTTAAATTCATAAACTCTCTACTATCAGATTTCTATTCTCAACAGGTCACCATATAGATTAAACCACGTATAAAACATCAGACACTATCATGAGAATCAAAACAAAACCATCCAGCAGACGATAGTCAAAAAAATTAAAAAACATGCTTTATACATGTGCTGATGAACTGATGACTGCAATGAGATAAACATACTCCTTGTAAACATTACAGGAAAACTTGCCAACTATTGGAATGAATAACTGTTAATATAACAGGCAGGAATATCTTCAATACCTCTTTTCTTCTCCTTGTACGCTATCAACCACTAAAACAATATAACTAAACTTACAGTCAACCTACAGTTTAGATATTCAACAAAAGGTCAACGAAAACCTTGAATGAACTCCAAGTAAAGGAATTTTATACCAATGTTGCCATTTCTTCAGTCACTGGTTCACTAAGGTTGACAAGTTTTTCATTATAAATGGAGTTGCTGATGTTTACGACTACCTGATTGTCTACTCTTAAGTTAGAATTATTGGCAAAGCGGCGGTGAAGTGATATTTTTGAAACAGGAGGAGAAAAACACATATTAAGCATGATTTAAGATATACTTTGAATCATTGTATGGTCAGTTAGATTTACCGAATTCGCTTTTTTATATCTGCAAATATGTTCCTAAATTATACATGTTTGTGCGGCATGCTAGCATGTTAGTATACATTTATTGCTATAGTATGTGTAATTCACTACTATCAGCAAACAAATCTATAAAGGGTTAAATTGCATCTTGAGTAATTATCAACGTAATCGTTTCTTTCATACTTAAATTGGTCTGTGTTATACAGATTCAAGAGTGCAGAAATATTAAATCACACAAAAATATACATTTTGGAATCGAATTTCGCTCATACTTAAAATATAAAAACCTAAACATGTAACAGAATTAACCACTTCAAATCAGTTATTCTGGTATTAATCAACTATAAAACTATCCGTTCAAATATTGATATTCTTATGAAGCATCTTTTAAGATGTCTTAAATATTTTGTCAAGAGTTTTATAGTACATGCGTTCTCTCATATGAAGAAATGAAAAAGAAATCATTTGAAAATATCTCAGAAACATAAAACTTTAAAATTGAATACAAGAGACTGATCGTAATAAATGTTATTAAAATCCTAAAGAAAAGTTGGAGAGCTTTCCAGAACTTGAGAGTTTGGATGTGGAGTGGTAAAAATCGATACATCGCAACCTACCCAATGTTTTGCGCCGTTGAGGTTCGGGAGCGTTGACGACGTTTATGTCGATTACCCTGCGAACTCTTGTTTGAACTTGTGAAAATGGAACAGTAGATAAGAATTATCAATTCAAATACTTTCGGATAAAAAATAAATGCAACACGTTATTTGATATTTTCAGCGTTAATACTGAGAGTTTTATGTTTTTATTTCTAAAAACATTTTAAGTAGGACGGAATGAATTCTAGTGCTATTAAATGTGTACAAGTCACTTGATCTTGTTTAGGCGTTAACAGCATGAAACAATACTTCTCTTGGAATCATCTGCTAGTCTACACAAATGGTTAATACTACTCCCACTTGTGATCAAAGTTTATAATATAACAAACCAAACAGTACTTTAATCACCAGTCGACTACTCTGCTACTCTAAGTGAAGATAGATTTCAAGTCACCACACCTCTAAAAATTTGTTAATGAGGAGGCTACTCACTGTGGGAGTATCAAAAAAGGACTCTTTCTCAGCGACTAATTATTTAATTTCCGTACTAATTTAAAACACCTTTAAAATTCTGATTTTAATACCTTTCTGTAACCACTACCAAACTAAAATAGATATATCCCATCAAAAACAGGACTTTGTTGCTCAGGTAGATAGACTAAGCGAAAACGAAAGACACCTGGGTGGATTTTATGGTGTCGCGGTTCAAGGAACAGATAATGGTGACCGTCTGCAGCAACTATGCTCAGATAATCGCCTATTTCTGGCAAATACTAACGTTAATCACAAGGCAAAACATTTTTTGACCTGGCGACCCTCAAATTCGTCCTAAAGTTGGACCCAACTAGATCACATTGCTATCAGCCACCGATGGAGAGGCTCGATGGAAGACTGTCGCTCATCCTGGAGTATATGTTTCGATTAAGATCATGTTCTAGTACGAGCACGTATTTGTTTGCGCCCTACTGGGTTCTACTTAATGATGGCAAAGTGAAGAATATATTTCCGCAACAGCGAGGAAAACAGTTAGGCAGCCATGTAAATGATGCCCATCACGAGACAGCTTGGAATGATATCCAAAATGCTGTGGAAACAGCAGTGATACCCGCTAGTAGGGAAACAGTGGGTTTCAGAAGCATTTACCGAATTGACAGATGCTCGGCAACTCATCCCATCTGGCTCTGAACATGATGAGGAGTGGATAGAAATAATATGCAATGATATTAGTGTTAGATAGCAAAAGCAAGAGGTGGGAGAGGCAGCAGCGATAGATAACAGTAAAATAATGTTCAGACTTATTAAAGAAACCGGTATTAGGGGTTCGGCTGCTAGCGAGACTATCTCGTAAAGGGATAGGATTATCAATCATTCTCAATCTAGGAAATTGGATCGATGGGCAGAACACTTTAGGAAACAGTTCCACTGGTCTTCAGCCACACTTAGGTTACACACAACCTCCAGTCAATTTGAATGGCAAATTAGTGTAAATGCTCCGACCCTTAAGGACGTTGGAAAGGCTATAAGAAACCTAAAGCGAGGGAGATCAGCGGCCCCGGACAGGTCTATAAAAAAGAAAAAAGTCCTCTTCTGACACTCACAGAGAAATCAGTCTGACTAATATACTTCGATGCCTAACTGGTATTCGTGAAGAGCAGACTGTAGGACTGGACTTGAGTGTATAGACTAGGTATTCACACTCCGTCAAGTCCTAGAACACAGACACGAATTTCGAATGAACACTGAATGGGAAAACTATCAGTTCTAACTGGACGATTACCTACCTTTCGTCCATGATGGATTTAGCAAAAAATGCTGAAATATATTCAGATAAACGGGAGCCAGAGAAATCTGAAGAATAATAAGTATAACCTGCAAGATACAAAACACAAAGCCAATGGTAAGGAAAATAACTACGTTTGTAAACAGAAATATTTTGATTCTTCACTTAAGTAGTAAGAGTATTTCGTTTCGCTAATTAATATACACACTAGTCCGCGAATATAATCTACCTGTCATTTAAGACACGAATTATTGTAATGAATCACGCATATTCAACAGGGTACAATATACATCCTACTAGAATTATACTCTACCTCTTTGCATTCTGAAATCTCACACACAATTTCCAATTTTATATACGAATTCAAAATCCTTAATTTCCGTGAGTTAGATGAGTGTACTGCGCAGTAGTTCGCTCCGTCCTGCTTTATGGCTGTGAAACATGGCCAGTGAGAGTAGAAGATATTCGTAGGTTACTGGTTTTCGATCATAGGTGTCTTCGAAGCATTGCTCGTATATTCTGGGACACCCGAGTGAGCAACGCTGTTATTAGGAAACGGGTGCTAGGTAAGAATGGCAGATCAATAGATGAAGTAGTGAAACTTCATCAGTTGAGGTGGTTGGGACATGTGCTGTGTATGCCTAACAACCGACTGCATGGACGAGCTACGTTTTGTGGTGTAGGAATAGGTTGGAAGAAAGCTAGGGGCGGCCAGACCAAAACATGGCATAAATCCATGAAGTCATTGACAAGTGGACTGAGCCATGTCGGTGTTTGTCTACTACCTGGTTGGGGTCCGTGAGATGACAATAATCGACGGTTAGATACCCTGAATGACATGGCTCAAAACCGTTTGCAATGGCGCCGGTGCACTTATTCTTTGTGTCCTCTCAAATCCTAATCTTCTGGATTCTCCAACCCCTCTAGTTTTGACTTTCTAAAGTTTTCTCACTGAATCATATTTCTTGAATATCTTCTATTCCTAACGTCTGTGATTACTTCTAATACATTTACTACCTCTTCTATTATTGGATTTGAATTGACAATTATATCTCTGTGCTGATGTGGTATGGCAACATGAACTGATGTACTTACGTACGAAGTTCTACGTTACAACTGACTGACTGACTGTGAGTTAGACATAGATACACAGCAAAATACAACTGTTAAGAACTAATTTACCCATCTGTTAATGAGCCCTGCGAACTTGGGTGATAATCAAAAAAGTCTATTCTGGCAGGGCATTATATGCACCGCAAGATTAAATTCATCAAAACTGTTTAGGTTATAGGAGTACTAAGAGTCGTAAAACGGGAATTATTGATTCAGAATCCAAATACGGAGCGTGAAAAACTATCACTCTAAACCACTAAGAGGTCTACTACCGATGCACATCGGTTCGAATGTCATAGGAGAATGTAATACAAATCTAGTGAGATCATCTGCCTGGGGACTGTCTACTGAAGCTACAGCACAGCAACACAGACTAAACCTCATAGACAAATAGTGACCAGATAAGACTAATTACTGATGTTTAGATCCCCAAGTATTACAGTTACCAAGTAATGATTAGAAAACATACCACTAAAATTTCGGAACCTACATTCCCTCCCAGTGAAAACCTAATCATAACACGGTAAATACACCAACTATTTAAACAATTATGCTCCTTCATATTATAGTATAAAATTCCGCCTTACGTAATGCCGCACAAAATTATATTATCTGACACTAAAATTAGGGGACTCCGAAGGTTCTCAACTTATGAACATATTCACAACCAGCGCGATATCGCAGTCCTCAAAAAATAATAGACAAAAACAAAAATAATGACTCTTTTCCATTTGCTTATACTACTTTGAATTGAAAAGTATGGAAATACTCTTCCGTGAAATACATGCAGAGTTGTAAATATCACGTAAAGCAGTTGCCTAGGAAACGAGGATGCTTATCCTCTGTGAACACAGTCTTAGTGATTATATCCAAGTGTAAGGGAAATTTGCAAACTAACCCAATGGAACTGAAATCCACAGCTTTCTGAACGAAACCAAATTCATCAGTTCTCACTCCTGCGGTTGCAATATATGAGTTTCGTCTTTCTCACTTCTTCTTTCGGCATGGTTCCAAGTATTCGGTAGTGGTCAGTGGATGGTGGTCTACCCTCTCGATTGCAATAATTCTAGTCGTTTTGCAATATATATGAATTTGTATGTCCCATGATTTCAGTGAGTGCGTTTGTCTCAGGGCGGTGGGGTTTCTACATGCCAGCAGCTATCAACTCACCAGATCGGAGATCAATTAATTTCAATGTGGAGAATAATAGTAAGGAAAAAATTTCATTGCTAATTAGATTTAAGAACTCAGAGAGAGAGTAATCCCAAATTTTGAAGTTCCTTTTCGTAAGATTTGTTCTTCATCACTATCACTCATTTAGTCGCTCGGCTTTAGACTCTATCCAGAAAGTTTATGTCTCTTAAGGAGAGGGGTTGCAATGAACTTCAGGGCGTGGCATTGAGTATGTCCTAAAGAGAGTTATGAACGACTTCTGCATGATTTCAACAAGTTTACATATAAACTGAAGAGTTTCAAAACTCTCTATTTCCAAGGTAGTTTCTGAGCCAAGATAGAAGTGCACCAGCAAAACCCGATTTCGCAGCCCTCGTAGTTAGGAGTGCATATGGTACTGTGTCGAAGACATTTTCGAAGTCAAGAAATATTATATGAACCAGTATTTTCAATCCCAGCAGGTTGACCAGACGTCCCATGCTATGAGTAAACTGCATTCAAATGATCTGCGTTTCTTAAGCTCATATTGAGTTTCATGTGGTACGTTAATCCTATACCTGCGTTGCCTCACATTCTCAATCCGGAGTCCTTCCATTACCTTCGACAGTATTATTACTAATGAGAAAGATCTTTAACAGGCTGAATCCATTCTATCGGAAGGAGTGCAGAAACTATTTTGAATGTTTTGTTTTTGGAAAATCCCTCCATGTGTATATATTTGTGTTATGATATGACTGACTCTTTCTGTTTGATATTTTGGTACTCTATTTGATTCCATTTTGAGATTTTATCATTTGTATCTTGCTATCATTTCTATATCTTGTACTTATATTGAAGTTTCCATGTTTCCTTCTGAACTATATATGTGTTGTTTAAATTTGATATATAATATGGCTACAGCCATATTTGGATTTGATACTCTAGCAGTAACGGACTGGAAGCACTTATTCTTCCGGCAACGGAACCTATTGTGGTGATTGGAAACTCGAAGGTGTAATATTGTTTTGGTAATTGTCTGAATTCCGTTTTTTATTAAATACGGAACCGTTCTCTCCCAGAATTATCGTTTTTGGACTTGGACTGGGTGGGACGCGAATGAACCTACACCTTTCGGGTCAAAGGCGAACTGCAAGAGTAAATTATAAAATCAGTAGTTCAAAACAATATTTGGAGATCTTTTGGACTTTTTGTCGTTTACTATTTCTAAACAATATTTGGAATAGGATCTTTCGCATATTTTACTTTCAACTGGTCCTTAACGATATTTGGAGAAAAATACTTTGGATGTCTCATTGTCGACAATAATTGGAGAATCGGAACCGGTGAAACTTTAATATCTGGTCTTTGTTGTTTCTTTTCCCTTGAACTTCAATTGCTATAATGAGTTCTCGAAAGAAGCCAAACACAAAGAGGGATGGAGCCGATGAAGTGTCGCGGAATTCAAGGCAAGTAGCGCACGATACTTCATGTTTAAAGGGTTCACTCTCTAATAAGGATGATGTTATGCTCAGTACTTATTGTCGTATGTCATCATTAGAGGGTACTAAGGGACGAAGTTTGGACGGGAACTTTGAGATATCTGGGAAAGATTTGATGTCTAGGACACCGGTAGTTGGCTTAGAATCGCCAAAGTTTGAACTCCCTTTCTTTGACGGCCGACACCGTGATTATTTTAGGTTCGTTAAGAAATTTGAGACGTTTATAGAATCTAGAGTTATAGATGACAATCTGCCCCTATTAAATTTAATCCATTACTGTAAGGGAAAGGCAAGAGGGATGTCTTATAATGGAACCTCACGCAGGATATAAAAGGGCCAAGGCTATTCTAAAGCAGCTTTTCGGACAATCGCACGTAAACGCTCGTGAAACCTTGGAAGAGTTGTTTAGATCAGGGAATGCTGACTATAGCTATCCAGAGCAATTGTCGAATTTATCAATTAAGATGCAGAACGTGTCTATGACTCTGGAACAGCTAAATTGCACTGCTGAATTGAATTCTTTAGTTACATTGGAAAAGATAGTTAGGCTTCTACCTCATCGTATGCAAGTCCAGTGGGCTGAGCTGGGAATTAAATGGGACGAAGAGGATAGAGAGCCTACATTCAATGAGTTGACTGACTTTATTTTGTCTCGTGCAAGGATAGCTAGTAGTAGATTTGGACGATTAGCTAATCGCACGAAAACAGGACATGATATGGAAGCGATGAGTCATCTGCGTGCGGGACAAGGGAATTCTTCGAATGTGTTTGCACCTACCTCACGCCCGGAACTTAAGAGAGTCGTTAATTGTATTAGAAAGGTATGTCCTCCTGAAGACCGAGCATGTAAGCTTTATGATTTAAAATCCCTTTATGTGTATCCTAGTGAGAAGTCGGTATCTGTAGCAGATAAGGTGGCTTTTTTGAGGACGACGAAGAAGGAAAAAGGCAGAAAGGTTAGGCATCAAGACGGAACCGAGGTATGTGATGGTAGAAGCTTCCTAACTGCTCGAAATGCAAGGAATGGTAATTTGGATTCGAGCAGACTGTAAATGTATTTCTACAGTGGCCGTCCCAATTGGTTCCAATAGAGGCACTCCTGTACGCTTTTCCCAGTTCCGGGTCCCAACCAATTCAAAAAGGACAAATTTCTAGGTGAAAACGTCTCTGTATTAGTTAAAAAATGGAAATACAAAGCATTACGGAAATAGTGCTTCTTCCAGGGTAAAGTTACTCCACAGAGTATCAGACACAATAACAAGTAAGTGACGCTAAGTCCAGCGGCCACTGCGTCCGTCCAAAAATGTGGCGGTAGCCATATTATATCAAATTTAAACAACATATGTACAGTTCAGAAGCAAACACAAAAACTTCAATATAAGTACAAAATATAGAAAGAATAACAATATACAATGATAAAATCTCAAATTGGAATCAAATAAAATACCAAAAATGTCAAAAGAAAAAGTCCGTCATGTCATAGCAAAAATATGTAAACATGGAGGGATCTTCCAAAACACAAAGCATTCAAAAAGGATTCTACACAGACAGACGTTTATAGGTGCAGTAAATGTAAATAAGGACGAAACAGGTTTGACTGTACGGAATGAAGCTTATGTTCGTAACTCTTCACGTAGGGTAAATTATATAACGGGACCTAGAGTTGATTCTAGGACAACAAGGGTGAATAGTGACACAGCACTTCATGTTGCTGAGCAATCAGGATGTCTGCGGGCTACTATATCTAGTTCTATAGAGCATCATGATATTAAAGCGGAAGATATTAGCAGCTTAGCGCGTCCTGCTGATGTTTGTTTACGGTCAACGGATGGACAGTTGTATACTGGTCCAAGTAGTCATAGCAACATTGATAGTGTTAGTGAAAGTGGTAGCATAGCTTTAAAGCCGGCATGCCAACTATCTCGCAACTTGTCATTAACTGTGAAGAGTCGGAACATCATTGTGGACAACAATAACGTCAAGGTGGAGGTGAAACCTGATGTATCTATTAATAATAGCGTAGTCGATGTGAATAATAAACGTGATGGTAACGATAGTGGAATCACTATAGGTAGTGCTGTTTCTTTGGTTGCTATTACTAATGTAGCTTCATTGAGTATTTCAGTTCAAGAAGAAATTGGATGTTTGAGCGTGGAGGATGTAGGCGTCGGTGGCAATAGCGTCAGCCACAGTGATGGCAGTACTGTGAGGGCTAACATTCGGTACCCTAGGTGCAATGAGGAGTCATCTAGCTTTCATGGACATGCTGTTGTGTTTAGTAAGCAGCATGAGGAATCGAGCACGGAATCGTCCACCTGTCGCACTCCACCTTCATTGACTTGTACTACAAGCTTCGGGATGAGCACTACCAACAGTGATAAGATAAAAGAGGCTAAGAGCATTCCTAGTAAGGAAGGCAATGTTGGTCGAGTAGAGTTAGCCACTGTGCATGAGTCGACTGGATGTCATGAGAAGTGTACTACTGCTTGTACAGCTGCGGCTACTAATGATAATAGCATTGATGATACTCCTGCGGGTAATAGTGATCGATGGAAGTTGAAAGACTCTCATCGTCGTCGAAATGATCGTACGATACGCTCACATACTGCTACCCAAGCTAAGAAGCATAAGAAACAACATGATGCTACTATTATTAAGAAGCCTAAACTTCGTTCTCTTTCGGATGCTATGACTAGCAATGGAAATAGTAGTCATCAGAATCTTAGTAGTGACAGCAATAGTAAAGAGACAGAAAGTGTGAGCAATCCATCGAAAGCGACTAGTCGATCTACTTCATCGAACGAGACTTCTAGTGTTTTGATATCATCGGACCTTGCCGCGAATGTTAGGTTGATTGAAGATACACAAGGTTGTGTAACTGTAAGTGTTCCTACTTCGGTTGACTGTCAGTCAAGTGATGATGAGAAGGAAGTGTCTGATGGTAACAGCCAGTATACAGTGTTGCATGGTAACGATGCTATTTATGTGCATATGTATTGTGTTTCTGAAACGGAACATGAAGAACAACAAGTGAGCTTATCGGTTTTGGATTGTGACACTAATGCTGTTCTTTCATGTAGCGAAATGAGTTATACAACAATGGAAGAGTTTCACTCTACGGATGCTAGTGCAGCCAGAAACGACGCGACTTGTTTGAAACAACGGAATCATGATGAAGATGATAAAAATCTGGATGTCACTGATGTGACAAATGAGTTGCCGACGATGACGAATGCTGATCAAACCTCCTCTGTATCAGGAGATGGAGAGATAAATATTGGTCCTATGTTATGCCACTTGGAGTCTTCGGGAGACGAGGAAATGTCAAAATTGGAGATCCCAACCTTGCATATTATCTATGGGTCAAGAACTTCTGTTGATAAGTCAGCATCACGGACTTCATTGTATCTGCCGTTCGGAGCAAGTGGTGGTGGATTGACGACTCATCCCCATGATGTGGAATGTAGTTCCCGGATAGGATATGACCAGCTTTACGACGTGTTGTACATGTTCATGTGGGTTAATTGGATATGGTTTATACTACCGTTAGGTCATGCCACGATAGATAGGGGAATCAAGGGCCTGATGGGAAAGTATAAGTACCTAGTTAGCATGATAGGTCATATCCATGTTGGAGGGCGGATAGGCGTACTGCTGTAAGTCCTACTCGTTCTTCCGGTGTGGATTAGGGGATGAGAGTGAACCCAAACTTGAAGTGTCAATAAGCGCTTGTTTTTTGCATGGAGGGATTTTGCGTGCCGGTGCAGAATCTATTTTGAATGTTTTGTTTTTTGGAAAATCCCTCCATGTATATATATTTGTGTTATGATATGACTGACTCTTTCCGTTTGATATTTTGGTATTTTATTCGATTCCATTTTGAGATTTTATCATTTGTATCTTGCTATCATTTCTATATCTTGTACTTATATTGAAGTTTTTATGTTTGCTTCTGAACTGTATATATGTTGTTTAAATTTGATATATAATATGGCTACAGCCATATTTGGATTTGATACTCTAGCAGTAACGGACTGGAAGCACTTATTCTTCCGGCAACGGAACCTATTGTGGTGATTGGAAACTCGAAGGTGTAATATTGTTTTGGTAATTGTCTGAATTCCGTTTTTTATTAAATACGGAACCGTTCTCTCCCAGAATTATCGTTTTTGGACTTGGACTGGGTGGGACGCGAATGAACCTACACCTTTCGGGTCAAAGGCGAACTGCAATTGTTAACTATATACTTAACAAGGACAGTAGCTTGTTTCTATCCAGCTGGGAGTTGGTGTGACTCTAATAAATGCCTGAACGTCGACATATCAGTGACAATAAAACATAATTAGATCAATTTTGTCACATCGTGATGACTTTTCTGCGAGTAGAAATTTCAGTTTTCTATGTACTAAGACATCAGTAAGTTGAATATTCTCCACTCTATCACTCGGTCTTAGGTTTAGGCATTATTCTAATCTTTAACGTACTTGGAGTTAGAGATCTTAAACATTTCTGGGTCGGAAGGAACCACGCCACTTAGACCTTCGAGGGCACAAACGCCCTGATCTTTACTTTCATTCATGAACCGAAACATATTTTAGGTTTGGCTGTGTTATGGTAGCTAGCTACGTTTTGAGGCGTCCTTTATTGCTTCCAACTTTGACATTGCATCTGTTTCACAGTGTACACAGTGTACAGTCTGTGCTTATCACTGATGCATCCATCATCTGTGGGTATTCGCGCAGTTTTGGAACAGGAATGTAGACCAGTTATTTGTGTTTCACGCAAACTTACTGTTACTGAACAAGGCTATTCACAGACTCATCGAGAGGCATTAGCTGTGTTTTGGGCTGTTAAAAGACTTCATAAATATTTATTCGGAAAGAAATTCACTATTGTTACTGATCATGAGGCTTTGCAGTTTATTTATCATCCTGAAAAATCCTTAGCAAGTGCCTCAGCTGCTATGGTTCAACGATGGAGTATTGCTTTGAGTGCCTACGAATATACGGTTCAGCACAGGAGTGCCAAACAAATTCAACATGTTGACTACATTTCTCGACAGTCATTACAAGATAAACCTATTAATACTTCAGACTGTTTGTTGGTGCAACCTTTACCAGTGAAACGTCCAGATCTCATTAGAGAAACTCGTAGAAACTTTGGATGTATAATTAATGCTATACGGAAAGGTTGGAATGCTAATCTGAAACGCAGATTCCCTACCTATTTTTCAAAGCGAGATGAGCTATCCACTACTCCTGATGGTATTTTGTGCTTAAATGATCGGGTTGTTATTCCTCCCTCATTGCGTAAAGCTGTCCTGGAAGATCTTCATAGTGGACATTTAGGTGTTGAGAAAATGAAGTCCTTGGCGAGGCTCACGTGTTGGTGGCCAGAGATAAATGCAGACATTTGTCGTACAGCAAAAAATTGTGTAAAGTGTCATAAGCTGAAAAATCAGCATTCGAAGTGGACTCCATGACCAGTGTCGTCGGAGGCCTGGCAGAGAATTCATGCAGACTATTGTGGCCCGTTTCTTGGCAAATACTATGCGCTTGTAGTTACTGATTCTTTTTCAAAGTGGCCTGACGTTTTTTTCACAACTTCGCCAAATTCCGACTTTACAATTCAAGCATTAAGAAAGGTGTTTAGTCAAGAAGGGGTTCCAATGGTGTTAGTGACTGATAACGGCTCTCGTTTTGCTTCAGATGCAGTTACTACCTGGTTAAATGGTATAGGGTGCAAACATCTGTTTACTGCTCCCAGACATCCTTGTTCTAATGGTCAGGCAGAAAATTTTGTCAGGACGTTGAAAACTGCTATTGATTCTATTGCTGCCTCAACATTTAATGAACTGGAGAGGGGAGTAGATACCTTTCTGCTGCAATATAGAAATGACAGACATTCGGTGACGAAAGAGACTCCATCAAAGCTATTAAAAGGAAGAATTCTTCGGTCGAATATGAGATGTTTGGAGTCTGCAGAAGTTACATATTATCGTGGCAATGATCTTCGACCATCCACGGGGATTGTTCTGAAGAATGTCCGGAAATATGTGGTGCGACTTCTAGATATCAATGACTTAAGTACACACAATCGACATGTTGATCAAATACAATTCCAGGTACCAGGTGAGTCTGTTCCAATTTCGGCTGTTAATTCTAATACTAATGAGAGCATTCTAGATAATACAGAGTCTTTATCCAATACACTGTCGGACAGACACAGGATGAATTTGAGAAGAAGACGTACAATTGATTACAGACGCTTGGATTCCAATTTAAGCTGTGGAGGATGTGGTGTTTTAATGAACTAGTGATTTCTTGTTGTTGTTGAATGCTTGATTTCGAATTCTAAATACAGTACATTCGTTTGTGCTCATCTCGTAGTTCTTGATCCTAAATAAAAATACTTTTAATTATCATAATTACTCAACGAAACAGATAAGTATTTTAATGTTTGCTTTTTTATAACACAATTAGCATTATAAAAATACTCGATTTGTATGAAGCCGAATACAAAATTTGGGTTTGGCTGTATTATGGTAGCTAGCTACGTTTGGAGGCGTCCTTTATTGCTTCAAACTTTGACATTGGATCTGTTTTACAGTGTCACGTAGGAACTACAGTGGTACTCCCTCAGAACGACCTTCTACTTTAGCGGGGCTCCCGCTTTCGCCTCGCTTAACCCATTTCTTTCTCCTCCTAGATGTGTGATTTGCCTGAAGTACGTTACGTGGGATAACAGTCAAAATTATGTGTCTCACTGTTTGCCAGTAATCATCTACTGATAGTCACTAACATTCTTGTCGCTATGAGGCATATAAAAGATTCTCTCATGGAAGTGTAGTTTACCCCAGTGTAGCAAACGCTCAATCAGTCTGGAACATTTAATGGCTGTGCCGAGTTGTCTTTGGAACCCACCCACTGGGAGCTTAGACTAAAAAACAATTAATTAATTAATTAATTAATGTGTTCGGCAACTCCACTTGTTTATATACCCTATCTCGTTGGAAGAGTGTTATGCCTGGCAAGCCCACTTAGTCGTCTGCAATGTCATGGGATAGCAATCAATATCTCAGCTAGGATAATGGTCTTCAGATACATCTGAGAGCACATTTTCATGATCTCTTTCAGCTTATCCCCGAGTCCATTTACATTGCCGTAGAGTCACTTGTTGGTTTGTCTCGTCATCTGGTGAAATTCTGCAGCAATAAACGTTGTCAGATTTTAATACAAGCTGTCCCAATCGAGTTGGAAAATTTTGTGGGTACTGTCTGCTGCAGGTCTTTAGATTGTACAGAGTATTCAGTCGGTGTCACTGTGATCTCCGTGCCTTGAACCCTGAGTTGTCAATAAAGGAGCGTGCTTATTTCGGCTCCCCTGTTGTTGTCTCGCAGATGAAGGTTGGCTCTCGCGAATTCTAACATGACTAGATAAATCATTCTTCATGCTCTACCAAGCCTGAAGCGCCTCGGTTAGTTACATACGATTTCTGAAATTCAGTGCCCTCAGCCGTTTTGACTTGATAGTCGTGATGTTAGGCATATGCGACAGTCGGGAAACGTTAATTGCTTCATCCATGCTACCGCAAGCCAGCTTGGACCTGCCGTGAACTGTGATACTGGTCTCCTGATGATCTACTCGTAGCTGCACGCACTGATAGTGGTTTGTTGTGCACGACTTAGGTTTACCTGGGGGGATTTGTGGGTTCGTTTCATGTGAAGTCAGTAGCCTTGCTGACGCTAATTTTTTCATTTCAGTGATTCTGCACTGTGGACAAATATCCCAGAACCACGGACAAGGGTGACTTAACATGAACCCATTGTACTATCTAGGTACTGCATTGTCACAGTGGAGGTTGTAGATGAATTTTCTACCCTAGCAGTTCACTTTGTTTCCAGTAGGTGTAGGTTGAACGCGCTATCCCCCAGTCCAATATCAAAACACAATAATTCTAATAGAAAGCGAACTATTTTAATTATAAAATGGAAATACAAACAGTTACCTAACTATTAATACACCTTCCAAGTCCAAATTACCCTGATGGGTATCCGATTCCAAAAGAATAAGTGTGACTAGTTCTAACTGCCACGGTATCAAATCCAAATATGGCTGTAGCCATATTATATATCAAATTTAAACAACATATATACAGTTCAGAAGCAAACATAAAAACTTCAATATAAGTACAAGATATAGAAATGATAGCAAGATACAAATGATAAAATCTCAAAATGGAATCGAATAAAATACCAAAATATCAAACGGAAAGAGTCAGTCATATCATAACACAAATATATATACATGGAGGGATTTTCCAAAAAACAAAACATTCAAAATAGATTCTGCACCGGCACGCAAAATCCCTCCATGCAAAAAACAAGCGCTTATTGACACTTCAAGTTTGGGTTCACTCTCATCCCCTAATCCACACCGGAAGAACGAGTAGGACTTACAGCAGTACGCCTATCCGCCCTCCAACATGGATATGACCTATCATGCTAACTAGGTACTTATACTTTCCCATCAGGCCCTTGATTCCCCTATCTATCGTGGCATGACCTAACGGTAGTATAAACCATATCCAATTAACCCACATGAACATGTACAACACGTCGTAAAGCTGGTCATATCCTATCCGGGAATTACATTCCACATCATGGGGATGAGTCGTCAATCCACCACCACTTGCTCCGAACGGCAGATACAATGAAGTCCGTGATGCTGACTTATCAACAGAAGTTCTTGACCCATAGATAATATGCAAGGTTGGGATCTCCAATTTTGACATTTCCTCGTCTCCCGAAGACTCCAAGTGGCATAACATAGGACCAATATTTATCTCTCCATCTCCTGATACAGAGGAGGTTTGATCAGCATTCGTCATCGTCGGCAACTCATTTGTCACATCAGTGACATCCAGATTTTTATCATCTTCATCATGATTCCGTTGTTTCAAACAAGTCGCGTCGTTTCTGGCTGCACTAGCATCCGTAGAGTGAAACTCTTCCATTGTTGTATAACTCATTTCGCTACATGAAAGAACAGCATTAGTGTCACAATCCAAAACCGATAAGCTCACTTGTTGTTCTTCATGTTCCGTTTCAGAAACACAATACATATGCACATAAATAGCATCGTTACCATGCAACACTGTGGACTGGCTGTTACCATCAGACACTTCCTTCTCATCATCACTTGACTGACAGTCAACCGAAGTAGGAACACTTACAGTTACACAACCTTGCGTATCTTCAATCAACCTAACATTCGCGGCAAGTTCCGATGACGTCAAAACACTAGAAGGCTCGTTCGATGAAGTTAATCGACTTGTCGCTATCAATGGATTGCTCACACTTTCTGTATCTTTACTATTGCTGTCACTACTAAGATTCTGATGACTACTATTTCCATTGCTAGTCATAGCATCCGAAAGAGAACGAAGTTTAGGCTTCTTAATAATAGTAGCATCATGTTGTTTCTTATGCTTCTTAGCTTGGGTAGCAGTATGTGAGCGTATCGTACGATCATTTCGACGACGATGAGAGTCTTTCAACTTCCATCGATCACTATTACCCGCAGGAGTATCATCAATGCTATTATCATTAGTAGCCGCAGCTGTACAAGCAGTAGTACACTTCTCATGACATCCAGTCGACTCATGCACAGTGGCTAACTCTACTCGACCAACATTGCCTTCCTTACTAGGAATGCTCTTAGCCTCTTTTATCTTATCACTGTTGGTAGTGCTCATCCCGAAGCTTGTAGTACAAGTCAATGAAGGTGGAGTGCGACAGGTGGACGATTCCGTGCTCGATTCCTCATGCTGCTTACTAAACACAACAGCATGTCCATGAAAGCTAGATGACTCCTCATTGCACCTAGGGTACCGAATGTTAGCCCTCACAGTACTGCCATCACTGTGGCTGACGCTATTGCCACCGACGCCTACATCCTCCACGCTCAAACATCCAATTTCTTCTTGAACTGAAATACTCAATGAAGCTACATTAGTAATAGCAACCAAAGAAACAGCACTACCTATAGTGATTCCACTATCGTTACCATCACGTTTATTATTCACATCGACTACGCTATTATTAATAGATACATCAGGTTTCACCTCCACCTTGACGTTATTGTTGTCCACAATGATGTTCCGACTCTTCACAGTTAATGACAAGTTGCGAGATAGTTGGCATGCCGGCTTTAAAGCTATGCTACCACTTTCACTAACACTATCAATGTTGCTATGACTACTTGGACCAGTATACAACTGTCCATCCGTTGACCGTAAACAAACATCAGCAGGACGCGCTAAGCTGCTAATATCTTCCGCTTTAATATCATGATGCTCTATAGAACTAGATATAGTAGCCCGCAGACATCCTGATTGCTCAGCAACATGAAGTGCTGTGTCACTATTCACCCTTGTTGTCCTAGAATCAACTCTAGGTCCCGTTATATAATTTACCCTACGTGAAGGGTTACGAACATAAGCTTTATTCTATCCAGCCAATCCTGTTTTGTCCTTATTCATATTTACCGTACTCATCAACTGCTGTTTGCTCGAATCCAAATAACCGTTCCTTGCTTTTCGAGCAGTTAAGAGGCTTTTACCATCACACACCTCGGATCCATCCTGATGCCTACCCTTTTCTCCTTTTTCTTTCTTTTCCATACTTAAAAAAGCCATCTTATCTGCTACACAAACCGGCTTCTTATTAGGATACGCATCAAGGGGTTTTAAATCATCGCGGTCACATACTCGGTTTTCAACTGGGTATACTTTTCTGATACAATTGACAACTCTCTTAAATTCCTGGTGTGAGTTAGGTGTAAACGAAGAATCCTCATGTCTCGCACGCAGATCACTAATAGCTTCGGTACCATGTCCTGTTTTAGCACGATTAGCTAATCTTCCGAATCTACTACTAGCTATCTTAGCACGAGACATAATAAAATTCGTCAGTTCATTGAAATTAGGTTCTCTTTCCTCTTCGTCCCACTTAATTCCCAGCTCTGCCCACTGGGCTTGCATTCGATGAGGTAAGAGCCTAACTATTCGTTCTAAAGTTACTGGAGAATTTAGTTCTGCAATACAATAACTGCTCCATAGTAATAGCAACGTTTTGCATTTTAATTGCTAATTCCGTCAATTTTTCTGGATCATTGTAGTCCGCATTTCCAGTTCTAAACAAGTCCTCCAGAGTTTCACGGGCTATCACATGCGATTGTCCAAAGAGCTGCTTTAAAATAGCCTTAGCTCTTTCATATCCCACTTGTGGTTCCATTATAAGGCAACCTTCAATCGCGTTTCTTGCTTTTCCTTTACAGTAGTGAATTAAATATAATAAACGCAAATTATCACCCTTACTCTAGGTTCTATAAACGATTCAAACTGCTTACCGAACCTAAAGTAGTCTCGGTGTTTGCCGTTAAAGAATAGAAGTTCAATCTTTGGTAATTCCAAGGCTACTACCGGTGTCCTAAACATCTGATCCTTCTCTGGTACCTTAGAGTTCTCGTCCAAATTTTGTTCCTTAATGCCTTCTAAGGGTGACTTACAATAATAAGTATCAAACATAACATCACTACTGTTTGAAAGTGAACCCATTAAACAAGAAGAATCATAGACGACTTGCCTAGCATTTCGGGATGCTTCATGCTCTTCCACCCCCTTCGTTTTTGTTTTCTTTTTAGAGCTCATACGAAATATAAAGTTTCCACCGGTAAATCTTCGTCAATAAAAATCCACAAAGATCAGAAGATCGTTTTCCAAAATACAGTTCGATCAAAAAAAGATAAGTAATCCAAAGTTCTTCTTCCAAGAAGTTTAATATTGTAAACGATTAAAATTCCAAATGTTTCCTTATTCTTCTTAGTAATCAGACTGTAGTTGGCTTGTACTTCTTAATTGTCAGACTGTAGCTGACTCGTTCTTATTAATTGTAAGACTGTAGTTGTTCTTCTAATCAAAAGTCAGACTGTAGTTGAATTTTCTACCGTAGCAGTTCAATTTGTTTCCAGTAGGTGTAAGTCGAACGCACCCTCCCTTAGTCCAATATCAAAATACAATTATTCTAGGAGAAAGTAATCTATATTATGGTAAAATGGAAATACAAACAAATACCTGACTTTTATTACACCTTCCAAATCCCAATTACACTGATGGGTATCCAGTTCCAAAAGAATAGGTGATGCGAGTATTAACTACAACGATATCAAATCCAAATATGGCTGTAGCCATATTATATATCAAATTTAAACAACATATATACAGTTCAGAAGCAAACATAAAAACTTCAATATAAGTACAAGATATAGAAATAATAACAATATACAATGATAAAATCTCAAAATGGAATCAAATAGAGTACCAAAATGTCAACAGAAAGAGTCAGTCATATCTTAACACAAATATATATACATGGAGGGATTTTCCAAAAAACAAAACATTCAAAAAAGATTCTACAGAGGTGTTTTGGTCGAGTGACCCGATTTATGCACATCACATCGAAGTACACAGGCCACTGAAGTTCTGAACTTTTTCACAACTCTGTCACTCGAGATCGGGATTTCCAACTCACTACGAACTTTAGAATTCATCCCTCAACTAGGTTTCCTAATTGACGCAGCACATTTCCAAATATATTACTTAATGAATTGAAGGGCGGAAAATAAAATCATTTGAAGAGGAAAATTAGCAAGATATCAGTTTTCGGAGGAATATATATATGCGAAAAATTTTATCCATCTATATGAATCCAGTGTATCTTGTGAAATATTTTATTAATTGAACAACGCTTTACAAAACATTTGTTAGCAATCTTAACATTTTGATCATGCCTGTAAATTGGCATGCCTCTTGTAACGTGTTGTTATTTGAGAACAAATTATTATTATTATACTCATAATAAAATTGATTGAATATGACTATGCAAGGACAGAACTTGAAAGTTACCCAAAACTGCAAATTTACCTATGACTGCCCTAGTAAGCAACCTTGCATGCATCCTTTAACGTTTCCACAAGTCCTATGTTGGAAGTGGATGAAAGTGTGTATGCAGTCGAATCTACTAGGAAGAGAGACAGATAGAATTACCACACAGTGGTTCTGACTTGGAATGGTTACATCTGACGAATTGTTACGCATACTGTTTACCAATGATTGGAGACAAGGTTCATGTCTTCCAGAATGATTAAATGCCCCAATCAGGTGGTGAAATCTGGATTGTTCCCTGTAAAATTGTGGGAAGTCAACGAGAACACGTCATTTTCGAAGTGCGCGATCCTTGTTGACGTCATGAATTTTACTGGACACACTTAGATCAAGGTGCCTGCTCGCACTTGCACCAGACCACCTTTTGGTGTGCCGTGCTATTCATCTCCTCACATCAAGTAGCAAGCTTAGCTGATGTTTTTGTTTCCTCATTTTTTGCCCACTTAATTGTACATGTTCGATTCCTACCATGTCGGTTCACACACCTTAGCTTCCAAAGCCTAAGAATCTTACCCTTCTAAACTTTCAATGCTTCCTATTCTGTCCTTACTACATGGAAGCTTGTTTTTCTTTTCTAAGGTTCACTTTGACGAACCCAGCGGGGCAGACCTACATGCTCTATGGTAAAGGCATTAATACATGAGTTGAACAGGTGGAATGTAACTAGAATATTCACTAGCGATGGTTCCGAACATTAAGACATAATGAAAATGCAATTCTTGAACGTGGAGACGTGACCAGACGTCAAACGTTGGACCGAATTTTCCTCAACATTGAATCAAAACACCGATCAAAAACATAAGCTTTGCTACATATGAATGAAGTGACTTGTCAACGAACTTTTGGACAAGGGCCTTTCACGACAACTCTTTCTTGCCAAATTTCTTCACCAAGAGCAATATTTTGTTGTCTCATTCCAAAACGATGCTTTGGGTGAAATTGCTACATCTGCCGATCGGTTTATGGAGATCAGCAGAACCCCAAGCCCCGAGGTTTGTCATTGTAGGATTTAATTCGTCCTACAGATGGAGTTTTATGACTTTGAGCGTAATATCGGCTAGCACATAGTCTGTGGGTAAGCTATAGTCCAAACAAGACCAATTTGGTTATAAACTTTTTCTGTTTCTAAACATAAAAACAATTAGATTAGTACGATAAGTTAGGAAATTACAGTTCCCAAGTGAAATGAGCAAACATACCGACCAATATAGCGTGTCTTATGGAAATGAATAAAAATATGAGTCACATTAATATAATAAGATAATAATGTCCTCCAGTTAGAAGGTCCTTAACGACAAACATAGTTTACCTACACGTGAGATCAGATCCCGTGGTGAACGCTTAAACCACAATTTGATTGGTTAGTTATAGCATAACTACAATTAGTTACGGAAATAACTAACAGTCATCTCGCTTGACCCAAAACGAAACTAAACACCTGTGTAACACAATCACTGACTTTCCTGATTTTCAGCCTATCTTGAAAAAGAGCTGCTTCTAGGCCGTGCAAACGTCAAGTTAGTAGGAGAATGATGTTGCCGGTCTAGTATGAATAAAGGCATTAGAAAATAGGCACGCTCCTGTATAAACTTCCAGAAATCTATGGTAACTAAGCGTAACAAAAATCCTCCTAGGTGATGCTAAGCAGAGCCAACACCTCGCGCGGCAGCGGTCTCTGGCGAGGCCTTCGATAGTTTACTCTAACATAGGGAATTGTGTCTGGAAGCACCTACAGCCCGAGATCACGTTGCTGCTCGAGGTGACGCCTCTTTAAGTCACCTCAAAGCAGGTAAAACTATTATGAGGAAAACCCGTGGGGAAAACTATTTGGTTGCCTCAACGTCACATCCAAACACAGACCCTGATGCTACTCACCCTATAGCTCAATATGATTGGGGGTTGCATTTATGGTTGTGCTTCGAGACCCTATCGAAATTCCAGCACCCCACGTCCCTCAAGCAGTAATCACAATCTGGTAGGGCTGTAGCTCCTCATCCTAAGCGAGCAGGTTTCAAGCCACTCCAAAAGGCGGTTTCAGAGTTCAATACTGATGTTCGCTGGATTCACTGTGCCTTCAGGCCCGTTGCACGTCATTATCCAGCTCCTTGCTCATAAACGATCCATGTAGGCTGCAGTCAATCGATACATCGTTGAATAATAAGTCCAAAGGCTTAATGTGTACCGGATCACTGGTGTATTCTTTACGCATGAAAATATGTTTCATGTTTCATCTGATAAGTTTCCCTAGTTAAATAGACATCCAGAAGATTCCCTCAGTGATTAATCATGTGGTACACGACATCTTCACCCACGGACCATCAGCTACGACACAACCTCGCTAACTGGAAACAGAAAAAATAGCCTTCACTAAGCGTGATTTCTACAGCTTATTTGCCATATGCATTATTTGGTCTTTTTCACTGTCCTTGAGCCTCCAATCGGTTCGCTAAAATGGTGGCTTTAGTTGGAGACCATGCGTCGATTACAGAGTATGAAAGGCAGATATTCAGTTTTCCAACTCTGAACTTGTATACGGTACCACATTGTGTCTGCCCGAGGAATTTTCTCACACCACGGAGAAGCGGCTTCTTGTATACCAGATAACATCCAACGACTATCTGTGTACGTGCGAAAACTGCCTCCAGTGTCAAATCGAATACAGCATCGACAAGGCGCACTTCCTCGACAGTCATTTGCTTGTTCACTTGTATTCATTGGAGTAGGTTCAGTACACAAACCTCTGCAGCAGCCTTATGAAGGACCTTTACACTTGATTTCACGTCATGATAAGGTTTTCGATGTTGATTGATATGGTCAGCATTGATTCTCTCAAACCAGCACAGATCGATAACAGTGCCCTACCCGATAAGTCGAGATTCAGTGCTATATCCCGAACCTAGTTATTATAATCGCTTCTGGTCTCTCGGCTCAAACCGATTTCGTCCTACGTCTGTAGCAGGCCTCTCTGAATGCCGTTTTGAGATTCTTGACACAAACTACTCTGTTGAGCAGCGAACATAGCACGTTACTGCTGGTACCGTTCCAGGAACAAGGCCTTCCGTGACAACTCAAGTATCATGGAACATTCCTGTTCGTCAACAATTACGCCCTACAATCGCACGTTTTGTTGATCAGTCCCAAGAATGAAGCCGCCACGTTTCGGGAGTGTTCAGTCATTCTAGCAGGGGCAGCTACAGTAAATTCACTCTTACGAAGTAAACATGATTAGTGAAATAGAAACATCCATTATTGCAACCAATTTTACCAATGAACATTTCACCGAAAATTTTTTATTTGTACTTTTGTACCAAACTTTCCTACTGCGCGGTCGCCATCTTGCTTTTGTCTCTCGGTACCTTTCGTCCATTTTATCTGGCACAATTTCGGCAGTCTTTCGAAACCACGAAGTCGCCAGTAAATATACTTATTTCACATGGACTATCACCAGACCCGGGTTAGCGCTTCAGACTGGAATGTAATTGGTTGGTAGAGGTGTTTAAAGTCATCCTTGACTCGAACAACTACGAGCCTACAGTTGCCCAGAAACGCCAGTAAACTTTTCGTATACTCAGAATTGAAAAGAAACTTTTCGGAAACACCTGAGAAATGCTGTGTCACATGACACGATTTTGATTATATACTTAGCCATACAGCTACTTTATTTCTGCACAGTACTTGAATTTTACAGAAGCTTACGCTCCTGAATAACACCAAAAATACTTTTTTTTCGTATATAAGCTAACCTGGATGTAAAGCGTTCTACTGATACTCAGCGCATTTCTTACTGTATTCATGACGCATTGCAGATTTAGCATAATAATAATAATATATTTATTCTCAAATAACTACGTTACAAGAGTCACACCATTTTACAGGCTAGATCAAATTGTCACAAATGCTTTAACAATTACTGTAAAAGTTATAGCAGTTAAATTAAGTATAAGAGTCAGTTTCTGATAGCATATTTACACCATGTCACTGACAGAAACAGTATAATACAGCATGGATTTAAAATAGGCAGCCAGTAATCCAAATCAGAAGAATTATTATTGCACTTACGCTAACAGCCTCTAGTTTAAATCAGAAAATTGTCCTGATTAAAAGACTGCAATAATAATGACTATTTTTGGTTGCCCCTACATAAGTTCATTCTCTGTGCAGAACGAGTTACCTGAAGACGTTTTCTGGTTCTTTTCTGTTGCATAAACTTCGTATATGGAAGTCCTCATAGACGTACAGGCTACAAAAAGCCAGATACGAACTAGTATACCATCATAAAAGTCAAACTGAACCCCTGAAATTCTCAGTTCACATTATCTACATCCTTCAGCAAGTTATCTCCTAATTCTTTCGTTATCTTCAGGTATGGGTAGTGGATAATCAAAAGAGATGACTGTTCCCTGAAGATTCGAAAAACTGTTTTGATGGTTTCATTAAAACTGAAGTCTCGTAGCTTCCCCATAAAATCACCATGGTGTTCATGTACCGTTGCTCCAAGCTCCTTTGGAAGTATTATAACTCTTGAAGCGTCATCCAGTTTGTACAGACCAATATGGGACACATCCTCATATTTCTCGAATCATAAGTCAAAAGTAACATCAGTTAGACCTTCAAAATGAAATTAAAGTATGGTATTATTAGGAAAATAGATATGTAGTAAGTGGAAATAATAAAATTCCGCTTTTTCTGGAACATCGTATGCAAAGGGGCTTCCGTGATTTTCAAGCCTTTTCCCTTGACGCACTGTTTAGGCTTCTAGCTGTTCGAATGTAATATAATGAATGTAATATAGTGTTTCCCTTCATCAATGTTAAGTCATCTAAGTAAATTGAAGATCTGAAATCCTGTCAGCTTCTAGGAATCCCAGACCGAACATGTACTTTAACTTGAACATAAAAGAAATGCATGAAGTACCAAAGAACACTTAGTAAGCTAGTTTATGTAACCAAGAATGAGGGCGTAAACGGTTTTACAAGCGCCTACGAGGTTCTGAGAATATTGAGAACCGTAATAAATATGATACCAGAATTACTAAATCATTAATCAGAATAGTACCACATGATTCATTTCAAATGGTGGGCAGAAATGTTCAGATGATCAGCTCTGTTGCAAAGTGATGGCTGGTTAAACTCACAGGGTGCTTCAATGACAGTCGACAATTAGAGTAGTCAAGTCGTCCACTGACACACAGTAATCATTAGACATGCATGGAAGATAGTTTTTTATTTCTCTTATCTTTGCTGTACCCTCATAATCGTCTTCAAACTGTAAACACCTTCCTAGTAAACTTCCTGGAATAAAACTAATGCATTATACATAGCAACACCGGATTCATCTACTGTCAGATAGCCTACATTAACTGATCAGTCTTTGTGATAGTAGCGCACCACGGTTCTAAATATTAGAAATATTATAAATCATGCTAATTAGCTGATCAGTTTGATCCAGTGAGAATAGTCTGGCAGAATCGGATTACGGTTCTGTCATTCATTAAAGCTTATTTCCTTTTAACATTGTACGGAATCGTCTCCCAGTAAATCTTCTTTGAGTTATGAATTCTTTGTTTCTCAAGAATATAAGGAAATTAATCTAGGTCTTTAAATCTACCTCGTTTTGTATATTTTGTGAGGTCCGCTAGGCAAGATTTTCGCTGAGTCCAACGTGTCCCCATCGGTTCACTGACGCCGACTCATGAATAACAGCCAGGAGATTGATTGAAACGTGCAATATTGTCACTCTTTATTTCTCAAGTAGTTTAAACATATCATAGAACCCGTTCAAAATTGAACTTTGTTAAATATTTTGGAAGATTTCCGTCAAGTTTTCAACCGCTGGAGCACTCAGTACTTTTGCTGTAAACTCTAATCTAAGCCATTGCCCTACTGTAGAGTAAAACACAACTCACACGTCCTGACTTTCATCCTATTCTTATCTTGAATGCTTCTAAGTTTGCTGATTTGCCAGACCGAACCTAATCGCTCCACTAGGAGACACCGGCACTTCGAGTTTGCTCTCAGTCATTCTGAGACTTGCTAAGATTAGGTAAGAGTTGCAAAGAAGGAGGTATATTGGAGTAATTAGAATCACTGGACGAAAGAGAGGTGAAACAATGAACAGTTTTCTGCTAGTCAGGGGTTTTTTATCAGTAAGGAATCCGAAGTTGAACACGTCCTGTGTCATATGCCATTCAATCCCATGAGGCTCTGTGAGTCAAAGATATATGATGTTGTTTCCAAACGATTGGTATGTGGAAAACATCTGTGGAAAAATTTGTTATTATAACTAATTGTACCGGTGATTGCTTCACTGTAACGTTTTGTTTATCTGTAACTTGCTCACGTACGCTCGGTATTCGCGTCCTTAAAATTTGGCACAAATACTTCCCAGGCTGCTAATTCGTCCAGTTGTTCTACATATCTTTTTGTCTCTTTATTACCAAGGAAGGACAGTAAACTGGCGTCCTCATTGAAGTTACGTTGTTACTATGGACATTTTCGAATTTCTCATCCGTCTTCACCGATACAAAATTTGCACTGGCGTTGTGATGTAATCTAACATTCCATTAACACATTTCTGAAATCGCAATCTGACCACAACTTGAAAAGTCTTCCTCCACGACCATACTTGCGTTATCTTTTTTTATATATCCACAGATTTAGCAGCTAGTTATCTCCGGGAACGTAACAGAGTACTGACCAAATCTGTTGCCGTATCTGGATCTTGATCGAGCAGGTTACTCAGAGATTCAGTGGCTATTTTAGCAACTCAATCTAACACCAATTACAGTTTCCGTGGTTTATTGGCGTTCACGACAGCAAGATGGGGCAAGCATCTTCAGAGATGGTAACTAGAATGGAGATACCACGCTTGAACTATAACCTCATATCACCTTTTAATCGTCAGACTCGTAGCAACAGTTAAGCCTTCCTGAAGCTCTCCTTGACATAAAAATCGATGTTTCAAAAGCTCCAATCTCCGTTACACTTCAGCGTAACTACTAGCAACCATGTTTCCTTCTCATTCGACCAAGAGGTACGATTTATGGGTTTTATCAAAATGAGTGTTCGTTTTTGCCAGACCAACTGCTCTAAATTCATTTATAGATAATGATTTCTTGGAAAAATGAATGTTAGGAAACTCATAATTATGCATACTCTTAAATTGCTCCGCAGAGCCTACTTCTGTGCAACTAATAATAATTTTTATTCTTAAATTATAGAGCGTTACATGAGGCATATCAGTTTACTGGCAACATCAAATAGTTACAAAATGCTTCCACAGTTATCGTAATGGATAGCTCATTTAGCTTAAAGAAAATAGTCTTTTTCTGAAATAGCACAGTTACGCCGACATGAACAATCCGATACAGCCACATTCTCATCAAGTGATTACAAATAAGACAGGTACTTGGCGGAGTTCTTAGGTGGTATTCATAATTAAAGAGTGATTCACGAGAATTTATTGAAGGGGTCGAGCGTGATGGAACTGGTAAGTAAATTGATGTTTGTCAGGTGTAGTCGATCGGAAGGCTACTGGTATGAGCTGTGACCTTGGTAAGCACGCACATAATGTATGTCTTCAGCATCATGGCTAACAAGGTTCTGAATAGAATCGAAACTGAAAATGAAAAATGAGCAGCAAGAGAATTCGATATATGACCAAGGCATAGTTCAACCGTTCATAGTGGAGCAGACAAATTTATGCTAATTCAGTAGATAAAACTCATACCGGCTGCCAAAGCAAAAGTGAGTTGCGCTTAGAATGTCTTCAAACTTAAGAATGCAGAAACAAAATACAGTATATTGTGTCGCGTATCAAAGTAGAAGGAGTTCAAATAATCAAGGAGAAGTTGAAGTAAGAAACTGAGAGTAGGTTTATTGACGTCAAAGGGGAAGCAAGAAGAATGAAGTTTGTTAAAACTATTTCAACAATATTGTTCATTGTCTGTCATCACTTTTCTATTCATTGACACTCTCTAGGTTACACCGTTAGAGTCTGAGTAAGCATGTTATAGATCATCGTTGCAGAACAGCAACCCCAGCATAAAATTGGGTGAGTTTAAGGTGCTACAAGAGTATGTAAACAACAAACAAAGATTTATTCTCTTGTCTTCTGTCAAAAGAGCCGGAATTAAACACATATTTCTGCCTCAAACATGGGTGGATTGGTGTCATAGCCTTTACCATCAATCTTTGCTAGTCATTAACTAGATCCTTCCTCATTCTTTGATTTTAGGTTCATTAAAGGGATTGTATGGTAATGTATTACGTCCTACCCGAAGCTCCATATTTCACATTAATTTTCAACATTATTGCAACCTTATTTTTCTTTCTTCTTTTTCCAGCTCACTGTCCTTCCTATCTCCGAACTACCTATTAACTGATACACATCTTCCAATTTACACCATTAGTTTACTTAAAATCATCCTAGCATGCTACGTGGATATTTTTTCTTTCACAAGAAAAGTTGAAATTGTCTGGATTACTTGTAACGTGGAGACAGTAGAGGAAGTGAATTCCGATAAGGTTTTTTAGTGGAACGTTTCTACGAAGAAAATACGATTTGTGAAAAATAAACATTATTGCACTCGTTTTGTTTAACTGTACCAAAAACACTTCTTATACTTCTTGCGCACAGCGTTCTCTTCGCGTTGCTGCTATTTTCCTCTGTTCGCTGTTCCCAATGCAATGCCTACTCTCTCGTTCAATAAAACCTAGTCTTACGAGAGAAATGAAGACATTTGGCTGATTAAAACCTTTATATAAATATCATTAATTTCACTGAGCTTTTTGAGTATATTTGTTTTACTTAACTTATGAACTTGTTTGAATTATTATTTTCGGCCATTTTTGGACTCCTGTTTGTCTTGGTTTGTTCGTTTGCAGTTTTTTGCTCCAGGAACCTACAAAATTGAAGGTAATTGTAATTATTAAATTTATTGTTGTTAGAACGACATTGATCGTCTATTTATAATGCGACGAACGACATTTTGGTCGATTATTTGTGAATTAAAAATGAACTTTTGTACCTAATTTTGGAATTCCGTTTTGTCATTGAATTGGGCTCGTGAATTGCAAATAGATCGACACACAGTACTTCACAAAAGGAAGCAGCAAAAATTGGACGTAACACCTTAGACCATGGATTTATTTTGATTTAAATTATGGCGGGATGTTATGGGACATTTAGTGGTGAGCATAGTCAATCTGGTATCTTGACTCGCTCACTACAGATTAAATGTTAATCAAAAAGAACATAAAAGACAACCCCCAACATGCTTACTCAGGCACTTACAGTATGACTGAGAGGTTGGCATTTAATAAAAAAATTAGTGAAAAATTATAATAATCAAGGATTTTACAAACTCTATTCTTTCTAATAAACTTTTGGTTTCAACGTACAGACTTACAGCTTCTTACTCCAACTTCTCTTCTATCCACTTAACACACTACAAAACTCTCCCATCTTCATTGCTGTACTCCTTCATTTGTGCACGATATTATTATAGTTTCATTCATTCAGTCAGTCAGATGCAAAGTAGAACCTCGTAAGTAAGTATATCAGTTCAGGTTGCCATGCCACATTAACAAAGAGATTGAACTGTCAATTCAAATTCCATATATCTAGAGATATAAGAAGTACTACTAGTAATAGAAAGGATAAGGGTTTCCATGATATTATTCAAGAAGTATAGATCAGTGAGATAGATTTGGAAAGACATAAGTAGAGTCGTTAAAAGTTGTTTACTTTTATGCC
>OX103971.1:30204929-30229377 GCA_944470395.2 Schistosoma turkestanicum | reverse complement strand
TTATCCTTAACCAATAAAACAAAAAGTCGACATCTTATTAATGTAAAATAAATTAACCTACTAACAAGGAATTGGCTAAGCATTTCAAAGTTCTCTATTTAAATAACATAAGTCACTAAAAATTTGATGTACATAAGAAATATAGTTATTTACTGCCTTACGGGTTTGTGTAGACTGTTGAGTTCGATGGTTCACATCAAGGACATATCTAAGATAATCATTTAAAACTAGAAAGCAGTTGGACAGGTATTTCATCCTACTGCAGAAGTGACGATCCAAGAACCCATAGAGGGTTAAACGAAGAACCTTTTGCTTACTCACTAAGCACTTAACATTTAGATTATCGAGTCTAACTCCAGTTAATCGATGACATTATGTAACCATAATTTAATGCCTTAAGTAAGTAAATACCACACGACCGACATAACTCACTTTCATTGGTCACTCACGTATTCTTACCAGAACTTCTGGAGTGGTCAACTGAAGTTTATCACCAGTGAGCTCGTCAGTATTATTGCTGTAGGAGTCCAAGCCTGCTTTGGACTTTGGTCCACAGAAGTTTACAGTGTTTAGTTAACTGAATTTGAAAATCTAACACATTCTAACCATCTCAGACTTACAAGAGGTTAGTTTCAGTGGAATTTACTCATCAATAACACTTGTGACTGAGACACTAGGTGTTAAGGGTTCAAATACATAGAGTAACATAGTTTCCCTCAATAATGAAGACACCATTTTTTAATGAGTGTCTGCTGCGGACGTTAGATCCCCAGAACTCACTTGGAAAACGTTCTAATTTCGGATTTTTCTGCGTTTTCATGCATTAGCTGCCTAGTTGACCTTTAGATTATATTTAACACTCGGAAAATCCTTGACTGTCATCGGTTGATCGATTATTTTAGTACTCTATTTTGTTGCTGTCACCAAGGGCGTTTCTATCATTGTATAAATAAGCTTGATTTGTGGGCTTATCCACCTCATATTTTCCGGGTGCTTGTAGAATACATTTTCTACGCCTTATCAAGGCTTCTTGACTTAGTTAGCCGGGCCTGTGACAAACGGATTAAAATAACCTATCGTGTCACTGCATCATTTATCTGCGCTCCATTTACTGAGTAAGGTGAACTCGTAATAGTTTCATGCATATCGATTGACGAGCATATCAGTGTCAGTATGAGCGATACCCAGATCCAGTCATTTTTTATCTTCATTAATTCATTTAGCATTCAAGCCAACTGTAGTTCTACGTCGGATTAACAAACTTAATATCCATTTCTAAAACCTAATTGGGTAAGTGAAATGACCAGTAACACCTGAGCAATACCACATTGTTGCCTATTCAGTGTGATCCGTTTTATTTAACCATACTCTTTATTTTAGATAAAAAATATTTCATCAATCATCGTAATCATTAAACCAATTGTCTCTGGTTACTGATTTTTAAAAGTGTATGTTAAATGAGTAATTTATATACTACTTATTTTCGCTTTGATGTATCATGAAAGTAATAACAACATAATTTGCCTTGTATTCATTTCATTTTCCAATTAGACACATTTGATACTGATGAAGAAAATGAAAGGAAAATTCAGTCCTATTAATTTTCATTAGGGTATAATTAAAATGGGAAAGAAAAAATTGAATGATAAATTTGTTTGAAGACATGAAAAAACACATATCATTCAATCATGGAGAAAACCGAAATGAAAAGAATCACAGTGTCATTTTGTTTCTACCTGACAACAAAAAAACAAAGAAAAAAGAAAATTCTATGATTTAAAATGTAGTGTTCAATGAATGTACAATCATTTGATTTAAACAATTCATTATAAACAATGTAAAACTTTTAATAATAAGATAAATAATGTTTCCTTATTTTTCACATCATAAAATTAACTATCACACATGAGTGACAGTTTTGTTGTAGGATTCTCATTTCATGAGAATCGCGATTTTAATTCTCGTAAACATCATACACATTATGAATTGTGTCTTTCTTGAACACCAGCTAGCTACATTTGTGAATGTCTATCAAAATCTGAAATGTTTACACTAGCACATTATAGTGAGCAAGAGTTTACCAGTCATATATATTATAAATAAATCAAAGATAGAAATGTTTGAATGGGTAGAGGATTTTTACTTTGAAATGAAAAGATTTTTTATGAATGACAACGATAAGCAGATGGTGATGGTCTGTTTGTAAATGTAACAGAGAATTTTATCAGTTAAAAATGTATTCGCCTAATCTAGCGATACATAATGTAGGGTACGTACTTTTAAGTCGAGCCATAGGGCTTGTCTTAGCCTTTGGACAAATTAATTAATCCATTTTTGCCCGATATATTGGTCATACGTCTTCCAACCTTTCCAATTACTTACCTTTGTCTTGGTTATTTTTATTCGAATATGAGTGTGTGGCTCTCACTTCACTTATTAAACGTCTAGTTTATTTTTTCTGACTATAAATACTTAGTCATGCTTCATCGCATAGAGTTGTCTCATACGCCTATTCCGCTCCACTTCGATTTTCTTGTGCGCTTTTGATTATCATGTCTGTCGCCTTAAATGACTACATGAAATAAATTCATCCGTCAAAACCGTATTTGACTTCTTATTACCGCCGTCTCCCAAACAGGGTTCGTCTAAGTATGATATGTGGTGTGTGCTACTTATACGAACGATATAAATAGTATAAGAAGGGACGTGAAAGAAGAAGTCTCATGGTCAGAAGAGGAAAACGGAAAGCAAATGAAGCAAAAGCAAGAAGTAAATGAAGTACCAACAGGAAGGAAAGGAAGCAGCAACAGGAATGGAAGAAGGATGGAGTGTTGGAAGTCACGACTCAAAGATGGTGTGCAAATAGAGTGTTCAATGTAATATTTTCGTTTTTAACTGACTCAGAGTGTAAATTAACATATTCCAACCTTTCTCGCCTGCTTCAGTCTTTAACGAGTTCGTCTAACTATGATATACAGAAATCGAAGAGAAAATTTATTTCACAGTATATTTAATTGTTCGTGAAAATTAGAGTCAGATCACGGACCATTGAAATGGTGAGATTTACTTCGAATTTAACGCAGCCTTAATATAAATAAACATTTTTGTTATTATAATATTGTAATTTGTTATACCTATTTTTTTTTTAATTTTAAAAGCTTATTAGACGTACTCTATAAATTCTGTAAATCCAACTTAGGCTAAAACTTAAGATAACGAAAGTTATCATCTTAGAACTTGATTATCTCAACTAATGCTGAACATAACCTATTCCAAAAGTGTTTCGGGATCGATTCTCAATTTATGAATATTAGTAATCCATTGAAAAACTCATAAGTCTTTATAGAATACAATCATTTTATTTGAAAGGATTTATCAATGAGAAGTAAACTGAGAAAAAAGGCGTGATATTTTCCGTTTAAAACTCCACAATCATGAGCATTTCAGTGACTTTTATGTTACCTGACGACCATTCAGCATGTAAAAGAGGACACAAACAGGAACCTTGTCATGGAGTTTCAACCAATGATAAAACTGATTTTCAGTGTATTACACTTGTCCATTTAGCATATATTCATTGTGAGAAATGGCTTAGAACTAACCAAGTCCGAAATGTAAATGTATGAACGAAAATTAATCTTTCCAAAAACAATTCTTATCAAACTCCATAGTTGCAAAGACCGAATTCATAATCTGAAATGAATGATCATGTTCAGTGGTAAGTATATGAATTTAGAATTCTATAGAATGTATGGTGTTTTGAATTCAATAAGAAATCGTAAAATAGGGGACCTGAGACTGATTTGGCTAAAAGGAGAAATTGTTGCTTTTGCTATCTGAAAGACTATGAATATAACAGTTTTTGGAAGACAGTCACTAACAATATAAACGTTTGAGGTACATTGAAACTGCAACCTTTTCAAACCAAATAGACAATTAATGACCTACTTAAAGTTTTGTTGACAACTTTGTTAATCCCACGCTGACAGGCGTTCACAAGCACGAACGTGTAAGTTTGTAGAACATTAGCAGATGTTATTTGTTACATAGGCGGTTAATCTAATAAGTTCATCTTCTAATTTTGAAGTTACCATTCAACAAGTGACCATAGCTTTCCTGAACTAAATATTTTCTGTAATATTCTGCATAATCTGTAGATTAATATTTTACTAGCCGCAATCACCTACGACCTATGAAAAGCGATGTCTTATTCATTGTTCATAGTTTCCTATTTCAATGCAAAGAACTCAGTTCCTCTTCAATAATATTAGTAAAGCATATGCCTATTATTCTCCAAACTAGTGTCTTTCTTTGTATTAAGTTTCTTTTATACTACTGCTACGGTACAGAGCTAAAGCAATATATATATATATATATATATATATATATATATATATATATATATATAGCCTCTATCCAAGTAGTACTTTTTCTAGTTACATCATCCAGTTAGTGAGAATTTAGCTTTGAGCTAATCAAAATTCAACAATTATATAAGTCAAATACATAATCATCATGATAAATATTACTTTTATGCTATTCGTTTACTTTTTTTCAATTCATATCTTCAATTATGAACTCTAGATATTGGAAAAAATAAATTCAATTCTTCTGTTTTGTTATTTTGTTGCTGTTGTATATAAACGAACACAAGTTGGTTAAGCATGACAACAACAAAAACTTGAAAATTAATAATTACATCAAAATAATAAGAAGAATGAGGTGGAACAACACATTTCTTTTTAAACTGTATATGAATGCATTTGTATTTTGTTGTGTTTCAATAGTTGACTGCTAACTTTTCTTATTACATCATTTCAAATGTATACAGTGAGAATAAAAGTAGAACCTTATTGTTATGAGTGTTTTCTCAAATAAAATCTACAGAGAAGAATATACAGACGTACAGAAAAGAAAATTTAAAGAATAGGAGAAGACTGAGTGAAGTGTATATGAGTATCCTAGAGAAGAAGAAATGTATATTGAACGATGAACTTGTGTAGGGGGGGGAAGTGGTGAGTGAAGTAAAGCATTTTGAAATTTATTATGATTATTCGAAAATTATTGAAGGTGAGTAAAGATAAACAGAAAATTTCTTTTCATCAAATATGTATGTGCATGTTAATGTGCATAGGTAATATGCTTTGCTTTTCATCAAAACGAAAACACTTGGTTAGTCCATAAAACCGATTGAGAAGAAGTTGATAGTTGTTACAATTTTTAATTGAACTAACACACCTATACTCCTTCTATTCTTTACGTTACTTGTTCAGCTTGATCTAGTTACTATGTTTCAATTTGCTGATTATTGAGTAGCATAAATGGTTGGCTATATTTTTCGAGAAATCTGACTAGTTCCTAGAAATAAGTCAGGTGATTTTTCAATCATTAGCGGTTAAAAAAGGTCTACTTTAATTACATTAGTCGTTCATAACTTAATTGAACTGATCGATTTCTTAATAACTTCGAATTCAAATCTAATTAGAAATGCATTTTTATTTGAAATTTTTATCATAACAAAAACTGTTTTTAAGAGTAAACAAAATATTACTTATGGTATAGTTCAGCAAGTGTATTCCGTCTTATATCAAGCAAGTCAGATTTAACTGCATCTCATTCGGGTATTAGGACATAACTTAGTTACTTACTCTTGTTAACCTTCGTGGAGCATAGGCTGTCGATCAGCATTCTCCAACCAACTCTGTTCTGGGGCTTCATTTCCGGTTCTATCTAAGTACCGTTCATTCTTTTCATATCTACTTCCGAATATCAACGTAATGTGTTCTTTGGTCTTCCTCTTTTCCCTTGGACTTGAGGATTCCAAGTTAAGGCTGGGGTGTTTTTCTCAACGTGTGTCCTATCCGCCTCTAGCGTTTTTTTCCAGATTTCTTCATAAGCTGGAACCTGGTTTGTTCTATCCCACAGTACACTGTTTCTGACAACATTATCTATTAAGACATAAATAGGATTATAAAACTTTTGAGGACATTAGATCCCCAGAACGCACTTGGAAAAGTCCTAATTTGGTAACTTATTGCTGCAATTTTGAATTTTTATGTTTTCGCGCCAAGAAACGCTGAGTTGACCTACAGCTTACATTTCCCACTCGGAAAACCCTTGACTGTCATTCATTGATGGATTATTTTAGTAGGCTATTTTGTGGCTCTCACCAAAGGCGTTGCTATCATCGTATTGATAAACTTGAGTTGTGTGCTGAGTCAGCTCGTACTTTCTGGTTGCCTGTGGAATACATTTTCTATGCCTTATCAAGAATTCTTGATCTAGTTAGCGGAGCCTAGGACAATGGGATTAGAATATAGCCTATCGTGTTACTGGATCGTTGATCTTCATTCCGTTTAACGGGTAGGAAACTCGTAATAGTCCAAGCATATCAATAACCTTCAAGGATGAGTAAATCATGTCTAATAAGAATGTTTTGTTGAATAGATAAAGATGTATACCTAACATGATTACCACTTTTACTGGGTTAATTTCAATTCATTTATTAACAAGAGAACCTTTTTCAACCTAAGAGAACATGAAATATTTGTTTTATTTTAATTTATTACTTCTCAGCTATGTAAACTCAAAATTTGTCACAGTATTAAGTTTTGAACTCGTAGATCATATTAGAGACATAATATATCTATAGAATACATTCCTAACTTCAACATAACCTGAAAGATAGAAAATTCTAATAACCTGAACTAAACTATAACTTATTACACTATCGATAATAAATTTCTATATTTATTTGATTAACTATAATCAACTCATCATCAAAACTAAATCACTTCACTAATAGAATTGAATGAAACCTGAGATTCTTCCTCAATAAATTATTCATGAAATGAATACTTTCAATTAGACAACACATTTTCTAACTTCTACATTAATTACAATTAAACATCTAACATTATTTCTGTGAAATTTATAAATTTTTTTAATTAAACTTTTTATCAGAAATAAATACCATCATGGTATAATTAAATTTATTTTTTTCCTTAAACTTTGTGTTTAAAACGTGATAATAAGATCACATCTGTTGTTCAAATTTATATCCATATTTTTTTAGAAAAAAATTTATTGTGATAATTATTCAGTCATAACAACAGTTTTAAATTCACGGTGATATTTTGTTCAATATTACATGGAATCGTTGTATAAATTTAGAGGGAATTTCAGTCAATATGACATACAGTATAGATATATTGATAATTCTGTGCAATATCCATTTTCTTATTTCTCATAATATGTGATATTAATTAACGTATCATCAAGTGTGAACATGGCAATCAATGACGACTTCATGGATCGTTCGTTCAAAATCTCAAACTCCCTCTTCACATGTACACGCACACATACAAACATCGCTATTCCTAAATCAAGTTTTCACAATGATGAAAATACACTTACTTTATTTAATTCAAATTAAATTGTTCAATAAAGAGAAAAGAAATTGATAATTTCAAGTGTGTAAAAACACAAACCTCCAAAACAGTGCCCCAAAATATCGCAACAGTGCTCACTAGTGACTAGCTTCGTCAGGAAATTCTCGGAGTTCTAGTTGAGAAGACGTGACCAATGGAGTTCAACCCTGTCGGGTGTAGGTAGTAACTACTAAAGACAAATGGGTAAGGTCGCGCAAAGTCCCTAGATCAATCAGAGTTAGACATTAACACCGTTGGATGCCGGTCCAGTGGTCCGATTGTTTGGCGTTCGCGCACAATACCGAAGGTCTCGGGTTCGAATCCTGCGAGGAGCAGGAGTCGTGGGTGCCCTCTGCTGATGAGTCCCATATCAGAACGAAACGGCCGTCCAGAGCTTCCAGGTTTCTAATGGTGGTCTAACAATGATTAATTGATGATTTCAAATGTGTAAAACACAAACCTCCAAAATTCTGCCCCAAAAAATAAATTTTACAAAATAACTGTAAATTTTATTAGCTTCTACATAACAAGTTTAGTCGGGAAACAAAGCACACAGTATACACTTTTAAAGTGTACACTTTATTATGTAGAAAAGTACACATGAAAACCAGATAATCTCGGTAACATTGCCAAGTTAGAACGCATTACATACACCATTTCATGACAACCTCATGTGTGTACAACATATCAAATTAACCAGAATGCAGTAACTATTTTTTTTCGGCAAAAAAATAAAAGAAATTACTGAAAGAGCAATAAGCATAAAACACCTGTTTAAGAAAGATGAATAAAAACAAAAATGAATATAAGTTACATAATATCTCACCTGTTCATTGAAATTTACAGAAAGTAAAAAAAACACAGTTGTCTTATGCTTTAAAAAACATATATATAGACTGTATAACACCTGTTGCAAATGTAACTTGTAGACAAGGATTTTTATTTCACAAAAATAGAAAAGTTAAATGTTAACCTAATTGTTAGCAATGTAAAACATGAGATTTGAGGTCACTTAAGAAACAGTGTAATCAATATCAAGTTCATAATATATTAATTGAGTGAAAAAAATACTAATTTTTAAAAAAAAAACTAATAATCGTTTTTCTTTGAGAAATTCGTGAGTGGTTAGCAGTTGAATTCAAAACAAGTGTTTCATGCTGTTTTTAGACTGCTATCGGGGACGTTAGATCCCCAGAACTCGCTTGATAAATGTGCTAATTTTAGATTTTACTCATGGGCTGATCAGTTGACCTTGAGATCACATTTCTCACCAGGAAAATCCTTGGCTGCGATTGGTTACTGTGTTATTTTAGTGTGCTATTTTTGTGACTCTCTCAAGGACTTTTCTATGATGTATAAATAAACGCGATTTGTTTGCTTGAGATCATTGTGCTTGATGAGTGCTTCTACTCTATATCAAGACTTTTTCACTAGTTTCTTTGGGTCAACGGATCAGAGTAGCCTACATGGACACTGGTTCATTGTCTCGTTCTCGTTTATCGACTAAGGTGAACCCATAATAGTTTCAAGCATAGCAAGTGACAAGCATAACAACTGCCCAATTGAATAAGCCTGCATTTTGAATATGAACGTCCACGTTGATAATCGGCTATTTGAACTTAGTAGCTTAATGAATAACTTGTTGACACTCCTAAACATGTTTCACTTTTACTTAAATAATTCTGACCAAATGGAAATATCCAAATAGTCTAATCAGGATGTACATATGTAAACAGAAACTAATCGATTGGAGCCATTAAGATAATTAACGAGAAAGTGCAAACCCATGTATCTAGAATAAATGCTTGCTTGTAATTATTCTGTGAATAATAGTCAACGGTTAGCATCGATGAAAATGGCACTTGAAAAATATAAGGAATATTTAAAAAAAAGACCGACATATATCAATAGTAAACTTATAAATGTGAGAAAAATTCTAGTAAAATGTTCTTTGTTGAATCGGCCTTTTTGTGATTGATAACTTTGTCTCGTTATTTCAAGATTTCATATTGTCATTTGCTTGATGTAAATTTCATGTATGTTGATAGTATAATCACAAACAAGCGCATATCCAGTAATCTTTGAAGATAAAACCATATTTCAGTGTTATCGAAGTCGATTTCCGAACCCTTAATTTTTCTGAGGTAACAAAAGCAGTATTCTTAAACAAACATTTATTTATAAAACTTTTTCACTCAATACTGTCAGAAATTAAGCTTCTGATTCCAAAATAATCTATCCCGAAGTTGCTGAATAGTTCTGAAGGATTTCTCAGTTTAAACTTAACGAAAAGTTAAAAAAGTTATAAAAATCATAAGCCAGGTGCCTGTTTGGCTTTCAAAGATTTATTCTGTGATATGGAATTATTTACCAAAACCATACATTGAATTGAAACAAGTTAATAGGTTTATTGACAATAATATGAAATGAAAATAATTTCTATTTTAAGATGAATGACGGTAGGTAATTGTTTACAAATTATTTCGTGTTATGGAATCTATGCATATATCAATCAGTTTGTTATATTACTTGAGTATACTGCTGAATCAATGGTTATTTAACTTGACTAATCAATCAACAATGACCACCTAGTAAATAAGTTAGTTATAATTAACTTCATCATGTCTAAACATGAAAAGAGTGAACAAAAGTGGAAGCAACTAATAATCACAAAGTACATCTGAGAATAAACGAAAGGGAAAGGAGAAAGTAAGACATTTTTTAACCTATTTACTATGAACTCGATTGTTGATCGTCTATATTTCATTATCATTTTGATAATAATATTGAATTTTTGTAGAGGAAGGACAGAGCTAGAAATCTTGTCCATGATATTCAATTTTCAAGGAAACTTCAAGTTCAAGCTTTCAGATCAACTAACTCTAACCACCTAACATCTCAAAATAGTGTATGCCACGTCATGTTACTTGGACCAGTCACCACAATGCATAGAATTTGATCAGCATGAAAGCAGTAATCAACAAACATGATATTTGTTACTACGCGATAATCGATCGATTGTAAATTTTGCAGTCTTACAGGTGAACCTTCACTGTCTAAACACCTTGGTAGTAACGTCTTGGATTGTGGAACTGGATGACATAGATTCAAATCCAACAGGGTGAATCAGTTCGCTCAAGAATACATATAGATCATGGTAAACAGTACTGCACAGTTCTAAAACTTACGGTTTCCTTACGACTACTTCCAGCGATATAATAAAACGCCATAAAATCTCATACTTTATATTGAAAAGGCATAGGTAAGAAAATATAGTTTCCTAGGAAGGGACTTATTCACTGATTTAATTTTCATCATGAAAATGAATCTTATTATGAAATGAAAGATGACACAGATTTATTTTGTTCTTTTTCATTACTTAAATCCAATTTATAATATGGGATCATATAGTGAATAGATATTTTGGAGATATACAATTGGGCAGTTACTAAAAATACTAGTTTATTCAAATAGGACCTAAGTAAAGTTTATGATACGATGATTGGAGTGATTATTTTGCTGCTAAATAAGCCATAAGTTTGTGTTTAGCCGGAAGGTACCTTGTGTGTTGGAGGAGTATGAAGTTATCTGGAAGAGGGAAGGTGAGCCAACGACTCAGTACCTACATAGAATGCACTTACATTCAATAAAGAAAGTAATCGATAACAATCAGAAATAACACAAACAAAACAAACTGGTGATCCAAACTAGACTTTTGGTAGCGTACAGTTTCAAGTGTCTTACAGGAATGGTATTCAAATGAAAATATAAATTGTTTCACTTAGGAAATGGTAATATTATCTAATAGGAGTTCAGTCATCTGTTATTTCAGATCCTTCTGTTCTTTATAGTAATGATAAAAAATCTGTATCAAACCATATAGAAGGACATCCACTCAGTCTGTTATCATACGTAATGTTCATTCAATGTATATTGTAAATCTACCTATTATAAAAACATAAGTTGATACATTGTACCGTTTCCTCAATTTGATACATTTTGTCAAATGGATACATTTTAAAACAATGAAATTTAATATATGTTAGTTGTTCAATTAGTAATACTTTTTTCAAGTAGATTATGTAACATTGTGATTTTGTAATTTTTTATTAATTTTTAAAGAAGTTTATATACAATGACAAATATGAAATCTCCGAATGATTGCCAAATAAATGCATGTGGAGGGTAGAGTAATTTGAATTATATTGCTAATCTAATATATTTCCGAGTAAACGAACGTGTAGTTTTCATTGTTTTGCGTCATCGAATGATCGTAGTTGGGAGAAGTGAACAACGAATTCATTCAGGTTAAATTTGTAGGTCACTGGATACCGGTTTATTAGTCAAAAGGTTGAGAACTAGTCACAAAACCTGAAGGTTATGAGTTTGATTACAGGCTGGAGTTATGGACACTTATTGCTGAGAAGGCCCATGTTAGGATGAAACAACTGTTCATTACTTCTTCGTTTGTACTTGCTATCTAAGGTTCAATTCATGATGTAAAAGAACTAAGTTTAACAATCAATGCAGTCGCAAATACTGGAAATCGAGATTTTAATCTATCACAGAAATCAATTAAAGTCTTTTTTGAACCTAATTTTAAAGTATTCTCCAAAATCTTTATTATTTTGATATATTTAAATTATAAAACATGTGTTGAAATATTTTAAAAATCTACAAAAACCAATTTCTCTGTTTTGATTCGCTCTACAAACTAACCATTATGATATATTAACATGTATTTATCGAAATGTTATTTCAGGAATTTTGATCTTGATAGATTTGTTTGAAGATGGAGTTTTTCTCTTTATGAAGCTTATTAATGTCACGTACTTCATAATAACTGACAGAAGCTACCAGTAAATGCATTTTTTTACTGAAAGGATGAAAAATATTTGTAGCTCTAGGTATTATATATATATATATATATATATATATATATAATTATATTATATATATATATATATATATATATATAAAACCTAGAGCTACAAATATTTTTCATCCTTTCAGTAAAAAAATGCATTTACTGGTAGCTTCTGTCAGTTATTATGAAGTACGTGACATTAATAAGCTTCATAAAGAGAAAAACTCCATCTTCAAACAAATCTATCAAGATCAAAATTCCTGAAATAACATTTCGATAAATACATGTTAATATATCATAATGGTTAGTTTGTAGAGCGAATCAAAACAGAGAAATTGGTTTTTGTAGATTTTTAAAATATTTCAACACATGTTTTATAATTTAAATATATCAAAATAATAAAGATTTTGGAGAATACTTTAAAATTAGGTTCAAAAAAGACTTTAATTGATTTCTGTGATAGATTAAAATCTCGATTTCCAGTATTTGCGACTGCATTGATTGTTAAACTTAGTTCTTTTACATCATGAATTGAACCTTAGATAGCAAGTACAAACGAAGAAGTAATGAACAGTTGTTTCATCCTAACATGGGCCTTCTCAGCAATAAGTGTCCATAACTCCAGCCTGTAATCAAACTCATAACCTTCAGGTTTTGTGACTAGTTCTCAACCTTTTGACTAATAAACCGGTATCCAGTGACCTACAAATTTAACCTGAATGAATTCGTTGTTCACTTCTCCCAACTACGATCATTCGATGACGCAAAACAATGAAAACTACCCGTTCGTTTACTCGGAAATATATTAGATTAGCAATATAATTCAAATTACTCTACCCTCCACATGCATTTATTTGCAATCATTCGGAGATTTCATATTTGTCACTTGTATATAAACTTCTTTAAAAATTAATAAAAAATTACAAAATCACAATGTTACATAATCTACTTGAAAAAGTATTACTAATTGAACAACTAACATATATTAAATTTCATTGTTTTAAAATGTATACATTTGACAAAATGTATCAAATTGAGGAAACGGTACAATGTATCAACTTAATGTTTTTTATAATAGGTAGATTTACAATATACATTGAATGAACATTACGTAATGATAACAGACTGAGTGGATTGTCCTTCTATATGGTTTGATACAGATTTTTTATCATTACTATAAAGAACAGAAGGATCTGAAATAACAGATGACTGAACTCCTATTAGATAATATTACCATTTCCTAAGTGAAACAATTTATATTTCATTTGAATACCATTCCTGTAAGACACTTGAAACTGTACGCTACCAAAAGTCTAGTTTGGATCACCAGTTTGTTGTTTGTGTTATTTCTGATTGTTATCGATTAATTTCTTTATTGAATGTAAGTGCATCTATGCTAGGTACTGAGTCGTTGGCTCACCTTCCCTCTTCCAGATAACTTCATACTCCTCCAACACACAAGGTACCTTCCGGCTAAACACAAACTATGGCTTATTTAGCAGCAAAATAATCACTCCTAATCATCGTATCTAAACTTTACTTAGGTCCTATTTGAATAAACTAGTATTTTAGTAACTGCCCAATTGTATATCTTCAAAAATATCTATTCACTATATGATCCCATATTATAAATTGGATTTAAGTAATGAAAAAGAACAAATAAATCTGTGTCATCTTTCATTTCATAATAAGATTCATTTTCATGATGAAAATTAAATCAGTGAATAAGTCCCTTCTAGGAAACTATATTTTCTTACCTATGCCTTTTCAATATAAAGTATGAGATTTTATGGCGTTTTATTATATCGCTGGAAGTAGTCGTAAGGAAACCGTAAGAAGTTTTAGAACTGTTGCAGTACTGTTTACCATGATCTATATGTATTCTTGAAGCGAACTGATTCACCCTGTTGGATTTGAATCTATGTCATCCAGTTCCACAATCCAAGACGTTACTACCAGGTGTTTAGGACAGTGAAGGTTCACCTGTAAGACTGCAAAATTTACAATCGATCGATTATCGCGTAGTAACAAATATCATGTTTGTTGGATTACTGCTTTCATGCTGATCAAATTCTATGCATTGTGGTGACTGGTCCAAGTAACATGACGTGGCATACACTATTTTGAGATGTTAGGTGGTTAGAGTTAGTTGATCTGAAAGCTTGAACTTGAAGTTTCCTTGAAAAATTTGAATATCATGGACAAGATTTCTAGCTCTTCCTTCCTCTACAAAAATTCAATATTATTATCAAAATGATAATGAAATATAGACGATCAACAATCGAGTTCATAGTAAATAGGTTAAAAAATGTACTTACTTTCTCCTTTCCCTTTCGTCTCAGATGTACTTTGTGATTATTAGTTGCTTCCACTTTTGTTCACTCTTTTCATGTTTAGACATGATGAAGTTAATTATAACTAACTTATTTACTAGGTGGTCATTGTTGATTGATTAGTCAAGTTAAATAACCATTGATTCAGCAGTATACTCAAGTAATATAACAAACTGATTGATATATGCATAGATTCCATAACACGAAATAATTTGTAAACAATTACCTACCGTCATTCATCTTAAAATAGAAATTATTTTCATTTCATAATTATTGTCAATAAACCTATTAACTTGTTTCAATTCAATGTATGGTTTTGTTAAATAAGTCCATATCACAGAATAAATCTTTGAAATCCAAACAGGCACCTGGCTTATGATTTTTATAACTTTTTAACTTTTCGTTAAGTTTAAACTGAGAAATCCTTCAGAACTATTCAGCAACTTCGGGATTAGATTATTTTGGAATCAGAAGCTTAATTTCTGACAGTATTGAGTGAAAAATTTTATAAATAAATGTTTGTTTAAGAATACTGCTTTTGTTACCTCAGAAAAATTAAGGGTTCGGAAATCGACTTCGATAACACTGAAATATGGTTTTATCTTCAAAGATTACTGGATATGCGCTTGTTTGTGGATTTATACTAACAACATACATGAAATTTACATCAAGCAAATGACAATATGAAATCTTGAAATAACGAGACAAAGTTATCAATCACAAAAGGCCGATTCAACAAAGAACATTTTACTAGAATTTTTCTCACATTTATAAGTTTACTATTGATATATGTCGGTCTTTTTTTTAAATATTCCTTATATTTTTCAAGTGCCATTTTTCATCGATGCTAAACCGTTGACTATTATTCACAGAATAATTACAAGCAAGCATTTATTCTAGATACATGGGTTTGCACTTTCTCGTTAATTATCTTAATGGCTCCAATCGATTAGTTTCTGTTTACATCTGTACATCCTGATTAGGACTATTTGGATATTTCCATTCAGAATTATTTAAGTAAAAGTGAAACATGTTTAGGAGTGTCAACAAGTTATTCATTAAGCTACTAAGTTCAAATAGCCGATTATCAACGTGGACGTTCATATTCAAAATGCAGGCTTATTCAATTGGGCAGTTGTTATGCTTGTCACTTGCTATGCTTGAAACTATTATGGGTTCACCTTAGTCGATAAACGAGAACGAGACAATGAACCAGTGTCCATGTAGGCTACTCTGATCCGTTGACCCAAAGAAACTAGTGAAAAAGTCTTGATATAGAGTAGAAGCACTCATCAAGCACAATGATCTCAAGCACACTAATCGCGTTTATTTATACATCATAGAAAAGTCTTTGGGAGAGTCACAAAAATAGCACACTAAAATAACACAGTAACCAATCACAGCCAAGGATTTTTACTGGTGGGAAATGTGATCTCAAGGTCAACTGATCAGCCCATGAATAAAATCTAAAATTAAGACATTTATCAAGCGAGTTCTGGGGATCTAACGTCCCCGATAGCAGTCTAAAACAGCATGAAAAACACTTGTTTTGAATTCAACTGCTAACCACTCACGAATTTCTCAAAGAAAAACGATTATTAGTTTTTTTTCTAAAAAAATCAGTATTTTATTCACTCAATTAATATATTATGAACTTGATATTGATTACACTGTTTCTTAAGTGACCTCAAATCTCATGTTTTACATTGCTAACAATTAGGTTAACATTTAACTTTTCTATTTTTGTGAAATAAAAATCCTTGTCTACAAGTTACATTTACAACAGGTGTTATACAGTCTATATATGTTTTTTAAAGCATAAGACAACTGTGTTTTTTTACTTTCTGTAAATTTCAATGAACAGGTGAGATATTATGTAACTTATATTCATTCTTGTTTTTATTCATCTTTCTTAAACAAGTGTTTTATGCTTATTGCTCTTTCAGTAATTTCTTTTATTTTTTTTCGCCGAAAAAAAATAGTTACTGCATTCTGGTTAATTTGATGTTGTACACACATGAGGTTGTCATGAAATGGTGTATGTAATGCGTTCTAACTTGGCAATGTTACCGAGATTATCTGGTTTTCATGTGTACTTTTCTACATAATAAAGTGTATTCTTTAAACGTGTATAATGTGTGTTTTGTTTCCCGACTAAACTTGTTATGTAGAAGCTAATAAAATTTACAGTTATTCTGTAAAATTTATTTTTTGGGGCAGAATTTTGGAGGTTTGTGTTTTACACATTTGAAATCATCGATTAATCATTGTTAGACCGCCATTAGAAACCTGGAAGCACTGGACGGCCGTTTCGTACTGATATGGGACTCATCAGCAGTGCGCATTCACGACTCCTGCACCTCGCAGGATTCGAATCCGAGACCTTCGGCATTGTGCGCGAACGCCTAACCATCGGACCACTGGATTGGCATCCAATGGTGTTAATGTCTAACTCTGATTGATCTAGGGATTTTGCGCGACCTTACCCATTTGTCTTTAGTAGTTACTCCCTACACCCCACAGGATCGAACTCCATTGGTCACGTCTTCTCAACTGGAACTCCGAGAATTTCCTGACGAAGCTAGTCACTAGTGAGCACTGTTGCGATATTTTGGGGCAGAGTTTTGGAGGTTTGTGTTTTTACACACTTGAAATCATCAATTTCTTTTCTCTTTATTGAACAATTTAATTTGAATTAAATAAAGCAAGTGTATTTTCTTCATTGTGAAAACTTGATTTAGGAATAGCGATGTTTGTATGTGTGCGTGTACATGTGAAGAGGGAGTTTGAGATTTTGAACGAACGATCCATGAAGTCGTCATTGATTGCCATGTTCACACTTGATGATACGTTAATTAATATCACATATTATGAGAAATAAGAAAATGGATATTGCACAGAATTATCAATATATCTATACTGTATGTCATATTGACTGAAATTCCCTCTAAATTAATACAACGATTCCATGTAATATTGAACAAAATATCACCGTGAATTTAAAACTGTTGTTATGACTGAATAATTATCGCAATAAATTTTTTTTTCAAAAAAATATGGATATAAATTTGAACAACAGATGTGATCTTATTATCACGTTTTAAACACAAAGTTTAAGGAAAAAAATAAATTTAATTATACCATGATGGTATTTATTTCTGATAAAAAGTTTAATTAAAAAAATTTATAAATTTCACAGGAATAATGTTAGATGTTTAATTGTAATTAATGTAGAAGTTAGAAAATGTGTTGTCTAATTGAAAGTATTCATTTCATGAATAATTTATTGAGGAAGAATCTCAGGTTTCATTCAATTCTATTAGTGAAGTGATTTAGTATTGATGATGAGTTTATTATAGTTAATCAAATAAATATAGAAATTTATTATCGATAGTGTAATAAGTTATAGTTTAGTTCAGATTATTAGAATTTTCTATCTTTCAGGTTATGTTGAAGTTAAGAATGTATTCTATAGATATATTATGTCTCTAATATGATCTACGAGTTCAAAACTTAATACTGTGACAAATTTTGAGTTTACATACCTGAGAAGTAATAAATTAAAATAAAACGAATATTTCATGTTCTCTTAGGTTGAAAAAGGTTCTCTTGTTAATAAATGAATTGAAATTAACCCAGTAAAAAGTGGTAATCATTTTAGGTATATATCTTTATCTATTCAACAAAACATTCTTATTAGACATGATTTACTCATCCTTGAAGGTTATTGATATGCTTGGACTATTACGAGTTTCCTACCCGGTAAACGGAACGAAGATCAACGATGCAGTAACACGATAGGCTATATTCTAATCCCATTGTCCTAGGCTCCGCTAACTAGATCAAGAATTCTTGGTAAGGCATAGAAAATGTATTCCACACGCAACCAGAAAGTACGAGCTGACTCAGCACACAACTCAAGTTTATTAATACGATGATGGTAACGCCTTTGGTAAGACCCACAAAATAGCTTACTAAAATAATCCATCAATCAATGACAGTTAAGGATTTTCCGAGTGAGGAATGTAAGATGTAGGTCAACTAAGCGTCTCTTGGAGCGAAAACATAGAAATTCAAAATTTCACAAATAAATTACGAAATTAGGACCTTTTCCGAGTGAGTTCTAGGGATCTAATGTCATAAAAGTTTTATAATCCTATTTATGTCTTAATAGATAATGTTGTCAGAAACAGTGTACTGTGGGATAGAACAAACCAGGTTCCAGCTTATGAAGAAATCTGGAAAAAAACGCTAGAGGCGGATAGGACACACGTTGAGAAAAACACCCCAGCCTTAATTTGGAATCCTCAAGTCCAAGGGAAAAGAGGAAGACCAAAGAACACATTACGTTGATATTCGGAAGTAGATATGAAAAGAATGAACGGTACTTAGAATAGAACCGGAACTGAAGCCCCAGAACAGAGTTGGTTGGAGAATGCTGATCGACAGCCTATGCTCCACGAAGGTTAACAAGAGTAAGTAACTAAGTTATGTCCTAATACCCGAATGAGATGCAGTTAAATCTGACTTGCTTGATATAAGACGGAATACACTTGCTGAACTATACCATAAGTAATATTTTGTTTACTCTTAAAAACAGTTTTTGTTATGATAAAAATTTCAAATAAAAATGCATTTCTAATTAGATTTGAATTCGAAGTTATTAAGAAATCGATCAGTTCAATTAAGTTATGAACGACTAATGTAATTAAAGTAGACCTTTTTTAACCGTTAATGATTGAAAAATCACCTGACTTATTTCTAGGAACTAGTCAGATTTCTCGAAAAATATAACCAACCATTTATGCTACTCAATAATGAGCAAACTGAAACATAGTAACTAGATCAAGCTGAACAAGTAGCGTAAAGAATAGAAGGAGTATAGGTGTGTTAGTTCAATTAAAAATTGTAACAACTATCAACTTCTTCTCAATCGGTTTTATGGACTAACCAAGTGTTTTCGTTTTGATGAAAAGCAAAGCATATTACCTATGCACATTAACATGCACATACATATTTGATGAAAAGAAATTTTCTGTTTATCTTTACTCACCTTCAATAATTTTCGAATAATCATAATAAATTTCAAAATGCTTTACTTCACTCACCACTTCCCCCCCCCTACACAAGTTCATCGTTCAACATACATTTCCTCTTCTCTAGGATATTCATATACACTTCACTCAGTCTTCTCCTATTCTTTAAATTTTCTTTTCTGTACGTCTGTATATTCTTCTCTGTAGATTTTATTTGAGAAAACACTCATAACAATAAGGTTCTACTTTTATTCTCACTGTATACATTTGAAATGATGTAATAAGAAAAGTTAGCAGTCAACTATTGAAAACACAACAAAATACAAATGCATTCATATACAGTTTAAAAAGAAATGTGTTGTTCCACCTCATTCTTCTTATTATTTTGATGTAATTATTAATTTTCAAGTTTTTGTTGTTGTCATGCTTAACCAACTTGTGTTCGTTTATATACAACAGCAACAAAATAACAAAACAGAAGAATTGAATTTATTTTTTCCAATATCTAGTGTTCATAATTGAAGATATGAATTGAAAAAAAGTAAACGAATAGCATAAAAGTAATATTTATCATGATGATTATGTATTTGACTTATATAATTGTTGAATTTTGATTAGCTCAAAGCTAAATTCTCACTAACTGGATGATGTAACTAGAAAAAGTACTACTTGGATAGAGGCTATATATATATATATATATTGCTTTAGCTCCTTACCGTAGCAGTAGTATAAAAGAAACTTAATACAAAGAAAGACACTAGTTTGGAGAATAACAGGCATATGCTTTACTAATATTATTGAAGAGGAACTGAGTTCTTTGCATTGAAATAGGGAACTATGAACAATGAATAAGACATCGCTTTTCATAGGTCGTAGGTGATTGCGGCTAGTAAAATATTAATCTAGAGATTATGCAGAATATTACAGAAAATATTTAGTTCAGGAAAGCTATGGTCACTTGTTGAATGGTAACTTCAAGATTAGAAGATGAACTTATTAGATTAACCGCCTATGTAACAAATAACATCTGCTAATGTTCTACAAACTTACACGTTCGTGCTTGTAAACGCCTGTCAGCGTGGGATTAACAAAGTTGTCAACAAAACTTTAAGTAGGTCATTAATTGTCTATTTGGTTTGAAAAGGTTGCAGTTACAATGTACCTCAAACGTTTATATTGTTAGTGACTGTCTTCCAAAAACTGTTATATTCATAGTCTTTCAGATAGCAAAAGCAACAATTTCTCCTTTTAGCCAAATCAGTCTCAGGTCCCCTATTTTACGATTTCTTATTGAATTCAAAACACCATACATTCTATAGAATTCTAAATTCATATACTTACCACTGAACATGATCATTCATTTCAGATTATTAATTTAGTCTTTGGAACTATGGAGTTTGATGAGATTTTTTTTTGGAAAGATTAATTTTTGTTCATACATTTACATTTCGGACTTGATAAGTTCTAAGGTATTTCTCACAATGAATATATGCTAACTGGACAAGTGTAAAACACTAAAAATCAGTTTTATCATTGGTTGAAACTCCATGACAAGGTAGCTGTTTGATTTTACTTTACATGCTGAATGGTCACAAGGTTAACATAAAAGTCACTGAAATGCTTATGATTATGGAGTTTTCAGTTTACTTCTCATTGATAAATCCTTTCAAAAAAATGGTTGTATTTTATAAAGATCTATCGGTTTATCGACGAATTACTAATAATCACAAATTGATAATTGATCCAGAAACACTTTTAGCATAAGTTATGTTCAACGTTAGTTGAGATAATGAAACACTAAGATGATGACTTTCCCTATTTTAAGTTTAAGCCTAAGCTGGATTTACAGAATTTGTAGAATGCTAAAACAATGCAGTGTACATGTAATAAGCTATTAAAAAATTATAACAAATTACAATATTATAATAACAAAAATGTTTATTTATATTGTGGCTGCGTTAAATTCGAAGTAGTGCTCATCATTTCAATGGTCCGTGATCTGACTCTAATTTTCACAAACAATTAAATATGTCGTGAAATATTTTTTTTCTCTTCAAGTTCCGTATATCAGACTTAAAACGAACCCAGTTTGTGAGACGGCGGTAATAAGAAGTCAAATACGGTTTTTGAGGATGAATTTATTTCATGTATTCATTTAAGATGACAGACATGATAATCAAAAGCATACAAGCAAATCGAAGTGAAGCTGAATAGGCGTAAGAGACAACCTCATGCGATGAAGCATGACTGAGTATTTATAGTCAGAAAAAATAAACTAGACGTTTAATAAGTGAAGTGAGAGCCACACACTCATATTCGAATAAAAATAGCCAAGACAAAGGTAAGTAGTTGGAAAGGTTGGAAGACGTATGACCAATATATCGGGCAAAAATGGATTAATTAATTTGTCCAAAGTCTAAGACAAGCCCTATGGCTCGACTTAAAAGTACGTACCCTACAATATGTATCGCTAGATTAGGAGAATACATTTTTAAATGATAAAATAAAATTCTCTGTTACATTTACAAATAGACCATCACCATCTGCTTATCGTTGTCATTCATAAAAAATCTTTTCATTTCAAAGTAAAAATCCTCTACCCATTCAAACATTTCTTTGATTTATTTATAATATATATCACTGGTAAACTCTTGCTCACTATAATGTGCTAGTGTAAACATTTCAGATTTTGATAGACATTCACAAATGCAGCTAGCTGGTGTTCAAGAAAGACACAATTCATAATGTGTATGATGTTTACGAGAACTAAAATCGTGATTCTCATGAAATGAGAATCCTACAACAAAACTGTCACTCATGTGTGATAGTTAATTTTATGATGTGAAAAATAAGGAAACATTATTTATCTTATTATTAAAAGTTTTACATTGTTTATAATGAATTGTTTAAATCAAATGATTGTACATTGAACATTACATTTTAAATCATAGAATTTTCTTTTTTCTTTGTTTTTTTGTTGTCAGGTAGAAACAAAATGACACTGTGATTCTTTTCATTTCGGTATTCTCCATGATTGAATGATATGTGTTTTTTCAAGTCTTCAAACAAACTTATCATTCAATTTTTTCTTTCCCATTTTAATTATACCCTAATGAAAATTAATAGGACTGAATTTTCCTTTCATTTTCTTCATCAATATCAAATGTGTCTAATTGGAAAATGAAATGAATACAAGGCAAATTATGTTCTTATTACTTTCATGATACATCAAAGAGAAAATAAGTAGTATATAAACTACTCACTTAACGTACACTTTTAAAATGAGTTACCAGAGACAATTTGTTGAATGATTACGATAACTGATGAAATATTTGTATTTAAAATAAAGTGGATGGTTAAATAAAATGGATTACTGAATAGGGAACAGTGTGGTATTGTTCAGGTGTTACTGGTAATTTCATTTACCCAATTAGGTTTTAGAAATGGATATTAAGTTTGTCTATTCGACATGGAGCTACAGCTTGCTTGAATGCAAAATGAATGAATGAAGATAAAAAAAGTAGGGCTGGATATGGTTATCGTTCATACTGACATTGATATGCTCGTCAATCGATATGCATGAAACTATTACAAGTTCACCTTACTCAGTAAATGGAGCGCAGATAAATGATGCACTGACACGATAGGCTAATATAATCCGTTTGTCTCAGGCCCTGCTAACTAGATCAAGAAGTCCTGGTAAGGAGTAGAGAATGTGTTCTACAAGCAACCAGAAAATATGAGGTGGAAAAGCACACAAATCAAACTTAGTTATACAATGATAAAAACGGCCTTAGTGAGAGCCACAAAACAGAGTACAAAAATAATCCATCAACAAATGACAATCAAGGATTTTCCGAATGAAAAATACGATCTCAAGGTCAACTAAGCAGCTATTTCATGAGAACGCAAAAAAATCCAATATTAGGACGTTTTCCAAGTGAGTTCTGGGGATCTAACGTCCCCAGAAGACACTCATTGACAAATGGTGTCTTCATTATTGAGGGAAACGATGTTACCCTATGTATTTGAACCCTTATCGCCTAGTGTCTCAGTCACAGGTGTTATTAATGAGTAAATCCCACTGAAACTAACCTCTTGTAAGTCTGAGATGGTTAGAATGTGTTAGCTTTGAAAATTCAGTTAACTAAACACTTTAAACTTCTGTGGACCAATGTCTCGCAATAAGCAGGCTTGGACTCCTACAGCAATAATACTGACGAGCTCACTGGTGATAAACTTCAGTTGACCACTCCAGAAGTTCTGATAAGAATACGTGAGTGACCAATGAAAGTGAATTATGTCGGTCGTGTGGTAGTTACTTACTTAAGGCGTTAAATTATGGTCACATAATGTCATCGATTAACTGGAGTTAGACTCGATAATCTAAATGTTAAGTGCTTAGTGAGTAAGCAAAAGGTTCTTCGTTTAACCCTCTATGGGTTCTTGGATCGTCACTTCTGCAGTAGGATGAAATACCTGTCCAACTGCTTTCTAGTTTTAAATGATTATCTTAGATATGTCCTTGATGTGAACCATCGAACTCAACAGTCTACACAAACCCGTAAGGCAGTAAATAACTATATTTCTTATGTACATCAAATTTTTAGTGACTTATGTTATTTAAATAGAGAACTTTGAAATGCTTAGCCAATTCCTTGTTAGTAGGTTAATTTATTTTACATTAATAAGATGTCGACTTTTTGTTTTATTTTATTTTACACAACTGTCTGTTTTCTACGTTCAATATTTTAAAATGACATTCTATATACTATTTTATCA
>OX103971.1:30169185-30204431 GCA_944470395.2 Schistosoma turkestanicum | reverse complement strand
GTGTCCACCGCACAATTGCTGTGATTACTGTGACTGCGAAGAATGTCTACATAAGATCGGATTTGTACGTTCACGTCTCTCTTACTAGTATCAGCCCACTCATAAATCCGTTCCGTTTCTCGACTGACTTGAACGGAACTTACAAGTTGGTTGGTGTCGATCGGAAGTTGTCCTCGTGGTAGTTGTTTGTGGTATTGGTGTGGGATTGCAGTGACAGACACCCCGAGTTAGTCCGAACTCATTCATGACGATGGCATGTTCCAACGAGATATCTGTTAGCCAGTGGTGTGAACTGTAACACACTGGTGACTAGGCAGCGTTGTAAGTGAATCGGAAGCAATGCGTCGTCCAATAGTTTAATTTGCTTTCAGTGTCCATCCGTAAAAACAATTGCATCCCCACTCAAAACCATTTCCATGTATTCCCACAACGGAAAACACGAGACCACAAACAGGACGCGAGTAGATTTCATCAGTCAGTTACTCATATCACTCAGTTATTCCGTGCACAGACTGATCATTCAACTGGTTTCGCAATGCATCAGCAACACTCATCACATGCACAACATCAAATAACGCCGTCTCACATTCTGTTTCAGAGCGATACCGACCTGCTCGACAGCCAAGTAAGTTATCGTTTTGTCTGTTGTCCGATGCTTGTTTCCCTTATTGTGGTGAGTTTGGTGGGTCGCGTTGAATAGATTGTGGATTGATTTTGTATCACTTCAATGCAGTTGGATATGTGTGAGAAGAAAGCAATGTGCAGAGGCTTGCTTGACTTCTGTCAGCACCGGACCGTGTGTAGTGGCGGCATTTGCGCGACGCTTCACATCTTTCTCTTATCATCGGTGGCCATCGGTCACTCGGGACGACATTGTATCTGCTCGCCCATACCGACCGAAGAATTTCAAACAAGTGTAGCCCGTTAGTCAATTTCGCACGAGCGACTATTCATTTTCACATGTTTCTCACTTGCTTCTAGTGTGCAAACAGTGCCCACATGTAATTCGTTGCATTTCTCTCTCCGTCTCTCTTACAGGAACATATGAACGCATTCCACGTCCAGGTGATTGTTTTATTTCAATTTCACTTTGCATTCCGTGTATTCATTCGACCAGTGCAACCACTGTTGTATTAGTTGTAAAGTTGCTGTGTCGATGAGGATTCATTTCACAAGCTTGACGATGATGTGAGTGATGAGAATGCGAACAACGCCACGGCTGACAGAAATCAGGAACTTCACACACAATGCACACTGAATGAAGTGGTTGTGGGCACTCGGATTGTGGGTCGGTCTCATGGAACGGCAGGTTTCAGACGATTCTCGGTGACAGCCAGTATGCACACAAAACACATGAGTCGATGACTCGCATTCCCAGTATTGTGTCCACCGCACAATTGCTGTGATTACTGTGACGCGAAATGTCTACATAAGATCGATTTTTATTTCGTCTCACTAGTATCAGCCAACTCATAAATCCGTTACGTTTCTCGACTGATTGAACCGGACTACAAGTTGGTGGGTGTCGATCGGAAGTTGTCCACGTGGAAGTTGGTTGTGGTTTGGTGTGGGATTGCAGTGACAGACACCCCGAGTTCGTCGAAACTCATTCATGACGATGGCATCTTCCACCGAGATATCTGTTAGCCAGTGGTTTGAACTGTAACACACTGGTGCCTAGGCAGCGTTGTAGGTGAATCGGAAGCACTGCGTCGTCCAATAGTTTAATTTGCTTTCAGTGTCCATCAGTAAACAACTTGCATCCCACTCAAAACCATTTCCATGTTATCCTACAACGTGAAATCACAGACCACAAACAGGACGCGAGTAGATTTCATCAGTCAGTTACTCATATCACTCAGTTTTCCGTGCACAGACTGATCATTCAACTGGTTTCGCAATGCATCAGCAACACTCATCACATGCACACATCAAATAACGCCGTCTCACATTCTGTTTCAGAGCGATACCGACCTGCTCGACAGACAAGTAAGTTATCGATTTGTCTGTTGTCGATGCTTGTTTGGCTTATTGTGGTGAGTTTGGTGGGGGCGTTGAATAGATGTGGATTGATTTTGTATCAATTCAATGGAGTTGGTTATGTGTGAGAAGAAAGCAATGTGTAGAGGCTTGCTTGACTTCTGTCAGCACCGGACCGTGTGTAGTGGCGGCATTTGCGTGACGCTTCACATCTTTATCTTATCATCGGTGGCCATCGGTCACTCGGGACGACATTGTATCTGCTCGCCCATACCGACCGAAGAATTTCAAACAAGTGTAGCCCGTTAGTCAATTTCGCACGAGCGACTATTCATTTTCACATGTTTCTCACTTGCTTCTAGTGTGCAAACAGTGCCCACATGTAATTCGTTGCATTTCTCTCTCCGTCTCTCTTACAGGAACATATGAACGCATTCCACGTCCAGGTGATTGTTTTATTTCAATTTCACTTTGCATTCCGTGTATTCATTCGACCAGTGCAACCACTGTTGTATTAGTTGTAAAGTTGCTGTGTCGATGAGGATTCATTTCACAAGCTTGACGATGATGTGAGTGATGAGAATGCGAACAACGCCACGGCTGACAGAAATCAGGAACTTCACACACAATGCACACTGAATGAAGTGGTTGTGGGCACTCGGATTGTGGGTCGGTCTCATGGAACGGCAGGTTTCAGACGATTCTCGGTGACAGCCAGTATGCACACAAAACACATGAGTCGATGACTCGCATTCCCAGTATTGTGTCCACCGCACAATTGCTGTGATTACTGTGACGCGAAATGTCTACATAAGATCGATTTGTATTTCGTCTCACTAGTATCAGCCCACTCATAAATCCGTTACGTTTCTCGACTGATTGAACGGAACTACAAGTTGGTTGGTGTCGATCGGAAGTTGTCCTCGTGGTAGTTGTTTGTGGTTTGGTGTGGGATTGCAGTGACAGACACCCCGAGTTAGTCGAAACTCATTCATGACGATGGCATGTTCCAACGAGATATCTGTTAGCCAGTGGTGTGAACTGTAACACACTGGTGACTAGGCAGCGTTGTAAGTGAATCGGAAGCACTGCGTCGTCCAATAGTTTAATTTGCTTTCAGTGTCCATCAGTAAACAACTTGCATCCCACTCAAAACCATTTCCATGTTATCCCACAACGTGAAAACACAGACCACAAACAGGACGCGAGTAGATTTCATCAGTCAGTTACTCATATCACTCAGTTTTCCGTGCACAGACCGATCATTCAACTGGTTTCGCAATGCATCAGCAACACTCATCACATGCACACATCAAATAACGCCGTCTCACATTCTGTTTCAGAGCGATACCGACCTGCTCGACAGCCAAGTAAGTTATCGTTTTGTCTGTTGTTCGATGCTTGTTTACCTTATTGTGGTGAGTTTGGTGGGCGCGTTGAATAGATGTGGATTGATTTTGTATCAATTCAATGGAGTTGGTTATGTGTGAGAAGAAAGCAATGTGTAGAGGCTTGCTTGACTTCTGTCAGCACCGGACCGTGTGTAGTGGCGGCATTTGCGTGACGCTTCACATCTTTCTCTTATCATCGGTGGCCATCGGTCACTCGGGACGACATTGTATCTGCTCGCCCATACCGACCGAAGAATTTCAAACAAGTGTAGCCCGTTAGTCAATTTCGCACGAGCGACTATTCATTTTCACATGTTTCTCACTTGCTTCTAGTGTGCAAACAGTGCCCACATGTAATTCGTTGCATTTCTCTCTCCGTCTCTCTTACAGGAACATATGAACGCATTCCACGTCCAGGTGATTGTTTTATTTCAATTTCACTTTGCATTCCGTGTATTCATTCGACCAGTGCAACCACTGTTGTATTAGTTGTAAAGTTGCTGTGTCGATGAGGATTCATTTCACAAGCTTGACGATGATGTGAGTGATGAGAATGCGAACAACGCCACGGCTGACAGAAATCAGGAACTTCACACACAATGCACACTGAATGAAGTGGTTGTGGGCACTCGGATTGTGGGTCGGTCTCATGGAACGGCAGGTTTCAGACGATTCTCGGTGACAGCCAGTATGCACACAAAACACATGAGTCGATGACTCGCATTCCCAGTATTGTGTCCACCGCACAATTGCTGTGATTACTGTGACGCGAAATGTCTACATAAGATCGATTTGTATTTCGTCTCACTAGTATCAGCCCACTCATAAATCCGTTACGTTTCTCGACTGATTGAACGGAACTACAAGTTGGTTGGTGTCGATCGGAAGTTGTCCTCGTGGTAGTTGTTTGTGGTTTGGTGTGGGATTGCAGTGACAGACACCCCGAGTTAGTCGAAACTCATTCATGACGATGGCATGTTCCAACGAGATATCTGTTAGCCAGTGGTGTGAACTGTAACACACTGGTGACTAGGCAGCGTTGTAAGTGAATCGGAAGCACTGCGTCGTCCAATAGTTTAATTTGCTTTCAGTGTCCATCAGTAAACAACTTGCATCCCACTCAAAACCATTTCCATGTTATCCCACAACGTGAAAACACAGACCACAAACAGGACGCGAGTAGATTTCATCAGTCAGTTACTCATATCACTCAGTTTTCCGTGCACAGACTGATCATTCAACTGGTTTCGCAATGCATCAGCAACACTCATCACATGCACACATCAAATAACGCCGTCTCACATTCTGTTTCAGAGCGATACCGACCTGCTCGACAGCCAAGTAAGTTATCGTTTTGTCTGTTGTCCGATGCTTGTTTACCTTATTGTGGTGAGTTTGGTGGGCGCGTTGAATAGATGTGGATTGATTTTGTATCAATTCAATGGAGTTGGTTATGTGTGAGAAGAAAGCAATGTGTAGAGGCTTGCTTGACTTCTGTCAGCACCGGACCGTGTGTAGTGGCGGCATTTGCGTGACGCTTCACATCTTTCTCTTATCATCGGTGGCCATCGGTCACTCGGGACGACATTGTATCTGCTCGCCCATACCGACCGAAGAATTTCAAACAAGTGTAGCCCGTTAGTCAATTTCGCACGAGCGACTATTCATTTTCACATGTTTCTCACTTGCTTCTAGTGTGCAAACAGTGCCCACATGTAATTCGTTGCATTTCTCTCTCCGTCTCTCTTACAGGAACATATGAACGCATTCCACGTCCAGGTGATTGTTTTATTTCAATTTCACTTTGCATTCCGTGTATTCATTCGACCAGTGCAACCACTGTTGTATTAGTTGTAAAGTTGCTGTGTCGATGAGGATTCATTTCACAAGCTTGACGATGATGTGAGTGATGAGAATGCGAACAACGCCACGGCTGACAGAAATCAGGAACTTCACACACAATGCACACTGAATGAAGTGGTTGTGGGCACTCGGATTGTGGGTCGGTCTCATGGAACGGCAGGTTTCAGACGATTCTCGGTGACAGCCAGTATGCACACAAAACACATGAGTCGATGACTCGCATTCCCAGTATTGTGTCCACCGCACAATTGCTGTGATTACTGTGACGCGAAATGTCTACATAAGATCGATTTGTATTTCGTCTCACTAGTATCAGCCCACTCATAAATCCGTTACGTTTCTCGACTGATTGAGCGGAACTACAAGTTGGTTGGTGTCGATCGGAAGTTGTCCTCGTGGTAGTTGTTTGTGGTTTGGTGTGGGATTGCAGTGACAGACACCCCGAGTTAGTCGAAACTCATTCATGACGATGGCATGTTCCAACGAGATATCTGTTAGCCAGTGGTGTGAACTGTAACACACTGGTGACTAGGCAGCGTTGTAAGTGAATCGGAAGCACTGCGTCGTCCAATAGTTTAATTTGCTTTCAGTGTCCATCAGTAAACAACTTGCATCCCACTCAAAACCATTTCCATGTTATCCCACAACGTGAAAACACAGACCACAAACAGGACGCGAGTAGATTTCATCAGTCAGTTACTCATATCACTCAGTTTTCCGTGCACAGACTGATCATTCAACTGGTTTCGCAATGCATCAGCAACACTCATCACATGCACACATCAAATAACGCCGTCTCACATTCTGTTTCAGAGCGATACCGACCTGCTCGACAGCCAAGTAAGTTATCGTTTTGTCTGTTGTCCGATGCTTGTTTACCTTATTGTGGTGAGTTTGGTGGGCGCGTTGAATAGATGTGGATTGATTTTGTATCAATTCAATGGAGTTGGTTATGTGTGAGAAGAAAGCAATGTGTAGAGGCTTGCTTGACTTCTGTCAGCACCGGACCGTGTGTAGTGGCGGCATTTGCGTGACGCTTCACATCTTTCTCTTATCATCGGTGGCCATCGGTCACTCGGGACGACATTGTATCTGCTCGCCCATACCGACCGAAGAATTTCAAACAAGTGTAGCCCGTTAGTCAATTTCGCACGAGCGACTATTCATTTTCACATGTTTCTCACTTGCTTCTAGTGTGCAAACAGTGCCCACATGTAATTCGTTGCATTTCTCTCTCCGTCTCTCTTACAGGAACATATGAACGCATTCCACGTCCAGGTGATTGTTTTATTTCAATTTCACTTTGCATTCCGTGTATTCATTCGACCAGTGCAACCACTGTTGTATTAGTTGTAAAGTTGCTGTGTCGATGAGGATTCATTTCACAAGCTTGACGATGATGTGAGTGATGAGAATGCGAACAACGCCACGGCTGACAGAAATCAGGAACTTCACACACAATGCACACTGAATGAAGTGGTTGTGGGCACTCGGATTGTGGGTCGGTCTCATGGAACGGCAGGTTTCAGACGATTCTCGGTGACAGCCAGTATGCACACAAAACACATGAGTCGATGACTCGCATTCCCAGTATTGTGTCCACCGCACAATTGCTGTGATTACTGTGACGCGAAATGTCTACATAAGATCGATTTGTATTTCGTCTCACTAGTATCAGCCCACTCATAAATCCGTTACGTTTCTCGACTGATTGAACGGAACTACAAGTTGGTTGGTGTCGATCGGAAGTTGTCCTCGTGGTAGTTGTTTGTGGTTTGGTGTGGGATTGCAGTGACAGACACCCCGAGTTAGTCGAAACTCATTCATGACGATGGCATGTTCCAACGAGATATCTGTTAGCCAGTGGTGTGAACTGTAACACACTGGTGACTAGACAGCGTTGTAAGTGAATCGGAAGCACTGCGTCGTCCAATAGTTTAATTTGCTTTCAGTGTCCATCAGTAAACAACTTGCATCCCACTCAAAACCATTTCCATGTTATCCCACAACGTGAAAACACAGACCACAAACAGGACGCGAGTAGATTTCATCAGTCAGTTACTCATATCACTCAGTTTTCCGTGCACAGACCGATCATTCAACTGGTTTCGCAATGCATCAGCAACACTCATCACATGCACACATCAAATAACGCCGTCTCACATTCTGTTTCAGAGCGATACCGACCTGCTCGACAGCCAAGTAAGTTATCGTTTTGTCTGTTGTCCGATGCTTGTTTACCTTATTGTGGTGAGTTTGGTGGGCGCGTTGAATAGATGTGGATTGATTTTGTATCAATTCAATGGAGTTGGTTATGTGTGAGAAGAAAGCAATGTGTAGAGGCTTGCTTGACTTCTGTCAGCACCGGACCGTGTGTAGTGGCGGCATTTGCGTGACGCTTCACATCTTTCTCTTATCATCGGTGGCCATCGGTCACTCGGGACGACATTGTATCTGCTCGCCCATACCGACCGAAGAATTTCAAACAAGTGTAGCCCGTTAGTCAATTTCGCACGAGCGACTATTCATTTTCACATGTTTCTCACTTGCTTCTAGTGTGCAAACAGTGCCCACATGTAATTCGTTGCATTTCTCTCTCCGTCTCTCTTACAGGAACATATGAACGCATTCCACGTCCAGGTGATTGTTTTATTTCAATTTCACTTTGCATTCCGTGTATTCATTCGACCAGTTCAACCACTATTGTATTAGTTGTAAAGTTGCTGTGTCGATGAGGATTCATTTCACAAGCTTGACGATGATGTGAGTGATGAGAATGCGAACAACGCCACGGCTGACAGAAATCAGGAACTTCACACACAATGCACACTGAATGAAGTGGTTGTGGGCACTCGGATTGTGGGTCGGTCTCATGGAACGGCAGGTTTCAGACGATTCTCGGTGACAGCCAGTATGCACACAAAACACATGAGTCGATGACTCGCATTCCCAGTATTGTGTCCACCGCACAATTGCTGTGATTACTGTGACGCGAAATGTCTACATAAGATCGATTTGTATTTCGTCTCACTAGTATCAGCCCACTCATAAATCCGTTACGTTTCTCGACTGATTGAACGGAACTACAAGTTGGTTGGTGTCGATCGGAAGTTGTCCTCGTGGTAGTTGTTTGTGGTTTGGTGTGGGATTGCAGTGACAGACACCCCGAGTTAGTCGAAACTCATTCATGACGATGGCATGTTCCAACGAGATATCTGTTAGCCAGTGGTGTGAACTGTAACACACTGGTGACTAGGCAGCGTTGTAAGTGAATCGGAAGCACTGCGTCGTCCAATAGTTTAATTTGCTTTCAGTGTCCATCAGTAAACAACTTGCATCCCACTCAAAACCATTTCCATGTTATCCCACAACGTGAAAACACAGACCACAAACAGGACGCGAGTAGATTTCATCAGTCAGTTACTCATATCACTCAGTTTTCCGTGCACAGACTGATCATTCAACTGGTTTCGCAATGCATCAGCAACACTCATCACATGCACACATCAAATAACGCCGTCTCACATTCTGTTTCAGAGCGATACCGACCTGCTCGACAGCCAAGTAAGTTATCGTTTTGTCTGTTGTCCGATGCTTGTTTACCTTATTGTGGTGAGTTTGGTGGGCGCGTTGAATAGATGTGGATTGATTTTGTATCACTTCAATGCAGTTGGATATGTGTGAGAAGAAAGCAATGTGTAGAGGCTTGCTTGACTTCTGTCAGCACCGGACCGTGTGTAGTGGCGGCATGTGCGCGACGCTTCACATCTTTCTCTTATCATCGGTGGCCATCGGTCACTCGGGACGACATTGTATCTGCTCGCCCATACCGACCGAAGAATTTCAAACAAGTGTAGCCCGTTAGTCAATTTCGCACGAGCGACTATTCATTTTCACATGTTTCTCACTTGCTTCTAGTGTGCAAACAGTGCCCACATGTAATTCGTTGCATTTCTCTCTCCGTCTCTCTTACAGGAACATATGAACGCATTCCACGTCCAGGTGATTGTTTTATTTCAATTTCACTTTGTATCACATGTATTCATTCGACCAGTTCAACCACTATTGTATTAGTTGTAAAGTTGCTGTGTCGATGAGGATTCATTTCACAAGCTTGACGATGATGTGAGTGATGAGAATGCGAACAACGCCACGGCTGACAGAAATCAGGAACTTCACACACAATGCACACTGAATGAGGACGTTTTTTTTATCTCATATAATGTCAGGCCGTATCGGATTCTTGTTTATTTTCAGTTTGTTCTTTTATACTCAATGTTTTATAATATCGTAATTTTATTATAATCAATTGTTATCAATTGACATACGTTGTTTTTCATTTTAGCCACGGTGAGTTCTTTCTTCCCTAACCTGTGATTCACTTATACCTGTCCAGTGCTTACACACATTTTATTTTTTTCTGTTCATGGTGCATATGGGCCTATAGTCATGCACATCATTTTTGGGATCTTGCAGTTTGAAACCTTTTCATTCTTACCCGTTCGTATTCACAATTTTCTTTGATTGATCCTTTTGTGAATGAGATTTGTGAGGAGGGCAACTACAGATCAATAAACCGCTCCGAGTGGATTTTTAGGGAAATTGTTTTAGTGTTTAAACAGAATTATCTGTTTATTTCTCCAAACTGTCTAGTGGTTTCATTTTGTTCTTCAGCTAATCATGATCAACTTATTTAAACCACACACAGTATATTGTGGACGACTGCTTACAAAATCAGTACATCGAGGTTTTTTGAATTGCCGTACACATAAAAGGAGACACTTTTTGTTAAACATAAAATGATGATTTTAAGTAGGCACATAGGTAAACTGTACAATAAGAAACGATGTAACATATCTTACGCTTATTGAATTCATTGTGTGAACAATTAAATACAGGCTTGAATGTCTCTAAAGAGTTTCCATTTCTAGTTTGATTTTTAGTTGTTGCAGAAGTACCGAGTTCTTTCGGAACTGTTATGCCATCATCTTTAATGTTTTGAAATACTTCGTTCAGTTTGGTGTGAAGTGTATCACAATCTAACATTCACAAAAATATCATAATGTCTATACAGTTTTCCACGTGTTTACTCCAAAACCGGTGATCCAATTTTTAACCAAACTCACCCAGAAATACAATAGAGATTTCATTTATGATGTTCATCTTTAAGCTAACCCATTCTCAGTAAATGTGCTTACTAAACAAAGATTCACACTGATAAGTTGAGATAAAGCCAAGTCGTACTCCATATATTTCGTGTTAAAGTTATCATATCAATGACTTACAGGTTCCAACCGAAAGAACAAATCCTCCGATACATCAAACACTGAACAAGGTTAGTTATGTCCAAACAGTAATTGTTCATTTGCTCTGGTTTATTTGATGAACACTCAGCTGTAGTTATAAATAAGTACCATTTGCGTTCGTTAAAAAAAAGAAGATTAGATAATTCAATTCAACATCGACTTTTCAAGATGTTTGTTTAACTTCCATAAACGAATGAAATTCAAACTCTCAGGAGTACATCTGAATAATCCAAATGTTTTCAATTATATCTCGAATGCATAGTCGAGTGATTCGGCATTGCTTTTCGTTAACACATTCACAAAACTAGCGTCATATCTTGTCCGAGCGATCATACACACATCACCAAACTACCACTATATTGAATCGAACTATCTACGAATCACATGCAGTTTAGTTACGCATTGTGTTGGACAAATTGAATGGTTCTCTGCAAACTCAACCTGAAAATTCCTTGTCTCATCAACTACAATTGGAACTGTAGAAATCGTGAGTATCTATCACTCGACTGCATCATAATTACTTGCGTGGTCACAAAATGTATTCGAGACACTATAGCTACCTTCTCTTATTTGTTTGAAAATATGGCAGTTGCTTGAACTGCACTGACAAATTTATCCTCTTTGCATACTCCACTGGCGTCCTTTTAATTCGTACAAAGTGAAACGGACGAATTCTCTGTACATCAGAGTGAGACTGTACAATATATATTTATAACACGAACTAATTGTGCATATTAGTTAACCCTGTAAATGTCTATGGACACTTATCCGTCACTTAATTCAGTCACTTATTTAGCCGACTAAACGGACCTATATCAACGGATGAAACTACAACGAGAATAACAATGAAACAAACGCTGATTGCACTTGAGATCTGCACAACATTGGAAAACATCCTGAAATGGAATAACTCATTCTAAGTGTGAATATTTTCGGGTTTTATATTCATTTTTGAAAAGTTCATTCAAAAGCTGATTAAACAAAAATTATATTGTGGCATCCATTTCTAGATATACCTTCAAATCTTCCCTTATGAAAAAGCCCATGAGAAACAGAAAATGGTAAGCCTGTTATTAAATGTTTGTTCCTCAAACCGGCTGATTGTTAGTAGTTCTAGTTATGTGATGATATGATATTGGGGATTCATTATCAAAAGCCTGAGCTATGAATGAAATCCCATTACAACTTCTAAGTCCCTTGACTCAGCTTCTGAAATGCTAATAATCTACAACGTAATTAACATACAAATTTATAAAAGCTTGTAGGAACGAATAAGATAGATTCATCAATATAAAGGATTTATGTTTTGCAATGAGTTAGAAACGGAATGTGACTGCTATTACTGGTTTTTCGCCTTTTGGCACTAGCAGCTTTATTGAAGTGAGTAAATGTCATTTAGAGATTAAGGATTTTTAGATTCACATAATATCAACAACCAATTCATGAACTCGATCGTTAGAACTGCACTTATCTTAAAATCGACTACACATCTTGTTTATTGACTTCAGTCAAAGACGGTGAGAAATGGTGAAAAATCTTTGAAGAAACTGCCTTTACTCACACTTATCCTTCAAACAATAGTGGACTCCTTTTCGTATTTATTTTCAATATTCCAGCAGTGTTAAGTTACAAATGGTTGATATAATGTCTTCCTTCCGATAGCAAGCTTCATGTGCCTTTTTATAGCAATCATCTATGTTCTTTGGGGTATTTTGAGTTAGAGGTATTTCAAGACTTAATAAACCTTATTCAAAAAGTTGGAATAGATTCAAGTTGACTTAAATCATAGACTAGCATCACTAAATACCTACAGAAGCTGGCCAGCCACTTCACTCTAGTTTGAACACATCATCAGTAATATGCACGACACAATACACAGTCAAGTTTACTGGTGAAAACCGTTGTGACAACTGTTTCTAGAGTGAGTTGTTTGAACTTATATGTGTATCGTACGAAAAATGTGAACAAGTATAGGAATAATTTGAGTTCGGGTTATTTTTTCAAACCTCCATACAATACTTAAAATATCTGAATATGGTAAACGTTACTTAGAATAATGTTCGACTGTTATATGACATATGTTAGTTGAACGCACATTCAATCCATTTAACCTCGTCAACTTCACGTCTCATTTAAAGGCATCTTCTCCAAAGGAAAACGTAATAAAAGTTATTGGAGTCAATCCAGTGAGTTCTTGCACCTCGTTTTTGTTTGCAATTTGTGTAACCGGTATCTGTGGTTTGATCATATTTTATTGGTATGTCAGAATGCTTTGTTGCTCAGAGCCACTATAAAGCTGATATATGAAACACGTATGTTGATATAATAACACACTGATCAACCTAGCAGACATTCGTCGGATACAAAAACAGTGTGACAGCAGCAGTTGCCCCTTCTTGGCACTCACTTTAGTGGAAGCTTAAAATGTTTGCGGTTTTTGAACAGACAATTGATGTTTCTTGGTTTTGTGGATGTCAGATCCTTAGAAATCGCTTGGTTACTCTATAAACTTAGTGCTTTAGTTTCCTGATTTTTGTGCCAATGGCGACCCTCATCCCCTTCAGTTCGTATTTTCTGCTTGGAAGAAGCCTAAACCCCATTGGTTGGTTTCCGCTTTTAGTGTCCTATCTCGTCACTCTTCCAGTGACACATTTTGTACCGTGTAAGCCCCACTTGAATTGAATACCTGTTAATTGGCTCGCTCGACGGTACTTGTGGAGAACAAATTCATTCTGCTTATCTTGGACTCCCTGATATGGTTGACTGAGGTAGGTCACAAGAAAAGGATCCTGTTATTGTATTGCTGGTTTATGTTCCGTTCATCGATATCAAGTCGCATCGAAATTAGCGCAAGTTTACCACTTGATCACATTATTTGTTGTTTACATTTGAAAGTGTGAACACGTCCGCATACTGTGAATTATTATCACTTTGTATATATCTTTTTCTCTCACTTTCAGTATGAATGAATTCGAGAAGATGAATCTCCTGATCAACTGAAATAAACCTCACAATGTGAAACAATTGATTATATCTTCAATTTGTTACAGTTTCGGCTGAAACAGTAATTAATTAATCAACAATTAAATAAATGACTATCGTTTCAAGATTGTATTAACTTCTTTTTAAATCTACTTAACTTGAACACAATAACTGGTGACTGTCAGTTGAACAAATTTATTGTATGTAATTTAGAGAATAAACATGAACAAAAACATGAGGTGTATTTAGTCTGTTAGCAACTAGACTGATCACATAGAAGAATTAGAGTTTGAAGACTTCCGTCTTTTAAAAAACGCTGAACACGCAAATGTGAATCTCAAGCAATTTTGATAGCTTATCTATGTTTGACGAGCAAGCTATTTATAACCGAACACATTTAGTAGCAAAAAGTGGATTCAAAAAGAAGTCATCTCTTTCGAATGTGTAGCGCGGGATTCCTAGAACAGGTGGACTTTATCAGTAGTAGTAGTAGTATGTGAAATAGAAGGAATACTCTGAAAATCACTCTATAGCTTCTAACTGGACAGTGATGCTTTTTATTTGTTCCTTGATTATATCTGTATTTCACTTTCACACAGGTTTTCTGTAATCACAGTTTACATTCTCCAGGATTATAATAGGACTTTAATTAGTGCTTACGGTAATGTTCTAATTACTGTTGCTAGTTGACTGCATAGCACAGAATGTACCGTTTCAGGCATTCGGGAATTTCGACAGTTTGTTTTCTTTCTTAAATTAGAATCAATTAAATTAGACACAGAAATTTTGCTTTGATAAAGTTTGATACGAGTCACCATACGAGTCGCCATACAAAAGAACGTAGTTTGACCCAAGAGAATAAACCTCCATTCGTTAACTCTCCGTTCAAGTCATATTTTGGTAGTTGCATCGTTAGAAAATGGAAGCGAAAATCGGATTACGACACATTAGCAAAGAACACATTTCAAACAAGAGGTTTAATAATGTGTTGGTCAGAATTGGTCAGGTAGACAAACTAATAATACTGTATAAAACAGCATGTGCAATAAACTAATCCAATCGTGTTGCCTCTGACTGCATCTATAAATTTACGTTTGCATGTCCAGGCAGCTACATTTGTCGAACCTAGAGCAGTGCACATCGTAGATATTTTGAATATGTTCATTAAAGGCTTCGAACAGACAAGGTCTGTTTTCAACAGCGCAGTCACTAAACATCCCTTGGATATCCCTTAAATGAAGCTTAACATATTGCAATCTTCCAATGTCACTAATGAATAGTCAAGCACCAACCTTCCGGCGTTTGCTGAACCTGTTGCTGTTAGGCGAAGGAAACCTGATATGTGTTAAAAAGGATGGTCGACAGTCCTCCATTGCCTTGGTGATGAAAATTCGTTTATTATATGCTTAAAATTTTGTACAACTCTTTCTTTCAATGAATTACATCATTGCATCTTTTGGTTCCCATTGTCGTTTAGATTTTCGTTATTATCTTATCTAACTGAGCCTCACTCACTTTATTCTTACTTTTTGTCAGCGTTGATTTGTCACGTAACATTTTGTATCTACCCCTCCGAAAGTTTGCTATGATAAGTTTTGTACAATTTTCTTTCACATGATATGTATATTTACAACCTTTGGTTCAGTGTATTGAAGCCACTCACACTCTTCTTTTACATCACTGACGAATGATACAAACTTCAGACCGAACTTCCTCATGTAAGCCACTTAAACCTAATCTATCATTACGATTATAGACAATACAGTTTGTGAGCAGGACCAAACCAAATGAAATCTTCATGTAAGCAACGGAAAATCGTGATTGATTACTGACTTAGGCAGACTGGCAGATAGTCCTACAGGTACCTGAGGTGACACATATATTCCCTCTCCTCCGTATCAATACACATTGTCTGTGGATTGTTGAATAATAAACACATATTACTGTCTATTTATCAACATATATCTGAAGAATGACTGACATAACCGTGTGTGAAGACTTATTTCAGGGCAGATGAGCCTTGCAGGTCAAAACTGGTGAGGCCTGCAATGTTATGCGATAAAGCCAGCGCAATTGTGGTTTCTAACAGTTTTTAAATCAAACGATGTGGTCACGCTGCAAAACATCGAGAGATGCTTATTCTGTCTGAAAGTTTTCCTCTTTCAGGATGATCTATCACAAAGAAGACTATATAGCAAAATTTATTCATGAGTTAAGAATGTGCTCCCCAACATTCAGGATACTGTGTACTTTAGGTCGCTTTACAGCTGATGAGTACACTGCGAATAATACTGTGTTCAATTGAACTGCCATCGAGAGTACAAGAATACTTTTGTAGTATCTAGTCTTAGATTTGATAAATGCATTTCATGTAATGTTAGTATTTATTACTGGTTTTTAAATGGCATACTACTTTCTCGGTGATTATTCGGCTATTATTATTCTACACTGGAACATAGTAGATGTGTAGCATCCCATCATTCATTCATTGTACTTTCGTTCAAATTATTCGATAATTGTATCGGCCATCATTTTGTATTTGTATTAATTTTATTACTGTATCGATTATTGTATATTTGATTGTGTGTGGATGCTCACTCGCTTATCACATGTCTAGCCTATTATTGCTTGACTCTAAATATTTGGCCACTCCTCAGCTCATGGAGAGTTGGCTCACTCGTCTTCTCCAATTCGCTTCGTTTTGCTTGTACGCTTCCCTTCTCATGTTTATCAGCATAAATGAATGCATGAAATTCATCCGCAACACCGTATTTGTCTTCTTACTATCGTCGTCAAGCGAACAACGTTAGCCTAAGCATAATATAGGGAAGTGGATAGAAAGATTTATTTTATGGCACACTCAATCATTCGTCCACATTGAAGTCAGGTGTAAAGTAATTCAGATGTTGATACTTATGTCTTCAGTGTTCATATGCCGAAACGTCCTGTAGGGCCATATACCTTCATCAGTTGCCTGTTTGTAACATGTATCCTTAATTATATGTTCAATAGACCATGAGTGGTTCAACTCCGTATTTCGTATAGTGTAGTGTACCAGGGTGCATCGGTATTAGTACATGTTTGTAAGAAATTTAGGTTTGGTTTGTTTGGTATTTAGACAGATTAATTTATAGCCCCTCACACACATCTAATCTTTATTTTGTTTAATTTGATAAGGCTGTTTTGTTACTTAGTTAGTCATTCGTACAGCGGAAACTTATATATACCATAGTACCGACATTATCGTTGCACTTGTATGAGCATGTATGCCTGAGGAATGCTTACCGTCTACGCACATATTCGTTCTACTAGCTTTATTGGTAATAGCTTAAATAATTCCTTGACTCCTTCATTTTACTATGCATATGTATGCACATTTTAAACCTGTTCAATCTCTCGTCTGTTATTGACACTCGCACATTATTTCACTTTCGCTTCGTGGGCTTCTCACTATTTTGTATTTTTAAAGTTAGCCATGCAAGTGTAGTAGCAATGATTTCGGTGTTTCCTATGATCACCAAGTTCTTAGGATCTGGAAAAATAACTTTTACTCTTTGACACGTCTTCGTGTACAGCCTAGATTGATTTAAGGAACTTTCATGGTATGAAAGCCCAGAGCCATAATATTTTTTCACTGTAACCATTGTGCTCTTTTATTTCTGCCTCTACATTTCGAATCTTAGTGAGATCAATCAGGCTGTGAGTAGAATGGATATATATTATTTTGTTGGTCGGTCTTGGTGAATTTTCCAATATTACATTTCTCTCCTCAGTCGAAAAAATGCTTCCTTTCACATGAGACTTATTAAGTACCTAATGTCACCTAAATCGCGAGTATTCGTTTCGTCTTCCATGAACTTGCTTACTTGAGCTGCGTAAATGGTCTGCTTTATTTAACTTTCAGTGTTTCTTTTAAAGTTCTCCTAATTCCCGCTGTTGAATTTGGTAGCAGGTACATACATCTCACACATGTGGCTGAATTTTCTAGGGGCTTGTGTTAGCCAATACTTGACTTTATTTTGGTGACAGGTGCAACCCTTTACTGTGAACAGGCTTCGTTCCTGAACATACTGAGTCGTGTTTTCTTTGGTTTCCGCAGCTGAGTTCATCAAAATTGTGTAGGTCTGTTAGAACTGTTTCGTTCACTTGTTTTGTTTAAAATGGGGAAGGCGCGTATCTAAACTACCCAGACAATTATTTCTTAGTCCAAATCTCAGTCCGCATCCCACATCCGCTGTTCCGAGGTTATGGCTTCTACGTAATGTCGCTGTAAAACAACTGAGTCTGAGTCAGTGGTCGATTATCATCATCGCAGTGATGGATTTAGAACAAAATGTGATATGCATGATTGCTCAACTACAAGTGGAATGCATTCCTTTGAATTTCAAGTGTCACTTTGTGAATCAAATCTGAGTAAGGTTAAGCTATTCTGCTACAAATCGTGAACTTGCTGTACTACAGGGTGTTCTAATGATTTACTGAAATAAATCCAAAAGAACAAATACAAAAATTATGAAATTTCTCTAGTAGTATATTTTTACGTAGAAGTTAAATAATAAACATTTTTTATGGAAGTGTTTGTTGCCTTCACAGAATACGTCGTTTATCTGGAAAGGAAAAAAACAAAAGTTGTGATTAGTAAGATAAAATGTTTATGAAGAAAAACTGAAATAGATAAATATGCATGTAATGTTTTGGAGTAAGAGCTCAAACGAAAACAGAAGGAAAAAAACAGTAGGACATATTGCCGAACCCAACTACTGCATAAACTTATCGAGATCTCAATCACCATACATTAGATTCAGAAGCCTGGTAGTTTTTAAGGCAATCGATACACTATTGCCATTACGTGTTCCTTGCGACACATTTATCCTCATGTATGAACAAAATCAGTCGACTTACTCCTCGACATCTGAACCGCTATTCAAATGCACGTTCTATCCTTCTCATTCCTGGCTTCCGGTTTGACTTCTCTTTGGGATCATGGACCAGAAAAATGTTACTAACAAATGCGTTATACAAATTGACATTTATGTGACAGTATCAAACTGCTTAATAAAGCTGATAAACACAGCAAGCATTAATTTACTGGCCATCAGATATCGAGGAAACGACAAATATCATTAATAGTCCGGTTCTGAATCATCACAAAACAGTCAAGTCTGACTATTTTAAGAAAATGGGTATTAAAGTAAATGAAACTGAGAGAGTAATGGTGCGTAAGAACGAAACAGTTCTAACAGACCTACACAATTTTGATGAACTCAGCTGCGGAAACCAAAGAAAACACGACTCAGTATGTTCAGGAACGAAGCCTGTTCACAGTAAAGGGTTGCACCTGTCACCAAAATAAAGTCAAGTATTGGCTAACACAAGCCCCTAGAAAATTCAGCCACATGTGTGAGATGTATGTACCTGCTACCAAATTCAACAGCGGGAATTAGGAGAACTTTAAAAGAAACACTGAAAGTTAAATAAAGCAGACCATTTACGCAGCTCAAGTAAGCAAGTTCATGGAAGACGAAACGAATACTCGCGATTTAGGTGACATTAGGTACTTAATAAGTCTCATGTGAAAGGAAGCATTTTTTCGACTGAGGAGAGAAATGTAATATTGGAAAATTCACCAAGACCGACCAACAAAATAATATATATCCATTCTACTCACAGCCTGATTGATCTCACTAAGATTCGAAATGTAGAGGCAGAAATAAAAGAGCACAATGGTTACAGTGAAAAAATATTATGGCTCTGGGCTTTCATACCATGAAAGTTCCTTAAATCAATCTAGGCTGTACACGAAGACGTGTCAAAGAGTAAAAGTTATTTTTCCAGATCCTAAGAACTTGGTGATCATAGGAAACACCGAAATCATTGCTACTACACTTGCATGGCTAACTTTAAAAATACAAAATAGTGAGAAGCCCACGAAGCGAAAGTGAAATAATGTGCGAGTGTCAATAACAGACGAGAGATTGAACAGGTTTAAAATGTGCATACATATGCATAGTAAAATGAAGGAGTCAAGGAATTATTTAAGCTATTACCAATAAAGCTAGTAGAACGAATATGTGCGTAGACGGTAAGCATTCCTCAGGCATACATGCTCATACAAGTGCAACGATAATGTCGGTACTATGGTATATATAAGTTTCCGCTGTACGAATGACTAACTAAGTAACAAAACAGCCTTATCAAATTAAACAAAATAAAGATTAGATGTGTGTGAGGGGCTATAAATTAATCTGTCTAAATACCAAACAAACCAAACCTAAATTTCTTACAAACATGTACTAATACCGATGCACCCTGGTACACTACACTATACGAAATACGGAGTTGAACCACTCATGGTCTATTGAACATATAATTAAGGATACATGTTACAAACAGGCAACTGATGAAGGTATATGGCCCTACAGGACGTTTCGGCATATGAACACTGAAGACATAAGTATCAACATCTGAATTACTTTACACCTGACTTCAATGTGGACGAATGATTGAGTGTGCCATAAAATAAATCTTTCTATCCACTTCCCTATATTATGCTTAGGCTAACGTTGTTCGCTTGACGACGATAGTAAGAAGACAAATACGGTGTTGCGGATGAATTTCATGCATTCATTTATGCTGATAAACATGAGAAGGGAAGCGTACAAGCAAAACGAAGCGAATTGGAGAAGACGAGTGAGCCAACTCTCCATGAGCTGAGGAGTGGCCAAATATTTAGAGTCAAGCAATAATAGGCTAGACATGTGATAAGCGAGTGAGCATCCACACACAATCAAATATACAATAATCGATACAGTAATAAAATTAATACAAATACAAAATGATGGCCGATACAATTATCGAATAATTTGAACGAAAGTACAATGAATGAATGATGGGATGCTACACATCTACTATGTTCCAGTGTAGAATAATAATAGCCGAATAATCACCGAGAAAGTAGTATGCCATTTAAAAACCAGTAATAAATACTAACATTACATGAAATGCATTTATCAAATCTAAGACTGGATACTACAAAAGTATTCTTGTACTCTCGATGGCAGTTCAATTGAACACAGTATTATTCGCAGTGTACTCATCAGCTGTAAAGCGACCTAAAGTACACAGTATCCTGAATGTTGGGGAGCACATTCTTAACTCATGAATAAATTTTGCTATATAGTCTTCTTTGTGATAGATCATCCTGAAAGAGGAAAACTTTCAGACAGAATAAGCATCTCTCGATGTTTTGCAGCGTGACCACATCGTTTGATTTAAAAACTGTTAGAAACCACAATTGCGCTGGCTTTATCGCATAACATTGCAGGCCTCACCAGTTTTGACCTGCAAGGCTCATCTGCCCTGAAATAAGTCTTCACACACGGTTATGTCAGTCATTCTTCAGATATATGTTGATAAATAGACAGTAATATGTGTTTATTATTCAACAATCCACAGACAATGTGTATTGATACGGAGGAGAGGGAATATATGTGTCACCTCAGGTACCTGTAGGACTATCTGCCAGTCTGCCTAAGTCAGTAATCAATCACGATTTTCCGTTGCTTACATGAAGATTTCATTTGGTTTGGTCCTGCTCACAAACTGTATTGTCTATAATCGTAATGATAGATTAGGTTTAAGTGGCTTACATGAGGAAGTTCGGTCTGAAGTTTGTATCATTCGTCAGTGATGTAAAAGAAGAGTGTGAGTGGCTTCAATACACTGAACCAAAGGTTGTAAATATACATATCATGTGAAAGAAAATTGTACAAAACTTATCATAGCAAACTTTCGGAGGGGTAGATACAAAATGTTACGTGACAAATCAACGCTGACAAAAAGTAAGAATAAAGTGAGTGAGGCTCAGTTAGATAAGATAATAACGAAAATCTAAACGACAATGGGAACCAAAAGATGCAATGATGTAATTCATTGAAAGAAAGAGTTGTACAAAATTTTAAGCATATAATAAACGAATTTTCATCACCAAGGCAATGGAGGACTGTCGACCATCCTTTTTAACACATATCAGGTTTCCTTCGCCTAACAGCAACAGGTTCAGCAAACGCCGGAAGGTTGGTGCTTGACTATTCATTAGTGACATTGGAAGATTGCAATATGTTAAGCTTCATTTAAGGGATATCCAAGGGATGTTTAGTGACTGCGCTGTTGAAAACAGACCTTGTCTGTTCGAAGCCTTTAATGAACATATTCAAAATATCTACGATGTGCACTGCTCTAGGTTCGACAAATGTAGCTGCCTGGACATGCAAACGTAAATTTATAGATGCAGTCAGAGGCAACACGATTGGATTAGTTTATTGCACATGCTGTTTTATACAGTATTATTAGTTTGTCTACCTGACCAATTCTGACCAACACATTATTAAACCTCTTGTTTGAAATGTGTTCTTTGCTAATGTGTCGTAATCCGATTTTCGCTTCCATTTTCTAACGATGCAACTACCAAAATATGACTTGAACGGAGAGTTAACGAATGGAGGTTTATTCTCTTGGGTCAAACTACGTTCTTTTGTATGGCGACTCGTATGGTGACTCGTATCAAACTTTATCAAAGCAAAATTTCTGTGTCTAATTTAATTGATTCTAATTTAAGAAAGAAAACAAACTGTCGAAATTCCCGAATGCCTGAAACGGTACATTCTGTGCTATGCAGTCAACTAGCAACAGTAATTAGAACATTACCGTAAGCACTAATTAAAGTCCTATTATAATCCTGGAGAATGTAAACTGTGATTACAGAAAACCTGTGTGAAAGTGAAATACAGATATAATCAAGGAACAAATAAAAAGCATCACTGTCCAGTTAGAAGCTATAGAGTGATTTTCAGAGTATTCCTTCTATTTCACATACTACTACTACTACTGATAAAGTCCACCTGTTCTAGGAATCCCGCGCTACACATTCGAAAGAGATGACTTCTTTTTGAATCCACTTTTTGCTACTAAATGTGTTCGGTTATAAATAGCTTGCTCGTCAAACATAGATAAGCTATCAAAATTGCTTGAGATTCACATTTGCGTGTTCAGCGTTTTTTAAAAGACGGAAGTCTTCAAACTCTAATTCTTCTATGTGATCAGTCTAGTTGCTAACAGACTAAATACACCTCATGTTTTTGTTCATGTTTATTCTCTAAATTACATACAATAAATTTGTTCAACTGACAGTCACCAGTTATTGTGTTCAAGTTAAGTAGATTTAAAAAGAAGTTAATACAATCTTGAAACGATAGTCATTTATTTAATTGTTGATTAATTAATTACTGTTTCAGCCGAAACTGTAACAAATTGAAGATATAATCAATTGTTTCACATTGTGAGGTTTATTTCAGTTGATCAGGAGATTCATCTTCTCGAATTCATTCATACTGAAAGTGAGAGAAAAAGATATATACAAAGTGATAATAATTCACAGTATGCGGACGTGTTCACACTTTCAAATGTAAACAACAAATAATGTGATCAAGTGGTAAACTTGCGCTAATTTCGATGCGACTTGATATCGATGAACGGAACATAAACCAGCAATACAATAACAGGATCCTTTTCTTGTGACCTACCTCAGTCAACCATATCAGGGAGTCCAAGATAAGCAGAATGAATTTGTTCTCCACAAGTACCGTCGAGCGAGCCAATTAACAGGTATTCAATTCAAGTGGGGCTTACACGGTACAAAATGTGTCACTGGAAGAGTGACGAGATAGGACACTAAAAGCGGAAACCAACCAATGGGGTTTAGGCTTCTTCCAAGCTGAAAATACGAACTGAAGGGGATGAGGGTCGCCATTGGCACAAAAATCAGGAAACTAAAACACAAAGTTTATAGAGTAACCAAGCGATTTCTAAGGATCTGACATCCACAAAACCAAGAAACATCAATTGTCTGTTCAAAAACCGCAAACATTTTAAGCTTCCACTAAAGTGAGTGCCAAGAAGGGGCAACTGCTGCTGTCACACTGTTCTTGTATCCGACGAATGTCTGCTAGGTTGATCAGTTTGTTATTATATCAACATACGTGTTTCATATATCAGCTTTATAGTGGCTCGGAGCAACAAAGCATTCTGACATACCAATAAAATATGATCAAACCACAGATACCGGGTCTACACAAATTGCAAACAAAAACGAGGTGCAAGAACTCACTGGATTGACTCCAATAACTTTTATTACGTTTTCCTTTGGAGAAGATGCTTTTAAATGAGACGTGAAGTTGACGAGGTTAAATGGATTGAATGTGCGTTCAACTAACATATGTCATATAACAGTCGAACATTATTCTAAGTAACGTTTACCATATTCAGATATTTTAAGTATTGTATGGAGGTTTGAAAAAATAACCCGAACTCAAATTATTCCTATACTTGTTCACATTTTTCGTACGATACACATATAAGTTCGAACAACTCACTCTAGAAACAGTTGTCACAACGGTTTTCACCAGTAAACTTGACTGTGTTTTGTGTCGTGCATATTACTGATGATGTGTTCAAACTAGAGTGAAGTGGCTGGCCAGCTTCTGTAGGTATTTAGTGATGCTAGTCTATGATTTAAGTCAACTTGAATCTATTCCAACTTTTTGAATAAGGTTTATTAAGTCTTGAACTACCTCTAACTCAAAATACCCCAAAGAACATAGATGATTGCTATAAAAAGGCACATGAAGCTTGCTATCGGAAGGAAGACATTATATCAACCATTTGTAACTTAACACTGCTGGAATATTGAAAATAAATACGAAAAGGAGTCCACTATTGTTTGAAGGATAAGTGTGAGTAAAGGCAGTTTCTTCAAAGATTTTTCACCATTTCTCACCGTCTTTGACTGAAGTCATAAAACAAGATGTGTAGTCGATTTTAAGATAAGTGCAGTTCTAACGATCGAGTTCATGAATTGGTTGTTGATATTATGTGAATCTAAAATTCCTTAATCTCTAAATGACATTTACTCACTTCAATAAAGCTGCTAGTGCCAAAAGGCGAAAAACCAGTAATAGCAGTCACATTCCGTTTCTAACTCATTGCAAAACATAAATCCTTTATATTGATGAATCTATCTTATTCGTTCCTACAAGCTTTTATAAATTTGTATGTTAATTACGTTGTAGATTATTAGCATTTCAGAGGATGAGTCAAGGGACTTAGAAGTTGTAATGGGATTTCATTCATAGCTCAGGCTTTTGATAATGAATCCCCTAATTCATATCATCACATAACTAGAACTACTAACAATCAGCCGGTTTGAGGAACAAACATTTAATAACAGGCTTACCATTTTCTGTTTCTCATGGGCTTTTTCATAAGGTAAGATTTGAAGGTATATCTAGAAATGGATGCCACAATATAATTTTTGTTTAATCAGCTTTTGAATGAACTTTTCAAAATGAATATAAAACCCGAAAATATTCACACTTAGAATGAGTTATTCCATTTCAGGATGTTTTCCAATGTTGTGCAGATTTCAAGTGCAATCAGCGTTTGTTTCATTGTTATTCTCGTTGTAGTTTCATCCGTTGATATAGGTCCGTTTAGTCGGCTAAATAAGTGACTGAATTAAGTGACGGATAAGTGTCCATAGACATTTACAGGGTTAACTAATATGCACAATTAGTTCGTGTTATAAATATATATTGTACAGTCTCACTCTGATGTACAGAGAATTCGTCCGTTTCACTTTGTACGAATTAAAAGGACGCCAGTGGAGTATGCAAAGAGGATAAATTTGTCAGTGCAGTTCAAGCAACTGCATATTTTCAAACAAATAAGAGATGGTAGCTATAGTGTCTCGAATACATTTTGTGACCACGCAAGTAATTATGATGCAGTCGAGTGACAGATACTCACGAATTCTACAGTTCCAATTGTAGTTGATGAGACAAGGAATTTTCAGGTTGAGTTTGCAGAGAACCATTCAATTTGTCCAACACAATGCGTAACTAAACTGCATGTGATTAGTAGATAGTTCGATTCAATATAGTGGTAGTTTGGTGATGTGTGTATGATCGCTCGGACAAGATATGACGCTAGTTTTGTGAATGTGTTAACGAAAAGCAATGCCGAATCACTCGACTATGCATTCGAGATATAATTGAAAACATTTGGATTATTCAGATGTACTCCTGAGAGTTTGAATTTCATTCGTTTATGGAAGTTAAACAAACATCTTGAAAAGTCGATGTTGAATTGAATTACCTAATCTTCTTTTTTTAACGAACGCAAATGGTACTTATTTATAACTACAGCTGAGTGTTCATCAAATAAACCAGAGCAAATGAACAATTACTGTTTGGACATAACTAACCTTGTTCAGTGTTTGATGTATCGGAGGATTTGTTCTTTCGGTTGGAACCTGTAAGTCATTGATATGATAACTTTAACACGAAATATATGGAGTACGACTTGGCTTTATCTCAACTTATCAGTGTGAATCTTTGTTTAGTAAGCACATTTACTGAGAATGGGTTAGCTTAAAGATGAACATCATAAATGAAATCTCTATTGTATTTCTGGGTGAGTTTGGTTAAAAATTGGATCACCGGTTTTGGAGTAAACACGTGGAAAACTGTATAGACATTATGATATTTTTGTGAATGTTAGATTGTGATACACTTCACACCAAACTGAACGAAGTATTTCAAAACATTAAAGATGATGGCATAACAGTTCCGAAAGAACTCGGTACTTCATTAACAACTAAAAATCAAACTAGAAATGGAAACTCTTTAGAGACATTCAAGCCTGTTGCTGATGCATTGCGAAACCAGTTGAATGATCAGTCTGTGCACGGAAAACTGAGTGATATGAGTAACTGACTGATGAAATCTACTCGCGTCCTGTTTGTGGTCTGTGTTTTCACGTTGTGGGATAACATGGAAATGGTTTTGAGTGGGATGCAAGTTGTTTACTGATGGACACTGAAAGCAAATTAAACTATTGGACGACGCAGTGCTTCCGATTCACTTACAACGCTGCCTAGTCACCAGTGTGTTACAGTTCACACCACTGGCTAGCAGATATCTCGTTGGAACATGCCATCGTCATGAATGAGTTTCGACTAACTCGGGGTGTCTGTCACTGCAATCCCACACCAAACCACAAACAACTACCACGAGGACAACTTCCGATCGACACCAACCAACTTGTAGTTCCGTTCAATCAGTCGAGAAACGTAACGGATTTATGAGTGGGCTGATACTAGTGAGACGAAATACAAATCGATCTTATGTAGACATTTCGCGTCACAGTAATCACAGCAATTGTGCGGTGGACACAATACTGGGAATGCGAGTCATCGACTCATGTGTTTTGTGTGCATACTGGCTGTCACCGAGAATCGTCTGAAACCTGCCGTTCCATGAGACCGACCCACAATCCGAATGCCCACAACCACTTCATTCAGTGTGCATTGTGTGTGAAGTTCCTGATTTCTGTCAGCCGTGGCGTTGTTCGCATTCTCATCACTCACATCATCGTCAAGCTTGTGAAATGAATCCTCATCGACACAGCAACTTTACAACTAATACAATAGTGGTTGAACTGGTCGAATGAATACATGTGATACAAAGTGAAATTGAAATAAAACAATCACCTGGACGTGGAATGCGTTCATATGTTCCTGTAAGAGAGACGGAGAGAGAAATGCAACGAATTACATGTGGGCACTGTTTGCACACTAGAAGCAAGTGAGAAACATGTGAAAATGAATAGTCGCTCGTGCGAAATTGACTAACGGGCTACACTTGTTTGAAATTCTTCGGTCGGTATGGGCGAGCAGATACAATGTCGTCCCGAGTGACCGATGGCCACCGATGATAAGAGAAAGATGTGAAGCGTCGCGCAAATGCCGCCACTACACACGGTCCGGTGCTGACAGAAGTCAAGCAAGCCTCTACACATTGCTTTCTTCTCACACATATCCAACTGCATTGAAGTGATACAAAATCAATCCACATCTATTCAACGCGCCCACCAAACTCACCACAATAAGGTAAACAAGCATCGGACAACAGACAAAACGATAACTTACTTGGCTGTCGAGCAGGTCGGTATCGCTCTGAAACAGAATGTGAGACGGCGTTATTTGATGTGTGCATGTGATGAGTGTTGCTGATGCATTGCGAAACCAGTTGAATGATCGGTCTGTGCACGGAAAACTGAGTGATATGAGTAACTGACTGATGAAATCTACTCGCGTCCTGTTTGTGGTCTGTGTTTTCACGTTGTGGGATAACATGGAAATGGTTTTGAGTGGGATGCAAGTTGTTTACTGATGGACACTGAAAGCAAATTAAACTATTGGACGACGCAGTGCTTCCGATTCACTTACAACGCTGCCTAGTCACCAGTGTGTTACAGTTCACACCACTGGCTAACAGATATCTCGTTGGAACATGCCATCGTCATGAATGAGTTTCGACTAACTCGGGGTGTCTGTCACTGCAATCCCACACCAAACCACAAACAACTACCACGAGGACAACTTCCGATCGACACCAACCAACTTGTAGTTCCGTTCAATCAGTCGAGAAACGTAACGGATTTATGAGTGGGCTGATACTAGTGAGACGAAATACAAATCGATCTTATGTAGACATTTCGCGTCACAGTAATCACAGCAATTGTGCGGTGGACACAATACTGGGAATGCGAGTCATCGACTCATGTGTTTTGTGTGCATACTGGCTGTCACCGAGAATCGTCTGAAACCTGCCGTTCCATGAGACCGACCCACAATCCGAATGCCCACAACCACTTCATTCAGTGTGCATTGTGTGTGAAGTTCCTGATTTCTGTCAGCCGTGGCGTTGTTCGCATTCTCATCACTCACATCATCGTCAAGCTTGTGAAATGAATCCTCATCGACACAGCAACTTTACAACTAATACAATAGTGGTTGAACTGGTCGAATGAATACATGTGATACAAAGTGAAATTGAAATAAAACAATCACCTGGACGTGGAATGCGTTCATATGTTCCTGTAAGAGAGACGGAGAGAGAAATGCAACGAATTACATGTGGGCACTGTTTGCACACTAGAAGCAAGTGAGAAACATGTGAAAATGAATAGTCGCTCGTGCGAAATTGACTAACGGGCTACACTTGTTTGAAATTCTTCGGTCGGTATGGGCGAGCAGATACAATGTCGTCCCGAGTGACCGATGGCCACCGATGATAAGAGAAAGATGTGAAGCGTCGCGCAAATGCCGCCACTACACACGGTCCGGTGCTGACAGAAGTCAAGCAAGCCTCTACACATTGCTTTCTTCTCACACATATCCAACTGCATTGAAGTGATACAAAATCAATCCACATCTATTCAACGCGCCCACCAAACTCACCACAATAAGGTAAACAAGCATCGGACAACAGACAAAACGATAACTTACTTGGCTGTCGAGCAGGTCGGTATCGCTCTGAAACAGAATGTGAGACGGCGTTATTTGATGTGTGCATGTGATGAGTGTTGCTGATGCATTGCGAAACCAGTTGAATGATCAGTCTGTGCACGGAAAACTGAGTGATATGAGTAACTGACTGATGAAATCTACTCGCGTCCTGTTTGTGGTCTGTGTTTTCACGTTGTGGGATAACATGGAAATGGTTTTGAGTGGGATGCAAGTTGTTTACTGATGGACACTGAAAGCAAATTAAACTATTGGACGACGCAGTGCTTCCGATTCACTTACAACGCTGCCTAGTCACCAGTGTGTTACAGTTCACACCACTGGCTAACAGATATCTCGTTGGAACATGCCATCGTCATGAATGAGTTTCGACTAACTCGGGGTGTCTGTCACTGCAATCCCACACCAAACCACAAACAACTACCACGAGGACAACTTCCGATCGACACCAACCAACTTGTAGTTCCGTTCAATCAGTCGAGAAACGTAACGGATTTATGAGTGGGCTGATACTAGTGAGACGAAATACAAATCGATCTTATGTAGACATTTCGCGTCACAGTAATCACAGCAATTGTGCGGTGGACACAATACTGGGAATGCGAGTCATCGACTCATGTGTTTTGTGTGCATACTGGCTGTCACCGAGAATCGTCTGAAACCTGCCGTTCCATGAGACCGACCCACAATCCGAATGCCCACAACCACTTCATTCAGTGTGCATTGTGTGTGAAGTTCCTGATTTCTGTCAGCCGTGGCGTTGTTCGCATTCTCATCACTCACATCATCGTCAAGCTTGTGAAATGAATCCTCATCGACACAGCAACTTTACAACTAATACAATAGTGGTTGCACTGGTCGAATGAATACATGTGATACAAAGTGAAATTGAAATAAAACAATCACCTGGACGTGGAATGCGTTCATATGTTCCTGTAAGAGAGACGGAGAGAGAAATGCAACGAATTACATGTGGGCACTGTTTGCACACTAGAAGCAAGTGAGAAACATGTGAAAATGAATAGTCGCTCGTGCGAAATTGACTAACGGGCTACACTTGTTTGAAATTCTTCGGTCGGTATGGGCGAGCAGATACAATGTCGTCCCGAGTGACCGATGGCCACCGATGATAAGAGAAAGATGTGAAGCGTCGCGCAAATGCCGCCACTACACACGGTCCGGTGCTGACAGAAGTCAAGCAAGCCTCTACACATTGCTTTCTTCTCACACATATCCAACTGCATTGAAGTGATACAAAATCAATCCACATCTATTCAACGCGCCCACCAAACTCACCACAATAAGGTAAACAAGCATCGGACAACAGACAAAACGATAACTTACTTGGCTGTCGAGCAGGTCGGTATCGCTCTGAAACAGAATGTGAGACGGCGTTATTTGATGTGTGCATGTGATGAGTGTTGCTGATGCATTGCGAAACCAGTTGAATGATCGGTCTGTGCACGGAAAACTGAGTGATATGAGTAACTGACTGATGAAATCTACTCGCGTCCTGTTTGTGGTCTGTGTTTTCACGTTGTGGGATAACATGGAAATGGTTTTGAGTGGGATGCAAGTTGTTTACTGATGGACACTGAAAGCAAATTAAACTATTGGACGACGCAGTGCTTCCGATTCACTTACAACGCTGCCTAGTCACCAGTGTGTTACAGTTCACACCACTGGCTAACAGATATCTCGTTGGAACATGCCATCGTCATGAATGAGTTTCGACTAACTCGGGGTGTCTGTCACTGCAATCCCACACCAAACCACAAACAACTACCACGAGGACAACTTCCGATCGACACCAACCAACTTGTAGTTCCGTTCAATCAGTCGAGAAACGTAACGGATTTATGAGTGGGCTGATACTAGTGAGACGAAATACAAATCGATCTTATGTAGACATTTCGCGTCACAGTAATCACAGCAATTGTGCGGTGGACACAATACTGGGAATGCGAGTCATCGACTCATGTGTTTTGTGTGCATACTGGCTGTCACCGAGAATCGTCTGAAACCTGCCGTTCCATGAGACCGACCCACAATCCGAGTGCCCACAACCACTTCATTCAGTGTGCATTGTGTGTGAAGTTCCTGATTTCTGTCAGCCGTGGCGTTGTTCGCATTCTCATCACTCACATCATCGTCAAGCTTGTGAAATGAATCCTCATCGACACAGCAACTTTACAACTAATACAATAGTGGTTGAACTGGTCGAATGAATACATGTGATACAAAGTGAAATTGAAATAAAACAATCACCTGGACGTGGAATGCGTTCATATGTTCCTGTAAGAGAGACGGAGAGAGAAATGCAACGAATTACATGTGGGCACTGTTTGCACACTAGAAGCAAGTGAGAAACATGTGAAAATGAATAGTCGCTCGTGCGAAATTGACTAACGGGCTACACTTGTTTGAAATTCTTCGGTCGGTATGGGCGAGCAGATACAATGTCGTCCCGAGTGACCGATGGCCACCGATGATAAGAGAAAGATGTGAAGCGTCGCGCAAATGCCGCCACTACACACGGTCCGGTGCTGACAGAAGTCAAGCAAGCCTCTACACATTGCTTTCTTCTCACACATATCCAACTGCATTGAAGTGATACAAAATCAATCCACATCTATTCAACGCGCCCACCAAACTCACCACAATAAGGTAAACAAGCATCGAACAACAGACAAAACGATAACTTACTTGGCTGTCGAGCAGGTCGGTATCGCTCTGAAACAGAATGTGAGACGGCGTTATTTGATGTGTGCATGTGATGAGTGTTGCTGATGCATTGCGAAACCAGTTGAATGATCAGTCTGTGCACGGAAAACTGAGTGATATGAGTAACTGACTGATGAAATCTACTCGCGTCCTGTTTGTGGTCTGTGTTTTCACGTTGTGGGATAACATGGAAATGGTTTTGAGTGGGATGCAAGTTGTTTACTGATGGACACTGAAAGCAAATTAAACTATTGGACGACGCAGTGCTTCCGATTCACTTACAACGCTGCCTAGTCACCAGTGTGTTACAGTTCACACCACTGGCTAACAGATATCTCGTTGGAACATGCCATCGTCATGAATGAGTTTCGACTAACTCGGGGTGTCTGTCACTGCAATCCCACACCAAACCACAAACAACTACCACGAGGACAACTTCCGATCGACACCAACCAACTTGTAGTTCCGTTCAATCAGTCGAGAAACGTAACGGATTTATGAGTGGGCTGATACTAGTGAGACGAAATACAAATCGATCTTATGTAGACATTTCGCGTCACAGTAATCACAGCAATTGTGCGGTGGACACAATACTGGGAATGCGAGTCATCGACTCATGTGTTTTGTGTGCATACTGGCTGTCACCGAGAATCGTCTGAAACCTGCCGTTCCATGAGACCGACCCACAATCCGAGTGCCCACAACCACTTCATTCAGTGTGCATTGTGTGTGGAGTTCCTGATTTCTGTCAGCCGTGGCGTTGTTCGCATTCTCATCACTCACATCATCGTCAAGCTTGTGAAATGAATCCTCATCGACACAGCAACTTTACAACTAATACAATAGTGGTTGAACTGGTCGAATGAATACATGTGATACAAAGTGAAATTGAAATAAAACAATCACCTGGACGTGGAATGCGTTCATATGTTCCTGTAAGAGAGACGGAGAGAGAAATGCAACGAATTACATGTGGGCACTGTTTGCACACTAGAAGCAAGTGAGAAACATGTGAAAATGAATAGTCGCTCGTGCGAAATTGACTAACGGGCTACACTTGTTTGAAATTCTTCGGTCGGTATGGGCGAGCAGATACAATGTCGTCCCGAGTGACCGATGGCCACCGATGATAAGAGAAAGATGTGAAGCGTCGCGCAAATGCCGCCACTACACACGGTCCGGTGCTGACAGAAGTCAAGCAAGCCTCTACACATTGCTTTCTTCTCACACATATCCAACTGCATTGAAGTGATACAAAATCAATCCACATCTATTCAACGCGCCCACCAAACTCACCACAATAAGGTAAACAAGCATCGGACAACAGACAAAACGATAACTTACTTGGCTGTCGAGCAGGTCGGTATCGCTCTGAAACAGAATGTGAGACGGCGTTATTTGATGTGTGCATGTGATGAGTGTTGCTGATGCATTGCGAAACCAGTTGAATGATCAGTCTGTGCACGGAAAACTGAGTGATATGAGTAACTGACTGATGAAATCTACTCGCGTCCTGTTTGTGGTCTGTGTTTTCACGTTGTGGGATAACATGGAAATGGTTTTGAGTGGGATGCAAGTTGTTTACTGATGGACACTGAAAGCAAATTAAACTATTGGACGACGCAGTGCTTCCGATTCACTTACAACGCTGCCTAGTCACCAGTGTGTTACAGTTCACACCACTGGCTAACAGATATCTCGTTGGAACATGCCATCGTCATGAATGAGTTTCGACTAACTCGGGGTGTCTGTCACTGCAATCCCACACCAAACCACAAACAACTACCACGAGGACAACTTCCGATCGACACCAACCAACTTGTAGTTCCGTTCAATCAGTCGAGAAACGTAACGGATTTATGAGTGGGCTGATACTAGTGAGACGAAATACAAATCGATCTTATGTAGACATTTCGCGTCACAGTAATCACAGCAATTGTGCGGTGGACACAATACTGGGAATGCGAGTCATCGACTCATGTGTTTTGTGTGCATACTGGCTGTCACCGAGAATCGTCTGAAACCTGCCGTTCCATGAGACCGACCCACAATCCGAATGCCCACAACCACTTCATTCAGTGTGCATTGTGTGTGAAGTTCCTGATTTCTGTCAGCCGTGGCGTTGTTCGCATTCTCATCACTCACATCATCGTCAAGCTTGTGAAATGAATCCTCATCGACACAGCAACTTTACAACTAATACAATAGTGGTTGCACTGGTCGAATGAATACACGGAATGCAAAGTGAAATTGAAATAAAACAATCACCTGGACGTGGAATGCGTTCATATGTTCCTGTAAGAGAGACGGAGAGAGAAATGCAACGAATTACATGTGGGCACTGTTTGCACACTAGAAGCAAGTGAGAAACATGTGAAAATGAATAGTCGCTCGTGCGAAATTGACTAACGGGCTACACTTGTTTGAAATTCTTCGGTCGGTATGGGCGAGCAGATACAATGTCGTCCCGAGTGACCGATGGCCACCGATGATAAGAGAAAGATGTGAAGCGTCGCGCAAATGCCGCCACTACACACGGTCCGGTGCTGACAGAAGTCAAGCAAGCCTCTACACATTGCTTTCTTCTCACACATAACCAACTCCATTGAATTGATACAAAATCAATCCACATCTATTCAACGCGCCCACCAAACTCACCACAATAAGGTAAACAAGCATCGAACAACAGACAAAACGATAACTTACTTGGCTGTCGAGCAGGTCGGTATCGCTCTGAAACAGAATGTGAGACGGCGTTATTTGATGTGTGCATGTGATGAGTGTTGCTGATGCATTGCGAAACCAGTTGAATGATCAGTCTGTGCACGGAAAACTGAGTGATATGAGTAACTGACTGATGAAATCTACTCGCGTCCTGTTTGTGGTCTGTGTTTTCACGTTGTGGGATAACATGGAAATGGTTTTGAGTGGGATGCAAGTTGTTTACTGATGGACACTGAAAGCAAATTAAACTATTGGACGACGCAGTGCTTCCGATTCACTTACAACGCTGCCTAGTCACCAGTGTGTTACAGTTCACACCACTGGCTAACAGATATCTCGTTGGAACATGCCATCGTCATGAATGAGTTTCGACTAACTCGGGGTGTCTGTCACTGCAATCCCACACCAAACCACAAACAACTACCACGAGGACAACTTCCGATCGACACCAACCAACTTGTAGTTCCGTTCAATCAGTCGAGAAACGTAACGGATTTATGAGTGGGCTGATACTAGTGAGACGAAATACAAATCGATCTTATGTAGACATTTCGCGTCACAGTAATCACAGCAATTGTGCGGTGGACACAATACTGGGAATGCGAGTCATCGACTCATGTGTTTTGTGTGCATACTGGCTGTCACCGAGAATCGTCTGAAACCTGCCGTTCCATGAGACCGACCCACAATCCGAATGCCCACAACCACTTCATTCAGTGTGCATTGTGTGTGAAGTTCCTGATTTCTGTCAGCCGTGGCGTTGTTCGCATTCTCATCACTCACATCATCGTCAAGCTTGTGAAATGAATCCTCATCGACACAGCAACTTTACAACTAATACAATAGTGGTAT
>OX103971.1:30141707-30168969 GCA_944470395.2 Schistosoma turkestanicum | reverse complement strand
CAACATTCATTCATGCAGTACATTTTATCTAATATTTCATTGGAACAGTCAGTTATAACACAGTCAAAGTTATCAAACACAATTATTCAATTCACTGTCATATAATCATGAACTGAAACTATGTAGAAATGTGACAAGATTCCATTGTAAATTTTGTTCTAATTAGCATGAGTAATTTTACTTTGATGACCTTTGTTTTGTGAATGGAATCTTACCACTTCTAGTTAGAATCAATCTTTTGTACTTTTTCTAATTTTAATAGAACTGGCCGACAACAAAATAGTCAACAAAACTATTCAGTTATTGAATGCCTTATTGATACAAAGTTGTATTGAACAGGAATACAGAAGATATATATGAGTATTCAAATTTGTATTTGTTAGAATACAACTAATTTAAACTTAGTAATATTTTCCTCCTTAATTATTACTCAAGTCTAAAGTATGTCGATAAAACGTAGACTGAAAAAATCCTCCGGTGAAAACATATATTTCTGTTAAATTAGAGGCATAATGTTTGGCAGCTGAATGAACTTTCCATATGCCTGTTAAGTATAATTACTAGGTTTGAGTGATTTGTAAATGAAAACTTCCTTCCACAAAGAAGAAACTGATATATTTTGTTAGAGCTCTTAAATACTGACAAACATGCTTACACATAGTGATAAAATTTGTATCAACATTTGTCAACATTGATAAATGAAAATTTTAACGTAGAATTTAACAAGACATAGTTCATAGTTTCTAGATATTTCAAGATAATGTGCAACTTTCTGTTGAATTATTTCAAGGCACATCATAACTATCAGTACTTGAACTTTATCAATCATAAATCCTCTACTTCAAAGTTCAGTGTCTTTTCTCTACCTGAAGATCAGCAAGTTACTCTAAAACCAAATCTAAACAAGTTGATGGTTTGTTAAGATTGATCAATTTCACTCTGAGTATGCTTATCGTCCATTACAAAAGTTGAATGAGTAATACACCCATTGATAAATTTATTCAGTTCAATAATAATTTAATACTCTTTAAATCAATATTAGGCTGTAATTTTCAGTTAAATAAGATATGACGAAACAAAATTTAAGTTTCTTTTTGTAAACATGTAACAAAAATATTGAAATGTAAGTGTTACTTGTGAAATTTCCAACTAAACAGAAACCTAACTGAAATAGTCTTCAAATGAAAAGATTCAATTATTCCACAAATACATCTTGTAAAACTTAACTCAGTGATGTAGTCATTAGCGCCATATATTGTTTGAGTTGCATTTAACTAATGTTAAAAGAACATTTTTTTGGCTTATAACTCAGGGTCTGTTGTAATAAGTCATGAACAATAATTTTGCATGACCATTATAATAGATACTTATGTGAAGGAAAGATTCATTGCTCTTTCATCGAAATCACAAAAACCAACGATGTCTTGGCTTTGGTTAGCTAACATTACGCTTGCTTTTTTTATTCAAGAGATTTTGACTTGATCGACTTCAGTTCAGCTCCAATGATCAACATCCATTCTTACTTAAAAACAAACGAATTTACCTAGAGTAGATAATAGTATTGTATGTAAGCAACTACATTTAAGAGACGTGACCAAGTAATTACACATGGACCCAAGGGCGGAGACAGAAAAAGACTGTGAACGTGTACGAGAGCAGTTAACTAAAAATATATGAAATAGAGGATGCAATCACTTACAAACAATTCATCATTTAGTATAAATACCACATTCACTATAGCCTAAATTCAAATTAAGATTTCTGTAATTTACTCTGTGTCACCTTCAAATATTCGTCGAATAAATGTCAGAATCTATATTAAAGATAACTTCAAATTGTTTAAAATGTTCTCTTTAGTTTTAAAATCAACCAATAGAGTTGGAATAGACTTTGCTTTCTCATTTCAGATAAACGATTTCCCCACATTTATCAGTAAACAAACTAATAAGTTGTTAAGAATCATTTACACTTCAGTAGGTAATCTCTATAAACCTCAAAGATATCATACAGGTAACAAAAGTCTGTCTTTCTGACAATTTAGTTGAATTCACAATTCGAATGTATTTAATCTCCTCTTTGTCTGCTTGGATTATGCAGCTTTTAGTGGCTCGAGACATAACTCCAATTTACACGAACAACTGAATGAATATGCAGTGAAATAAATCTTACATCTAACTCCGTTTGTGCAATGGCGTAATTAGAATACTAAATGTATCGACCATTTTCTATATTTGTAATTATTCGATTACAGTGTCGCTTGTCGTATATTTGGTTGTGTGTGCATGTTTACTCGCCTATGATATGCCCAGCGTATTATTGCCAGACTATAAATACTAAATCACTGCTTCAGAGCATGAGAGTTGGCTAGCTCGCCTTCCCCAATTCGCCTGGTTTTGCTTGGACGCTTTCCTTCTCATGTTCATGAAACCGTATTCGACCTTTTTATTACCATCATCGCACAAACGGGGTTGGCCTAAGTTTAATATTCGGAAGTGGAAAGGAAGATTCATTTCACCACATACTCGATCATTCGTCCACACTGGAGTTCAGCCATGCTACGGACTGCAAGAAAGCTAGGGCGGCCAAACTAAAACAATGCACAAATCCATTAAGTCACTGACAACTGGAATGAACTACGTTAGTAGCTGTATGCTACCTGGTCGGGGTATACGAGACATTCGTAACCAATGATTATGACGTGGCACACAATAGTTCACAGTAGCGCAGGTGCACCCATTCTTTGTCTTCTCTTCGATTCTAATCTTCTGAGTTCCTCATGACCGTTGTTTGCCTCTCTCTTTTTCAAAAATCGATTCCTCTGGGACGTACTTCTGGAATCGATCTCTATTATTTTAGATTACTGCTAATACTGCTTTTACTTCTGCTACTATGGGATTCGATTCGACATTTCGACCTCTGTTCGCTAATGTGTTACGGCAACTTGAACGGATGTACATACATGGTACGTTCTACGTTTATTTGACTAACTGACTGTTTCATAAACATGAACCCACATTCCATTGCGTAAATTAAAAATTCTACTCTATGGAATGTTAAAAGATCTATAGTTTATGCAAACAGATTTTTCTTGTATTATAAAACATTGACTAGTATCACCTGAAGAAATAAAACACTAATCAGAATACCACTCCATGGTAATAGCCTTTTGTTAGTAGCTAGGTAGGTAACTATTGGTTCGAAATTCTCTCCATGCCCTGGCCTCTGAGTCCAAAAATCCGTAACTGGCCTCCACTAATAGAATCATATATTTCAAACATACAAACACACTTAACATCATAACAATAAATTAAGAATAACAATTGTGCATGAATAGGCCAAAAAGTGGCGGCGAATATGAGTGACAGTGACTGATAAACTAGAAACAGATTAGGCATGATAAATTATACAACAGTATTTAATCATTTAATCAAGAGCTCAAGATACAAGGAATATACATAAATAATAATCTAGTTATTTAGTAATTCTACAATAAGAATATGTATAATAACAGTCTATAAAATAATCCGGAGAGTTATTATTACTTTAGTTTCCATTTTGATGTAACATTTTCACCTGTCGCACTGAACATTTCAGTGGTTCTTTATATTTGCATTTTCGGGTCAATGATTAATCCCAACTATCAAACTATTAATTATATGACTTAAAAACGATAATATAAATGAAATATATTAGCCTGGAGAAAACAGGTTTCATTTTAATGGGCTGTAGCCATTAATCCTGATGAATCTAATTAAATAAGCTACCATAAGTTATCATTGATATTTCTTATAACCATTCATCAATTTTAAAAGTAATCAATTTAATGTCGAAATATATCACCAATTAAAACAAATATTTATTCAGCAACTGCGCAATCCAATCAAGATGTTAAGAAAATAATGAGCATAATACAATGTAGTTAACGAACTAAAAACTTATTCCGTTTTAAACATACAAATAGTACAAGTGATGTAAAACATGCAAAGACCATGTATACACCTGAATGTATTCATTTGATCCGTTTATAAAACGGGCAATTATTGACAAAGCATTTAGCATTGATTATAAATACAAAAACATTTGAGTAATTGTAATTAGCTTTTAGCTAGCGATTCAAGATACCAAACTGACTATGATTACTACTAAATGTTCCATAATAGCGCGTCATTCAAATCGAAACAAATCCATATTCCAAGGTTTTATTGAAGGAGACAGTAGGCATTATTACATCGGGAACAGGAGATAGAGAAAAATGGCAACAATGCGAAGAGAACGCAAGAAGTGGAAGAAGTTTTATTTGTTACAGTTAAACAAAACGAGTACAATAATGTTGATTTTTCAAAAATCGCGTTTTCTTCGTAGAAGCGTTCCACTACAAGCTAACACAAGTATTAAACTAGTGAAAGTATACTGATCACCTGAACTTATTTCTGAATATTTCATAGAGACTTAGAATAGTTATTAAGAAGTGGTTATTTTTTTTTGACTAACTATTTTTTTTAAGTAAAAATATTGTCTATTTAGTCAAGATCCAATTGACAGATGGACTGATTATCTTAGTTAATACATACCATCATACTTCAACTGAATGCAAATGATGTACTGATCAATTGATACAGCTCAAATAGATGCTATCAATTCAATAAGGTTTCATTTTACAGATTGATCAATGCTACTAACAGTTTTGTATATTGGAATTTTGCAAAATTTACTATACTCTTTGTATCATCTACCATTCTGATGGTTAAGTAAACTATGTTTTATACTTTTAATATGGCATGACAATTTTATCATAATCATGATAACCTTAATTGAGAAAAAAATATTTGTTAGTAGAATATTCACCTATTTTTTAATAAGAAGAATAACAAAGAAATGTGGGGTGATTAGCTATAAAATATTGTCTAGTCTAACATCACTTTATTAAATAAAATCATATATATATATATAAATGTATATATATATATATATATATATATATATATATATATATATATATATATATAGTTAGCTTAGCAGTATAACAATTGCTTACATAGAATAATAATGTTGTTTGAATTTGTCGCTTTGACAACAGTTATACTTATTACTGGGACAAAAGGTAACTCTCTGTTTTAATGTTTGAAATGTATGAATGTAGTCAGAGTCAAATATTCTACATAAGTGAATATCTTCATCAGTCAAGTGGTAACTAAGTCATAAGGACTTCCGGAAAAGAATTTCATCTTATGCTGTGTTGTCAATTATTTATAGTTTAAAATTGATCATACTAACAGATTTTGGACAGTGTTCACGGTGTAAAATTAAAATATAGCATATTGTATCTCAATATACAGTTAGTTAGTTGTCTAAGCAGACAATGACTCCGAACAATCTGACTAGAAAGTAAAATACAATGCAATATGTTTTCGAATTTGTTAAATACACTGAAATAATTTCTGGCTTTTTTTTCTTTGTTAAGCGGAGGTGAGTATATCGGATATCACAAGAACATATGTACATGATTGTGCTACATTTAATGTCAATCATAAGGAAAATCCCAAAATTGATTACAAATATGAATTGAAGTTAGACAAAAATAAAAATTTAAAAGCAGTGTCTTTTTCAAACGGAGTGACTTTATGTGGCATACCATTGTGTAAACCGCAGACTTTAGTGTTTAATATATATGAAAAGGAGAAGACTGGAAAGGACTTCCAAAGGAAATTCTCAGAAGAGTTTGAAAAAACTCTTGGTAAGTTTGATAATAATTGATTGTTTGTATGAGAAAATGATTGTTACTTGTTGTTTAATTTACTTCAGTTTACGCTTAGTTTTCACTGAAAATATTAGATAATAAATTGTTTTCATTGTTTAACCTTTTTTTTATGGATTTTAGATGCACCGAGAATTTCAAATATTACCTCTGAATTAGGTCATTTAACTAATGTAACACTGCGTTGGAAGCTTCAAGATTATGAGAATTGCAAATCGAAACAGCTGGTGTTCTACCTTATTGGAGGTCCAAAAATCATGCAACTAGCTAACGGAGAAGAAATGCAGATTCCAGGTTTAAAACCTGGGCAAACTTACACTGTATACGCTTTTCCAAATCATGTGGATTCTGAAACCGTTGTTTACATGAGCGCCCCACATACATTTACAGCTCGTAAGTCCCAAAAGACATCATTAATATTACTTAAGTTAAAGACTTTTCTGCTTAATATATATATATATATATTGACAGAACTCCGTTTATATTTATTCGAATTGCTTTCAATTTTTTCTCTTCATTATTGCATTTTAAACTTAAAGTAATGACAAATCTAGGGACGTAGTTCCCAACCAATGTTCAATTGGAATTTTCCATGTCCAGAAAGGAAAAATACAAAATTTAATATTAATATCAATAAATATATAATAAAAGCTGTAAAAAACTTATCGAATCAGTATCGACAAAATTTATTTCATCAACTCAGCAAACAACATGAATTAGCATAATTTTTAAGATTGCTAGTAGGAGAACATTATATGTATAAGGTAAAGTGTAAGGTTGTTTCCAATCACGCACTATAATTCAACAAACAGCAGCAACATCCATGAAAATTGCTGAGTTACTAACCATTCTTTTTCAGTTCAAGTAATCATAACAATTTAATTCTCTAGTTAGAAAGTAAACAAAAATAAGGAAAATCATAGAGTACACATACAGACGTTAACGAATGTAGTGACAATATGCTCCTGCGTACGAAATTGACATACTAAGCATGTACACTACTGACAAAGATATAAATCTTTCGACGAAGTTAAACATTTTGTTATTTCTCCGTATGTCACCCATCATACATCAAAATTCAAAATGATTTTTAAATTTAAAAAAAAGTAGGAATTCTTCAAGTTGAGAAATTATTACTGTCTAAATTCATTTTATTTGTAAATGTTAGTTAAAGTGAATCGTTTAGACCGAAAATGAATGACTGAAAACTATGTTTATGCAGTATTGATATCATGAATCGATCAGTGTAAGAATACCATTAGAAACCTGTAAGCACTAAACAGGTAACGGTCACGCAATACCATTGATTGGTTGAAGTAAGAGAATACATCGTCAGATTCTGACACGTAAACTGTATGAGACTGAAAAAATTAATTGGCCATCATCACTATACTCCCTAGTTACCAATACATTAGTACATCAACACATTAAAACAAAACAATAAATACTTCAATGCTGTAACTACACAAACCAACTGTCATTCACACACAATCTCCACTCCTCAGTCATTCACACATATTCATTCACATTTCACCATAAATATTCATACTTACTTTCAACAATATCAGATAATCCTCTATCGTTTCTCTTGCATTTCAGCATCTTAAATATATGCTTCGCTGATGATCATGATCATGATCATGATGATGCCGATGACGTGCAGTTGACCATTTAAACAATCAACAATTTATCCTTATTGAGAATTTCACCATTAATTAACTAGTTTTCGTGCACATACAAAACACATTGTTATTTTCATATTAACTTGTTAATCTACACTTTTTGTTTGCCTTCAACTAAAATAATCTGAATAAACTATTTATCTGTCATTTAATGATTTTTCAATAAATTCTTTGTAAATTCAAATGCTGTTACACCAATACATCTACTGACACCGTTTGGCATTGTCTGAACTAGCAGTCATTCGGATGATCATTAGAGAGAAAGAAGGTTTCAATCATTTTGATATTTCGCAATAGATACTATTCATTGTGAATTTCCACTGAATTAAGTTGTCACATCCGCGTAATCAATGTATTCAAACAATGTAGATGTAGCGTGAGTAGCACACATTGTATTTCGTATACTTGGTGAATTCATATATGTGCTGAACATATACAACATTCATTCATGCAATATATTTTATCTAATATCTCATTGGAACACAGTCAGTTATAACACAGTCAAAGTTATCAAACACAATTATTCAATTCACTGTCATGATAATCATGAACTGAAACTATGTAGAAATGTGACAAGATTCCATTGTAAATTTTGTTCTAATTAGCATGAGTGAATTTTACTTTGATGACCTTTGTTTTGTGAATGGAATCTTACCACTTCTAGTTAGAATCAATCTTTTGTACTTTTATCTAATTTTAATAAGAACTGGCCGACAACAAAATAGTCAACAAAACTATTCAGTTATTGAATGCCTTATTGATACAAAGTTGTATTGAACAGGAATACAGAAGATAAATATGAGTATTCAAATTTGTATTTGTTAGAATACAACTAATTTAAACTTGGTAATATCCTATTCTCTTATATTCATGCTTGTCTAAGCTACATTCACATATATATAACTACCAATAAAATTGAGTTCCTATCCTGTGCACTATGTTTTGATGTTAGATGCTTGGGGACAAGAAACTCTGAACCCATTTTTCATATTAGTTAGCGTCGGCTTTCTCAAAATTTCTGTTAAATTCTCGTCACATCTCATCTAACTTCAGTGATTGCTGACTACATTAAGTTCTGGGATTTCTGTTCCTCCAAATGTAGGATTTAAATAAACACTAAATCAACAGGTGACTGTTTACCAAGTACATTATGTGAACCGCGTTCTGATATGCTCGTCAACTGTTATGATTGAAGCTATTACGAGTTCACCTTACTCAGTAAACGAACAGAAGCAATACCTCAGTAACAAGATGGGCTACTCTAAACCGTTTTCCCAGCCTCGACTATCTATAGCAAGAAGTCTTGATAAGGAGTAGAGACTGTATTCTACAAGCACCCAGAAGATACGAGGTCGCTAAGCACACAAATCAAGCTTATTTGTACAATGATAGCAACGCACTTGGGAGAGCCACAAAATAGCGTACTGGAATAATCCATCACCCAATGACAGTCAAGGATCTTCCGAGTGGCAAATGTGAGCTCAAGGTGAACTGAGCGACTAATGCGCGAAAACATAAAAAATACAAACTCGGGACAACTTCCAAGTGAGTTCTGGGGATCTAACGTCCTCAACTCGTTCGTCCTAGGAATAAACGAATATTATAAAACCATATCAATTACTGGAAAACAGAAAGTTTAGTTAATGAATAATATCAGTAATTCACAAAAATAAATCAAATATTTCTCTCAAATATAGCTAAGTCGTTTAAAGATGAACATAACATAGGATAAACTGAATGCTATATAATAAACGTAAAACAGTTGCTAATCTAATTTGAACGATAAAATGTATTTGAAGATCAATGGGCTAGTTAGTATCCAAAATGTTTCGATATAGTCAAGCTACTTTTTTGTATTAAGTAGTGTAAAATGAAAACCGTCAGAAAATAGGACAATTATCGAGAAGCATATATATAAATATATATATATATATTATATATATATATGATAAGATTTAATAGGAATGGCAATCAAGACTAGTCATAATGAAATAATTTCAGTTTATGTAGGTATATTAGATTTGTGCCTGATTTTATTCTAAACATTATCATTTCAAACATAAAACGATTTAATTTATAAGATTCATTGACTAACTAGAAACTCTTTGGGAACTTATTTTCATGTGTTTATAATCAGCAATCACCAGCTGTATGAAAGCAAAGTATATTTTGAAGTTGTTTTGTGCATCAAGGCTACAAAGCATCAAGTATTAAACCTCTGAAAAACGTGATTTGACGAATCAATGTTTCAAAAAATAGCCAAGAAATAGTTCAGCTTGTTTACGTGACTAACATACTATTTATACTTAAGATAAACATAGTAGAATACATGATATATACAACTAATCGAGCTGAAATAAACACAGAGTGATTTCGCTATCATTTAAGTGGGCAATTTTTGACATTGCCTGAACAATATCTGTGTTTATCGATGAAAATTGTTTCAGTATTGACAATGTCGATTTCCATCGGTTAGAACTGTTCATCGGGTTTAAGTGGATTCATCTTGAAGTCAGGAATTAGTGAACAAACAATGTTTATCACGATGAGATATTTACACAAAATAGCAATTCAATTTCAATTCACAGCTTTTCTACACCATGGAAAACAACTAAATTTCGAAGCGTAAGTAATTTTATGACAATACAGTTGTCTAAATTTGAGTTAATTGAACCGTGGCCTTAAAACCACTAGGTTTGAATCCCTGATGACATTTTTAGGGGTCATTTACTAGGACAAACATACTGTTTTATGGACTTTTATTTTCAGAAATTACCTAAAGATGTTCTATTATATGAACCACTACTAATTTAATGATTCATAGAATACAGTGATACAACGAACAGGAACTCAAATAGATTGGATGTCGATCAGGCGGCAACAGTTGCCCGCTAATCATCCACATATACAGAAAGAGAGGAAGGGACGGGTAGGGTAACACTATATGCCCTGTAGATGTTTAAAATTCTTAAGAAACATTTTATTTTCAAGGTTACATGCAATTGTCTTGAAAGACAACAAACTTAGAAAACTGGGAGCCATTGCAATCATTTTGATCATAGTAACTGTCCTTACGGAAACATGAAGTGAGAAAATGTTGTTGAGACTATCTTTTAGAAGTAGGAGCCACTATGGAACAATCAAAAACCAGATAAAATAATCCTTTTCTACCAGTTACTGCATAAATCATTCACTGATCTGTTTAACAGACAATTCAGTACATTTTGAAGAAGAACAAATCAACATTCACTGAATATTTTGTGTATAGCACACACACTGTAACCAATCTGATTTACTGATTAAACTAACAATCAAAAAATTCAGCGTGGTCATCAAACAAATCAAGAGTGGTAGAAAAGACCAGATGAGGTATAGTAGGCAGATGTGACAGTGACTGCAAAAATATTCCACATTCTCTTCTACAAGATTTTGGATGATTAACAAGTACCAACACACTGGAAGGAAGGACACCTCATCAAGAGATCGAAGAAAGGATATCTCAGTAAGTGTGGGAACTACAGTGGCACCACTCTTCTCTCAATACCAGGAAATTCTTCAACAGGGTAATGTTAAACGGGGTGAAAGTTCTGTAGACTCACAAATTCCAGATCAGCAAGCAGGATTCCGATAGGATCGATCATGTACTGATCCAAATATCAACACTACGGATCGTTGTTGAGTAATCAGTTGCACCGAAATTCATCACTCCACATCAACTTCTGTTAAGATATTCATCAGATATCCCTAAGAGAATTATTTGTAAGTCCAATCTCATTGGTCGATTCCTATTGGATAATTCCTATTAGATGAACTAAGTATCAATGTCACATACTTCAATGTTGTTCCTGTTTCGACTTAACTGTATGATTATGCATTATCTGTAACGTTCTTATGACCCAGATCCTTTGGATCCTCATCTTCTTCTGGACTCGGACCTCGTGTTTTCTGGATGTCTGTGGAATACATGATTCTAACTTCATATCAAGTCTCTTTCTTCTTACTCAATGGGGGTTTGTGACGCTCGGATTAGAGTAGCCTGTCATGTTGCCGGATCATCGAAACTCGCTCTCGTTCACCGAATAAGGTGAACTTGTAATAGATCAAGCATATCAAATGACGTAGTCACACGCTCTGCTAACAACTTCATTGAATACGAGAAAGTATTCGACAGTGTGAACAGGATGACACTGTCGAGGCATCTTCCACACTACGGCATGCCTCAGAAGATACTCTACATCATACGGAATTACGATGATGGAATACACTGCGCAATCGTGTATGGAAGGCAGCTCACAAACTCATCCCATGTGAAGACTAGATGTCAACAAGACTGCCTACTAATCACTCTCTCTCTTTCTTCTGGTGGTTGGCTGTATTAGGAAGACATCAACAACTCGGGGATCATCACGGTGAACAGCTCAGATGCAGCTACACCAATCTGGACTTCGCAGATTATCTAGCTCTTCTGTCCAACACGCAACAATAAATATGCAGGAGAAGACGACCAGTGTGGCAGCAACCTCTGCAACAGTAGATCTCAACGTACACGAAAGAAAATGTAAGATCGTCCGATACAACATGACATGCACCAACCAAATCACATGTGATGCAGAAGCTGTGGGTGGTGTGGGAACCTTAACGAACGTGCACAGCATAATTGATCAACAAGGTAGGATCTGATGCAGATGTGAAGACACGGATTGGCGAAGCAAACGCAGTATTTCTCGATTTGAACAATATCTGGAATGCGAAACAACCAGCAAAAAACAATAAAGTCCAGAATTTTCGATACAAATGTCAAGATAGTTCTACTTTATAATGAGGAAACTTGCTTAACTACGAAGCTCATCATCCAAAATATACAAGTGTTTATTAACTGTTTTTTTAGGCAAGATATTGAGGATCCTTTTGCCAAACACCATGAAGAACAAACAGTTTTGACAGAGAACAAACCAGATTTGAGCTGACGAAGATATTAGGAAGAATAGTAGTTATACGACGAAAGTATGTATAACGATAATCTATATGTTCGTCCGAAGATTCACCATTTCTCTAATCATTCTCTTGGTCTAACGCGTCAACTCTAAGCTGCTGGGCCAGCCTACAATTATGTTAGTGTTCGACTCTTATCGATTCAATCTCCTTTAGTTATCAGTGATTTTCCAGTAGATATCAAATAACGATGTAAATTATCTCAGAGTTAACTCTAGATATCAAGACTTATTTATCCAGTATCTTGGTAGCTAACGAAGCGAGTCATAAATTTTTTTTGCTGTCAAGAAAATGAATATAATGTAGAGGATGATATCTATAAATCCATCGCATATTTACTAATATCATCGTTAGCCTAGTTATTTTGTGATTTCGAAATATGGAAAGTTTTATTGTATCAATATCATCTAGATATATATAAGTGATTATGTGTGGTTGTCTATTCTACTATCGCCATGAACTTAATATTTGATTCATTGCTTACTCCTTTTTTGGAATATAACATCAATGTTCTGTTAGAATATCAGATCAGATTTCATCGTGATCATTTTTACAGTTACAAGGATAAGGAATGAAGACAAGCAGAGGATTAACATTATCTCATTTACATGACAGCATGTTTACTTTTTTTTACTCTATCCATGGTAGTCTTTATAAAAAATGATATCTGAAAACGTAGACACTAATGTATTATACCATTCTAAAATTGTAACATATCGAATAGTTGGTTTATTTTGTCTATCTACCTATCTGTTTGTCCGATTACCTGTCACCTGAAACAGTTTTGGCAATGATGATAGATAATGATGAAGTGTTATTTAATTGAAACAAGTATTTACATAACTCGGTTGAATTTTTTCATCCTTAAATTATTCAACAACCACACAATTGAATACATCCAATCGATTGTAATTTTATCATAAAAATTTAGCCATGTGGCCTATTCTGATTATTATCGGTTACTAGTTGATTTATGTGCTTTTTTATAAGTATGTTAAATAACTTGGGAAATTGACTAGCGTAATTAATTATGAGGTTTCAATTTGTTAAATACTTTTGAATACATTTACTTGTATGATCTTAGTTATCTATATCTGGGAGATGTAACAATTCTGCCGGATCCATGCCACGAATTCAACTGTTCACAATGCTTAACCTTGACTCATTGATGAAAAACTTTGTCATTGGTCTATATGACCCTGAACTAAGTGTACTAATTGAGAATACTGGAAAATTTAGAAAAAAAACACTGCTTGATCTAGCTTACATAACTGTCGGTATCCATCAGCAATGTGCATTGGATGTTTGGAAAAGAATGGTGGCAACCAAACTGGAATCTTTCGGTGTTTGGGTTTAAAAAGCTACCACTGAGTCATTGTTTCAATAGAATGCTATCAATAGCATTCTATTGAAACAATGACTCAGTGGTAGCTTTTTAAACCCAAACACCGAAAGATTCCAGTTTGGTTGCCACCATTCTTTTCCAAACTTCCAATACACATTGCTGATTGATATCGACAGTTATGTAAGCTAGATGAAGCAGTGTTTTTTGTTTTTAAATTTTCCAGTATTCTCAATTAGTACACTTAGTTCAGGGTCATATAGACCAATTACAGAAAGTTTTTCATCAGTGAGTCAAGGTTAAGCATTGTGAACAGTTAAATTCGTGGCATGGATCCGGCAGAATTGTTACATCTCCCAGATATAGATAACTAAGATCATACAAGTAAATGTATTCAAAAGTATTTAATAGATTGAAACGTCATAATTAATTACGCTAGTCGATTTCCCAACTTATTTAACATACTTATAAAAAAGCACATAAATCAACTGGTGACCGATAATAATCAGAGTAGGCCACATGGCTAAATTTTTATGATAAAATTACAATCGATCGGATGTGTTCAATTGTGTGGTTGTTGAATAATTTAAGGATGAAAAAATTCAACCGAATTATGTAAATACTTGTTTCAATTAAATAACACTTCATCATTATCTATCATCATTGCCAAAACTGTTTCAGGTGACAGGTAATCGGACAAACAGATAGGTAGATAGACAAAATAAACCAACTATTCGATATGTTACAATTTTAGAATGGTATAATACATTAGTGTCTACGTTTTCAGATATCATTTTTTATAAAGACTACCATAGATAGAGTAAAAAAAAGTAAACATGCTGTCATGTAAATGAGATAATGTTAATCCTCTGCTTGTCTTCATTCCTTATCCTTGTAACTGTAAAAAATGATCACGATGAAATCTGATCCGATATTCTAACAGAACATTGATGTTATATTCCAAAAAAGGAGTAAGCAATGAATCAAATATTAAGTTCATGGCGATAGTAGAATAGACAACCACACATAATCACTTATATATATCTAGATGATATTGATACAATAAAACTTTCCATATTTCGAAATCACAAAATAACTAGGCTAACGATGATATTAGTAAATATGCGATGGATTTATAGATATCATCCTCTACATTATATTCATTTTCTTGACAGCTAAAAAAATTTATGACTCGCTTCGTTAGCTACCAAGATACTGGATAAATAAGTCTTGATATCTAGAGTTAACTCTGAGATAATTTACATCGTTATTTGATATCTACTGGAAAATCACTGATAACTAAAGGAGATTGAATCGATAAGAGTCGAACACTAACATAATTGTAGGCTGGCCCAGCAGCTTAGAGTTGACGCGTTAGACCAAGAGAATGATTAAAGAAATGGTGAATCTTCGGACGAACATATAGATTATCGTTATACATACTTTCGTCGTATAACTACTATTCTTCCTAATATCTTCGTCAGCTGAAATCTGGTTTGTTCTCTGTCAAAACTGTTTGTTCTTCATGATGTCTGGCAAAAGGATCCTCAATATCTTGCCTAAAAAACAGTTAATAAACACTTGTATATTTTGGATGATGAGCTTCGTAGTTAAGCAAGTTTCCTCATTATAAAGTAGAACTATCTTGACATTTGTATCGAAAATTCTGACTTTATTGTTTGTTGCTGGTTGTTTCGCATTCCAGATATTGTTCAAATCGAGAAATACTGCCTTTGCTTCGCCAACCCGTGTCTTCACATCTGCATCAGATCCTACCTTGTTTATCAATGATGCTGTCCATGTTCGTTAAGGTTCCCACACCACCCACAGCTTCTGCATCAAATGTGATTTGGTTGGTGCATGTCATGTTGTATCGGACGATCTTACATTTTCTTTCGTGTACGTTGAGATCTACTGTTGCAGACGTTGCTGCCACACTGGTCGTCTTCTCCTGCATATTTGTTGTTGCGTGTTGGACAGAAGAGCTAGATAATCTGCGAAGTCCAGATGGTCTAGCTGCATCTGAGCTGTTCACTGTATTCCGTGATATCCCCGAGTTGTTGATGTCTTCCTAATACAGCCAACCACCGGAAGAAAGAGAGAGAGTGATAGTAGGCAGTCTTGTCTGACACTAGTCTTCACATGGAATGAGTTTGTGAGCTGTCTTCCATACACGATTTCGCAGTGTATTCCATCATCGTAATTCCGTATGATGTAGAGTATCTTCTGAGGCATGCTGTAGTGTGGAAGATGCCTCGACAGTGTCATCCTGTTCACTCTGTCGAATACTTTCTCGTATTCAATGAAGTTGTTACCAGAGCGTGTGACTACGTCATTTGATATGCTTGAACTATTACAAGTTCACCTTATTCGGTGAACGAGAGCGAGTTTCGATGATCCGGCAACATGACAGGCTAATCCGAGCGTCACAAACCCCCATTGAGTAGAAGAAGAAGACTTGATATGAAGTAGAACATGTATTCCACAGACATCCAGAAAACACGAGGTCCGAGTCCAGAAGAAGATGAGGATCCTGGACTAAGGATCTGGGTCATAGAACGTTACAGATATACAGTTAATGTCGAACAGGAACAACATTGAAGTATGTGACATTGATACTTAGTTCATCAATAGGAATTATCCAATAGGAATCGACCAATGGAATTGGACTTACAAATAATTCTCTTAGGATATCTGATGAATATCTTAACAGAAGTTGATGTGGAGTGATGAATTTCGGTGCAACTGATTACTCAACAACGATCCGTAGTGTTGATATTTGGTCAGTACATGATCGATCCTATCGGAATCCTGCTTGCTGATCTGGAATTTGTGAGTCTACAGAATCTTCCATTCCGTTTAACATTACCCTGTTGAAGACTTTCCTGGTATTGAGAGAAGAGTGGTGCCACTGTAGTTCCCACACTTACTGAGATCTCCTTTCTTCGATCTCTTGATTAGGTGTCCTTCCTTCCAGTGTGTTGGTACTTGTTAATCATCCAAAATCTTGTAGATGTGAATGTGGAATATTTTTGCAGTCACTGTCACATCTGCCTACTATACCTCATCTGGTCGCTTCTACCACTCTTGATTTGTTTGATGACCACGCTGAATTTTTTGATTGTTAGTTTAATCAGTAAATCAGATTGGTTACAGTGTGTGTGCTATACACAAAATATTCAGTGAATGTTGATTTGTTCTTTTTCAGAATGTACTGAATTGTCTGTTAAACAGATCAGTGAGTGATTTATGCAGTAACTGCTAGAAAAGGATTTTTTTATCTGGTTTTTGATTGTTTCATAGTGGCTCCTACTTCTAAAAGATAGCCTCAACAACATTTTCTCACTTCATGTTTCCGTAAGGACAGTTACTATGATCAAAATGATTGCAATGGCTCCCAGTTTTCTAAGTTTGTTGTCTTTCAAGACAATTGCATGTAACCTTGAAAATAAAATGTTTCTTAAGAATTTTAACCATCTACAGGGCATATAGTGTTATCCTACCCGTCCCTTCCTCTCTTTCTGTATATGTGGATGATTAGCGGGCAACTGTTGCCGCTCAATCTATTTGAGTTCCTGTTCGTTGTATCACTGTATTCTATGAATCATTAAATTAGTAATGGTTCATATAATAGAACATCTTTAGGTAATTTCTGAAAATAAAAGTCCATAAAACAGTATGTTTGTCCTAGAGTAAATGACCTCTAAAAATGTCATCAGGGATTCGAACCTAGTGGTTTTAAGGCCACGGTTCAATTAACTCAAATTTAGACAACTGTATTGTCATAAAATTACTTACGCTTCGAAATTTAGTTGTTTTCCATGGTGTAGAAAAGCTGTGAATTGAAATTGAATTGCTATTAGTGTAAATATCTCATCGTGATAAACATTGTTTGTTCACTAATTTCTGACTTCAAGATGAATCCACTTAAACCCTATGAACAGTTCTAACCGATGGAAATCGACATTGTCAATACTGAAACAATTTTCATCGATAAACACAGATATTGTTCAGGCAATGTCAAAAATTGCCCACTTAAATGATAGCGAAATTTCTGTTTTTTTCAGCTCGATTAGTTGTATATATCATGTATTCTACTATGTTTATCTTAAGTATAAATAGTATGTTAGTCACGTAAACAAGCTGAACTATTTCTTGGCTATTTTTTGAAACATTGATTCGTCAAATCACGTTTTTCAGAGGTTTAATACTTGATGCTTTGTAGCCTTGATGCACAAAACAACTTCAAAATATACTTTGCTTTCATACAGCTGGTGATTGCTGATTATAAACACATGAAAATAAGTTCCCAAAGAGTTTCTAGTTAGTCAATGAATCTTATAAATTAAATCGTTTTATGTTTGAAATGATAATGTTTAGAATAAAATCAGGCACAAATCTAATATACCGACATAAAACTGAAATTATTTCATTATGACTAGTCTTGATTGCCATTCCTATTAAATCTTATCATATATATATATATATATATATATATATATATATATATATGCTTCTCGAAAATTGTCCTATTTTCTGACGGTTTTCATTTTACACTACTTATTACTAAAAAGTAGCTTGACTATATCGAAACATTTTGGATACTAACAAGGCCATTGATCTGTCTGATCTATTACCTTCAAATACATTTTATCGTTCAAATTAGATTAGCAACTGTTTTACGTTTATTATATAGCATTCAGTTTATCCTATGTTATGTTCATCTTTAAACGACTTAGCTATATTTGAGAGAAATATTTGATTTATTTTTGTGAATTACTGATATTATTCATTAACTAAACTTTCTGTTTTCCAGTAATTGATATGGTTTTATAATATTCGTTTATTCCTAGGACGAACGAGTTGAGGACGTTAGATCCCCAGAACTCACTTGGAAGTTGTCCCGAGTTTGTATTTTTTATGTTTTCGCGCATTAGTCGCTCAGTTCACCTTGAGCTCACATTTGCCACTCGGAAGATCCTTGACTGTCATTGGGTGATGGATTATTCCAGTACGCTATTTTGTGGCTCTCCCAAGTGCGTTGCTATCATTGTACAAATAAGCTTGATTTGTGTGCTTAGCAACCTCGTGTCTTCTGGGTGCTTGTAGAATACAGTCTCTACTCCTTATCAAAACTTCTTGCTATAGTTAGTCGAGGCTGGGAAAACGGTTTAGAGTAGCCCATCTTGTTACTGAGGTATTGCTTCTGTTCGTTTACTGAGTAAGGTGAACTCGTAATAGCTTCAATCATAACAGTTGACGAGCATATCAGAACGCGGTTCACATAATGTACTTGGTAAACAGTCACCTGTTGATTTAGTGTTTATTTAAATCCTACATTTGGAGGAACAGAAATCCCAGAACTTAATGTAGTCAGCAATCACTGAAGTTAGATGACATGTGACGAGAATTTAACAGAAATTTTGAGAAAAAGCGACGCTAACTAATATGAAAAATGGGTTCAGAGTTTCTTGTCTCCAAGCATCTAACATCAAAACATAGTGCACAGGATAGGAACTCAATTTTATTGGTAGTTATATATATGTGAATGTAGCTTAGACAAGCATGAATATAAGAGAATAGGATATTACCAAGTTTAAATTAGTTGTATTCTAACAAATACAAATTTGAATACTCATATTTATCTTCTATATTCCTGTTCAATACAACTTTGTATCAATAAGGCATTCAATAACTGAATAGTTTTGTTGACTATTTTGTTGTCGGCCAGTTCTTATTAAAATTAGATAAAAGTACAAAAGATTGATTCTAACTAGAAGTGGTAAGATTCCATTCACAAAACAAAGGTCATCAAAGTAAAATTCACTCATGCTAATTAGAACAAAATTTACAATGGAATCTTGTCACATTTCTACATAGTTTCAGTTCATGATTATAATGACAGTGAATTGAATAATTGTGTTTGATAACTTTGACTGTGTTATAACTGACTGTGTTCCAATGAGATATTAGATAAAATGTATTGCATGAATGAATGTTGTATATGTTCAGCACATATATGAATTCACCAAGTATACGAAATACAATGTGTGCTACTCACACTACGTCTACATTGTTTGAATACATTGATTACGCGGATGTGACAACTTAATTCAGTGGAAATTCACAATGAATAGTATCTATTGCGAAATATCAAAATGATTGCAACCTTCTTTCTCTCTAATGATCATCCGAATGAAATGCTGGTTCAGACAATGCCAAACGGTGTCAGTGGATGTATTGGTGTAACAGCATTTGAATTTACAAAGAATTTATTGAAAAATCATTAAATGACAGATAAATAATTTATTCAGATTATTTTAGTTGAATGCAAACAAATAGTGTAGATTAACAAGTGAATATGAAAATAACAATATGTTTTGTATGTGCACGAAAACTAGTTAATTAATGGTGAAATTCTCAATAAGGATAAATTGTTGATTGTTTAAATGGTCAACTGCACGTCATCGGCATCATCATCATCATGATCATGATCATGATCATCAGCGAAGCATATATTTAAGATGCTGAAATGCAAGAGAAACGATAGAGGATTATCTGATATTGTTGAAAGTAAGTATGAATATTTATGATGAAATGTGAATGAATATGTGTGAATGACTGAGGAGTGGAGATTGTGTGTGAATGACAGTTGGTTTGTGTAGTTACAGCATTGAAGTATTTATTGTTTTGTTTTAATGTGTTGATGTACTAATGAATTGGTAACTAGGGAATATAGTGATGATGGCCAATCAATTTTTTCAGTCTCATACAGTTTACGTGTCAGAATCTGACGATGTATTCTCTTACTTCAACCAATCAATGGTATTGCGTGACCGTTACCTGTTTAGTGCTTACAGGTTTCTAATGGTATTCTTACACTGATCAATTCATGATATCAATACTGCATAAACACAGTTTTCAGTCATTCATTTTCGGTCTAAACGATTCACTTTAACTAACATTTACAAATAAAATGAATTTAGGCAGTAATAATTTCTCAACTTGAAGAATTCCTACTTTTTTTTAAATTTAAAAATCATTTTGAATTTTGATGTATGATGGGTGACATACGGAGAAATAACAAAATGTTTAACTTCGTCGAAAGATTTATATCTTTGTCAGTAGTGTACATGCTTAGTATGTTAATTTCGTACGCAGGAGCATATTGTCACTACATTCGTTAACGTCTGTATGTGTACTCTATGATTTTCCTTATTTTTGTTTACTTTCTAACTAGAGAATTAAATTGTTATGAATACTTGAACTGAAAAAGAATGGTTAGTAACTCAGCAATTTTCATGGATGTTGCTGCTGTTTGTTGAATTATAGTGCGTGATTGGAAACAACCTTACACTTTACCTTATACATATAATATTCTCCTACTAGCAATCTTAAAAATTATGCGAATTCATGTTATTTGCTGAGTTGATGAAATAAATTTTGTCGATACTGATTCGATAAGTTTTTTACAGCTTTTATTATATATTTATTGATATTAATATTAAATTTTGTATTTTTCCTTTCTGGACATGAAAATTCCAATTGAACATTGGTTGGGAACTACGTCCCTAGATTTGTCATTACTTTAAGTTTAAAATGCAATAATGAAGAGAAAAAATTGAAAGCAATTCGAATAAATATAAACGGAGTTCTGTCAATATATATATATATATATTAAGCAGAAAAGTCTTTAACTTAAGTAATATTAATGATGTCTTTTGGGACTTACGAGCTGTAAATGTATGTGGGGCGCTCATGTAAACAACGGTTTCAGAATCCACATGATTTGGAAAAGCGTATACAGTGTAAGTTTGCCCAGGTTTTAAACCTGGAATCTGCATTTCTTCTCCGTTAGCTAGTTGCATGATTTTTGGACCTCCAATAAGATAGAACACCAGCTGTTTCGATTTGCAATTCTCATAATCTTGAAGCTTCCAACGCAGTGTTACATTAGTTAAATGACCTAATTCAGAGGTAATATTTGAAATTCTCGGTGCATCTAAAATCCATAAAAAAAAGGTTAAACAATGAAAACAATTTATCATCTAATATTTTCAGTGAAAACTAAGCGTAAATTGAAGTAAATTAAACAATAAGTAGCAATCATTTTCTCATACAAACAATCAATTATTATCAAACTTACCAAGAGTTTTTTCAAACTCTTCTGAGAATTTCCTTTGGAAGTCCTTTCCAGTCTTCTCCTTTTCATATATATTAAACACTAAAGTCTGCGGTTTACACAACGGTATGCCACATAAAGTCACTCCGTTTGAAAAAGACACTGCTTTTAAATTTTTATTTTTGTCTAACTTCAATTCATATTTGTAATCAATTTTGGGATTTTCCTTATGATTGACATTAAATGTAGCACAATCATGTACATATGTTCTTGTGATATCCGATATACTCACCTCCGCTTAACAAAGAAAAAAAAGCCACAAATTATTTCAGTGTATTGAACAAATTCGAAAACATATTGCATTGTATTTTACTTTCTAGTTAGATTGTTCGGAGTCATTGTCTGCTTAGACAATTAACTAACTGTATATTGAGATACAATATGCTATATTTTCATTTTACACCTTGAACACTGTCCAAAATCTGTTAGCATGATCAATTTTAAACTATAGATAATTGACAATACAGCATAAGATGAAATTCTTTTCCGGAAGTCCTTATGACTTAGTTACCACTTGACTGATGAAGATATTCACTTATGTAGATATATTTGACTCTGACTACATTCATACATTTCAAACATTAAAACAGAGAGTTACCTTTTGTCCCAGTAATAAGTATAACTGTTGTCAAAGCGACAAATTCAAACAACATTATTATTCTATGTAAGCAATTGTTATACTGCTAAGCTAACTATATATATATATATATGTATATATATATATATATATATATATATATATATATATATGATTTTATTTAATAAAGTGATGTTAGACTAGACAATATTTTATAGCTAATCACCCCACATTTCTTTGTTATTCTTCTTATTAAAAAATAGGTGAATATTCTAATAACAAATATTTTTTTCTCAATTAAGGTTATCATGATTATGATAAAATTGTCATGCCATATTAAAAGTATAAAACATAGTTTACTTAACCATCAGAATGGTAGATGATACAAAGAGTATAGTAAATTTTGCAAAATTCCAATATACAAAACTGTTAGTAGCATTGATCAATCTGTAAAATGAAACCTTATTGAATTGATAGCATCTATTTGAGCTGTATCAATTGATCAGTACATCATTTGCATTCAGTTGAAGTATGATGGTATGTATTAACTAAGATAATCAGTCCATTTGTCAATTGGATCTTGACTAAATAGACAATATTTTTACTTAAAAAAAATAGTTAGTCAAAAAAAAAATAACCACTTCTTAATAACTACTCTAAGTCTCTATGAAATATTCAGAAATAAGTTCAGGTGATCAGTATACTTTCACTAGTTTAATACTTGTGTTAGCTTGTAGTGGAACGCTTCTACGAAGAAAACGCGATTTTTGAAAAATCAACATTATTGTACTCGTTTTGTTTAACTGTACCAAAAAAAAACTTCTTCCACTTCTTGCGCGCAACGTTCTCTTCGCATTGTTGCCATTTTTCTCTATCTCCTGTTCCCGATGTAATAATGCCTACTGTCTCCTTCAATAAAACCTTGGAATATGGATTTGTTTCGATTTGAATGACGCGCTATTATGGAACATTTAGTAGTAATCATAGTCAGTTTGGTATCTTGAATCACTAGCTAAAAGCTAATTACTATTACTCAAATGTTTTTGTATTTATAATCAATGCTAAATGCTTTGTCAATAATTGCCCGTTTTATAAACGAATCAAATGAATACATTCAGGTGTATACATGGTCTTTGCATGTTTTACATCACTTGTACTATTTGTATGTTTAAAACGGAATAAGTTTTTATTTCGTTAACTACATTGTATTATGCTCATTATTTTCTTAACATCTTGACTGGATTGCGCATTTGCTGAATAAATATTTGTTTTAATTGGTGATGTATTTCGACATTAAATTGATTACTTTTAAAATTGATGAATGGTTATAAGAAATATCAATGATAACTTATGGTAGCTTATTTAATTAGATTCATCAGGATTAATGGCTACAGTCCATTAAAATGAAACCTGTTTTCTCCAGGCTAATATATTTCATTTATATTATCGTTTTTAAGTCATATAATTAATAGTTTGATAGTTGGGATTAATCATTGACCCGAAAATGCAAATATAAAGAACCACTGAAATGTTCAGTGCGACAGGTGAAAATGTTACATCAAAATGGAAACTAAAGTAATAATAACTCTCCGGATTATTTTATAGACTGTTATTATACATATTCTTATTGTAGAATTAATTACTAAATAACTAGATTATTATTTATGTATATTCCTTGTATCTTGAGCTCTTGATTAAATGATTAAATACTGTTGTATAATTTATCATGCCTAATCTGTTCCTAGTTTATTAGTCACCGTCACTCATATTTGCTGCCACTTTTTGGCCTATTCATGCACAATTGTTATTCTTAATTTATTGTTATGATGTTAAGTGTGTTTGTATGTTTGAAATATATGATTCTATTAGTGGAGGCCAGTTACGGATTTTTGGACTCAGAGGCCAGGGCATGGAGAGAATTTCGAACCAATAGTTACCTACCTAGCTACTAACAAAAGGCTATTATGATTAGTGTTTTATTTCTTCAGGTGATACTAGTCAAAGTTTTATAATACAAGAAAAATCTGTTTGCATAAACTATAGATCTTTTAACATTCCATAGAGTAGAATTTTCAATTTACGCAATGGAATGTGGGTTCATGTTTATGAAACAGTCAGTTAGTCAAATAAACGTAGAACGTACCATGTATGTACATCCGTTCAAGTTGCCGTAACACATTAGCGAACAGAGGTCGAAATGTCGAATCGAATCCCATAGTACTAGAAGTAAAAGCAGTATTAACAGTAATCTAAAATAATAGAGATCGATTCCAGAAGTACGTCCCAGAGGAATCGATTTTTGAAAAAGAGAGAGGCAAACAACGGTCATGAGGAACTCAGAAGATTAGAATCGAAGAGAAGACAAAGAATGGGTGCACCTGCGCTACTGTGAACTATTGTGTGCCACGTCATAATCATTGGTTACGAATGTCTCGTATACCCCGACCAGGTAGCATAAAGCTACTAACGTAGTTCATTCCAGTTGTCAGTGACTTAATGGATTTGTGCATTGTTTTAGTTTGGCCGCCCTAGCTTTCTTGCAGTCCGTAGCATGGCTGAACTCCAGTGTGGACGAATGATCGAGTATGTGGTGAAATGAATCTTCCTTTCCACTTCCGAATATTAAACTTAGGCCAACCCCGTTTGTGCGATGATGGTAATAAAAAGGTCGAATACGGTTTCATGAACATGAGAAGGAAAGCGTCCAAGCAAAACCAGGCGAATTGGGGAAGGCGAGCTAGCCAACTCTCATGCTCTGAAGCAGTGATTTAGTATTTATAGTCTGGCAATAATACGCTGGGCATATCATAGGCGAGTAAACATGCACACACAACCAAATATACGACAAGCGACACTGTAATCGAATAATTACAAATATAAAAAATGGTCGATACATTTAGTATTCTAATTACGCCATTGCACAAACGGAGTTAGATGTAAGATTTATTTCACTGCATATTCATTCAGTTGTTCGTGTAAATTGGAGTTATGTCTCGAGCCACTAAAAGCTGCATAATCCAAGCAGACAAAGAGGAGATTAAATACATTCGAATTGTGAATTCAACTAAATTGTCAGAAAGACAGACTTTTGTTACCTGTATGATATCTTTGAGGTTTATAGAGATTACCTACTGAAGTGTAAATGATTCTTAACAACTTATTAGTTTGTTTACTGATAAATGTGGGGAAATCGTTTATCTGAAATGAGAAAGCAAAGTCTATTCCAACTCTATTGGTTGATTTTAAAACTAAAGAGAACATTTTAAACAATTTGAAGTTATCTTTAATATAGATTCTGACATTTATTCGACGAATATTTGAAGGTGACACAGAGTAAATTACAGAAATCTTAATTTGAATTTAGGCTATAGTGAATGTGGTATTTATACTAAATGATGAATTGTTTGTAAGTGATTGCATCCTCTATTTCATATATTTTTAGTTAACTGCTCTCGTACACGTTCACAGTCTTTTTCTGTCTCCGCCCTTGGGTCCATGTGTAATTACTTGGTCACGTCTCTTAAATGTAGTTGCTTACATACAATACTATTATCTACTCTAGGTAAATTCGTTTGTTTTTAAGTAAGAATGGATGTTGATCATTGGAGCTGAACTGAAGTCGATCAAGTCAAAATCTCTTGAATAAAAAAAGCAAGCGTAATGTTAGCTAACCAAAGCCAAGACATCGTTGGTTTTTGTGATTTCGATGAAAGAGCAATGAATCTTTCCTTCACATAAGTATCTATTATAATGGTCATGCAAAATTATTGTTCATGACTTATTACAACAGACCCTGAGTTATAAGCCAAAAAAATGTTCTTTTAACATTAGTTAAATGCAACTCAAACAATATATGGCGCTAATGACTACATCACTGAGTTAAGTTTTACAAGATGTATTTGTGGAATAATTGAATCTTTTCATTTGAAGACTATTTCAGTTAGGTTTCTGTTTAGTTGGAAATTTCACAAGTAACACTTACATTTCAATATTTTTGTTACATGTTTACAAAAAGAAACTTAAATTTTGTTTCGTCATATCTTATTTAACTGAAAATTACAGCCTAATATTGATTTAAAGAGTATGAAATTATTATTGAACTGAATAAATTTATCAATGGGTGTATTACTCATTCAACTTTTGTAATGGCCAATAAGCACACTCAGAGTGAAATTGATCTATCTGAACAAACCATCAACTTGTTTAGATTTGGTTTTAGAGTAACTTGCTGATCTTCAGGTAGAGAAAAGACATTGAACTTTGAAGTAGAGGATTTATGATTGATAAAGTTCAAGTACTGATAGTTATGATGTGCCTTGAAATAATTCAACAGAAAGTTGCACATTATCTTGAAATATCTAGAAACTATGAACTATGTCTTATTAAATTCTACGTTAAAATTTTCATTTATCAATGTTGACAAATGTTGATACAAATTTTATCACTATGTGTAAGCATGTTTGTCAGTATTTAAGAGCTCTAACAAAATATATCAGTTTCTTCTTTGTGGAAGGAAGTTTTCATTTACAAATCACTCAAACCTAGTAATTATACTTAACAGGCATATGGAAAGTTCATTCAGCTGCCAAACATTATGCCTCTAATTTAACAGAAATATATGTTTTCACCGGAGGATTTTTTCAGTCTACGTTTTATCGACATACTTTAGACTTGAGTAATAATTAAGGAGGAAAATATTACTAAGTTTAAATTAGTTGTATTCTAACAAATA
>OX103971.1:30116424-30141611 GCA_944470395.2 Schistosoma turkestanicum | reverse complement strand
ATTTATGTAACGTTGAAATCTAAATTCTAGTTAAAAGAGTAGAGTTGTAAAAATAAATATTTAACGAATAAAATCTCGCACTGTCTAACTGTTTTTTTTTCTTTATTATTGAATGCCAACCTCTAAGTCATACTGAGTAAGAATGTTGCAGGTGTCTCGACAGAATAGCGACCTCAGCATAGTTTTGGAAAACATGAACCACAGAAGTAGCAAGCGTATAAGAGCAACCTCAGTGTTACTGATTAGGTCGTCTCATCAATCTAAAGAGCCGAAAGCAAACAAAATGTTCTGCCCCACAAACATGGGTTGTTTGAAGTTATCGCCCATACCATCAATGTTTGCTGGTCAGTAACTCCACCCTCCCAACTTGGTACAGCCATTAGAAGCTCTGGCATGACTGAGCATGTACGCAGCGCCACTAGGTGGACTAAGGAAAGGAAGTCCTCAAACCTAGATTATCTGTTACCGAACGACCAGCTCCTGGTTGAGGATGTTAACATCCGCGCTCCAATAGGTAGTAGTGACCATGGCACAGTCCTGTTTAACATGGTCACAAACGAAATGCTGACACCGGACAATAACGAGCCTTACCTCTGCTACAGTAGGGCAAACTACACACGCATGAGAGAGGTGCTCCTACATGCCCCATGGCCACGGGAGTGGCGGAGGCTGACAGTAGATGATCACTGGCAAGCAGTGAGAGATATCATCCAAAACGCTGTCGTAGACAACGTACCTCAATCACACCCAAAACGCAAGAACAGAAGAACCTGGGTTAGGCGCGGCACGGAACGCTTGCTACAGGCGAAGAGGAAAGCCTGGCACAAGTGGAAGGTCTCCTTGAAGGATTCCGATCGCAGTTCTTACTTGGCATTGAGAAACAGATGCAATACCAAAGTTCGAAGCGACAGGAGACAATTCCAAACGAAGCTAGCCGCCAGAATAGAGGCAAACCCGAAACATCTGTTTAGGTTCATGTCCAAAAGAAAACCTACTAATCAAGGGCTGTGTTCTCTAAAAGGGCCTAACGGAGAAGACCTCACCAACCTAGAGATGGCCGAGATCTTCAACACCCATTTTTCTGATCAATTAAACCAGGCGCCTACATGTTCAGAGTATTACGCCAACCCGATGCCAGCTGACGGCTTAGGGAACATCCGTATCACTCCTGACCTAGTATTAAGGAAACTAAAATCCTTACGCCCAGGTAAGTCACCAGGTTGTGACAAAATCCGCCCTATATTCTTGCAACAGTGCGCTGAAGCCCTCTGTTCACCGTTATGCAACCTGTTCAGGCATTCACTGGAGTCACACCAATTCCCAGCGGAATGGAAACAAGCTACTCTCTCTCCAATCTTCAAAGGAGGAGATAGAAAGGACCCAGCCTGTTACAGACCAGTCGCACTACTACCTATATTATCGAAAGGTTATGGAAGGACTAGTGGACGAACAAATGAGGGAGTACATGGATAAGAATAAAATACTCCATGAAGCTCAACACGGGTTTCGGAAAGGCAGGTCGTGTGCATCGAATCTTCTCATCGCATGGGACAGCTGGACATCCTGTTTGGATGGAAGTCCGCTCCCTAATGTGTCCTCAGAGCGTGATCTTGGTTTAATAACCACAGAAAGCCTCCACACGAGTCCGAAGTATGTAGGGGATGCAGCCAAGGCAAATGCGACTCTTCACTTTATGCGAAGACAACTTGGTGCTATCACCCGAAATTATTTTTAACCCTGTTTAAGACGTACGCGCGCCCACACTTGGAGGTTCACAACGTCATCGCACCCCCTCTGCTTAAAAGAGACATTAATCTCTTGGATCGAGTGCAGAGACGAGCAACGAAATGGGTGATAGGGTTGAAAAATAAACCGTACGACGATAGACTCCAGCTCTTGGGATTATTCCCACTGAGCTACAGGAGAATCAGAGGTGATCTGATTATGGCGTACACCATATTCAACACGCCAAACCATCACCACCACTCCCCTCGAGGCAATCCTCGAAAGATTGCACATCAAAGAGCAAATACTCAGATTCGTGCACACTTTTTCTCATTGCGAGTCGTCGCAACTTGGAATGCTCTCCCAGCAGAGGTAACCACAGCCCCCTCAGTGGACTGCTTTAGGAAGAGACTTGATAATCACGTACTCACATACGGAGTATCATCTCCCTCTTGGACAAGCTGTGCCTGATGCATATCTTGAGACCTGCTAGTTGTTACCATTGCCATCTCCTCAGATCACTTAATTAATTTAACTCGCCTATTCCTCTCCCTTGCTTACACTTCGGTCCTCTCTCACAATCTTCACTACCAATTAATAAACTGAATTCATCTATATATTACTGATAAGTTCGTCACTTAGTATGCTTGAGGCTATTACGAGTTTACCTTAGTCGATAAACGCGAACGAGACTTTTACCAGCTTCCAGGGAGGCTACCTTGAATCCCAAAATCGGAATAGAAGGCTTTGTAAGCGTAGGAAGTATATTCTACAAACACCCAGCAATCACAGTACAATCAAGCATACAACTCTCGTTTATTTATACAACATAAGAACGTCCTTGAGACAGTTAAGTAGATAGCATACTAAAATACACAGCAGCCAATCACAGCCATTGATTTTGCTGGTGGGAATTGAAATCTCAAGGTCATCTGATCAGCCCATGCTGGCGAAACGTGAAAACCAAAATACGGCATTATCAAGCGAATTTTGGGGATCTAACATCCCCAACACTCCTCCCCTTTTTAATAGCGTGTTCTCCTGGGGTCGACTTGCATCTTGACTATTGTTCGCCGCTGTCTGAGGGGATACCTTCGGGAACGAAGGACAGCTTGCTGCTGAGTTTCTTCTCGTGGCGGGGCTCTCGGTAGGTTGAAGGTATCAAGCAAGATGTCAAGGGGAAGGCTTTCTGCTCTTGATGGGCGATCTGGGGCTTGCCGTCTGCGTATCTGATTGCGATGACGTGACCATTTATCACCTTCCACCTCTACTTCGTACATAACTCGACCAACCCTTCTGACCACTCTCGCTTCTACCCAAGGACCATGGTTCGTTCTGTAGTCGCGGGCAAACACAGGGCATCCTACTTCGTAGGCGGATTGTCTTTGCTGCTTTGTCTCTACTGATGAGGGTGCATTAGTCGGATGCATCAGGCTGTGGATCGTTTTCAATCTTCTTCCCATCAGGATTTCAGCTGGGGACTTTTGCTCCGGTAACAATTCATTTGGTGTTGTCCGATATACGTACAAGAAATTTTGTAACGTTTCGGCTGGCGTCCCCTCCCCTTTTGACTTAAGCAGTGCTCTTTTAAACGTATCCACAAACCTTTCCGCCTGCCCATTCGATTGCGGGTGGTATGGTGGCGAGCGTAAGTGTTTAATGGCTAGCCGTTGACAGAAATTCTGGAATTGGGAAGAGGTGAATTGAGAGCCATTGTCGGATACGATCACATCTGGTATGCCATTTCGTGAGAAAATTTCAGTTAGGAGCTGTATAGTCTTAGTTGTAGTGGGCGGCATAACGGGGCTGATTTCCGTCCATTTAGAAAAGGCGTCGACGACAATTAAATACATAGTTCCATTTATTGGGCCAGCGAAGTCGACATGTATCCTGGACCAAGGATGCTCAGGTTTGGGCCATGAAACCGGTGGAACTTTGACATTCATCTTTGCCGCCTGCTGACACCTCATGCATTTTTCAACCAACGCTGTGACATGTTGATCCATGTGAGGCCAGTATGCATAACTCCTGGCTATGGACTTCATTCGTTTAATCCCAGGATGACCAAGATGGAACTGTCTCAGCACTTTTGCACGAAGGGATGCTGGCACCACTACTCTTTCACCAAACATCAGACAATCGTTGACGATGCATAGTGACTCCCGCCGCTGATACAGTTGCTTCATGTCACCTTCAAACTTTTTCGACGGCCAACCGTTAGTGACATATTTCATCGTCATCTTGATGATGGGGTCGTTTCTAGAAGCATTTTGTATGTCTGTTGCAGACACCGGTAATGCGCGAACTGCGGTTGTCAGATAACATTCTGCGTGGTCTTCTACTGACAGAGATGCGATCACCATGTTTTCCTCAGCCGCCACTTGATCATTAATGAGTCTTGACAAAGCGTCTGCTTGACCGAATTGTAGAGTACGTCGATATTGGATTTCGAAATCATAGCCCAAAAGTACCAAGGCCCATCGCTGAAGACGATTTGCAGAATGGGCTGGAATGCCAGACTTTGAACCAAATATTGCTAACAGAGGCTTGTGATCTGTGAGGAGCGTGAATCTCCGACCGTACAGAAACTTATGGAAACGGCGAACAGCAAACACAAGGGCAAGAGCTTCTTTCTCTATCTGGCTATACTTCTTTTCTGCTGGGGTCAGTGTACGGGATGCATGCATAACGGCTTTTTCCGACGCGTCTGGAAATTGATGTGAAATAACAGCACCTACGCCATATGCTGAAGCGTCTGCTGCTACGATGATCGGCATGGATGGATCGTAGTGTGTTAATAACAATTCCGAGCTAATTATAGACTTGAGTTTACCAAAAGCCGCGTCACACTCTTTAGTCCAGTTCCATGTGCTATGCTTCTGCAGTAGACAATTCAATGGAGCGCGAATATCATGCATCGAGGGAACAAAAGCTGAATAATAACTGATCAAACCGAGAAAAGATCGTAATTCGGAAACATTAGTGGGAGTGGGCATCAGTTTGATAGCTCGGATGTTTTCAGGATCCGGTCTGCGACCGTCGGCATCAAAGATGAATCCCAAATACTTTACCGACTGCAATAGAAACTGGCATTTTTCTGGGCGTAACCGGAAACCATTGTCACTGATGCGTTGTAGTACCAATGTCGTGCGTTCCCGTAGCTGTTCTAACGTCTTCGCAACAATCAAGATATCATCGAGATAAGCTGCAACCCCTGAGATATCTGACAGGATAGTATCCATTAGTTGTTGGAAGATAGATGGGGCAGTCTTAACTCCAAAAGGTAGACGGTTATACTGGAACAAACCACGATGAGTGTTGATAGTAAGCAGCTCTTTAGATGCTTCACCGACTTCCACTTGCAAATAAGCATCAGCTAGGTCAAGCTTTGCGAAGGACTTTCCCCCATTCAGCATAGTGAACAGATCTGCTGGGACTGGCAGAGGATAATGATGCTGTTCTAGAGCTGCGTTGAGACCTGTAGAGAAGTCAGCACATATACGTATCGTGCCGTTGGCCTTCTTGATAACGACTATAGGTGCTGCCCAACTGGAGTAAGAAACGGGAGTAATAACTCCTTGTCGTTGAAGGCGATGCAGCTCTTCATCTACTGTTGCTAATGTAGCATACGGTACAGGTCTCTTTGGACGAAAAGCAGGCTTAGCCCCATGTTTCAACCGAAGTGTTGCTTTCATAGCAGTGCACCGACCTAATCCAGGTTCAAAAATGGTTGAAAACTCTGTCATCAGCTTCTTCGTATACGCTTCTGGGTCATGTCGTTGTGATACCAGGTTGCATATGGTATTTAGCGGGACATCAGCCAATTTTAGCTGGTCGAACCAATCTAAACCAAGTAAATTTAGATCAGCTGGCGTTATATAGCATACCCCAGTAAACGACGAATCTCGGAAAGCAACTTTACATTCCAATTGTCCTAACAGACGAAGATAATTACCACATGCTGTACGAGGCTTTTGTGTTGTGTGCTGCAGGCTTGGGCTGCCCAATTTGGTCCAATTTTTGCATAAGAGGATAGTGACATCAGATGCAGTATCTATTTGCATTCTACACATATAACCGTTAATATTAAGAGTAATAAATTTCCTCTCACCTGGTGATGAGCTTTGGCAGGAAGATATTAGGTTCAATGCATTGGTACTGGATCTAGGAACAGGCTTCTTAGCACCTCTGGATCGCTTTGGCTTTTTCTGTAGGCAAAAGCCATCTTTATGACCGATGACTTTACACTTCCTGCATCTATGCTGCCTAAATGGGCAGTTCCGTACATAGTGCCATGAACCGCAGTGCCAGCAAGCAGAAGGTGGATTCATTTTGGGTTTTTGGGCAGAATTGGAGCGGGATGAACTGGGTGTAGCATGAGCAGACTTATAATGATTAGGTGGCTGCTGTACCAAATGAATTTCAGATCGGCTTGAACTACCACTCTGAACTATAGTCGAGTCTCGTTGTAGGTTAGTGAGACGTTGGTACTCATGAGCCATATCATTAAGCGTAAGCTTTGGATCTTGCTCCAACCGACTTAGTAGCCTTGTTCTAATGTCACTGAACTTACTCGACTGGAGGCTGCAGATGAGTATAAGGGCTTTGAACTGGTCTTCCGACAAAGACTTCAACCGAAAGCGTTCACATTCACGGTTGACGATGCCCACGTGCGTAAGAAAATCATCATCTTCGTTCATAATAAGCTTCAAACATCGATAACGAGTATTAAATAGTGACGAGTTGTCTCCAAAGTGTTGGCTTAAAGTCTGAACAGTCTCAGAAAACGAACAATCTCGTGGGTTCAAAGGCAGGATCAAATTACAGTACTTATCCAGCTCACTTGCGCCCAACTTTCGAAGTAGCAGCCGAACCTTCAAAGCATCATCTTGGTTGGCGAAATCAAATTTAAATAAATCTTCGTAACGCCGGAACCACATGTCAAAAGTGACATTTGCATCAGGATCATAATGAAATTCAGATATGCTATTCGCGATGCCGTCGACCAATGGAGCTGTGGTTGCATTAGATGAGCTGGGCTGCATGGAAGGGGAAATCTTCATGTCTGTCAACATCTGCATCAGTTTCAGCTGCTGCTCAAGTAGTAATTCAAGTTTGGCAGGATCCATATTTCCAAAAGCACCGTCGCCACTGATAAGTTCGTCACTTAGTATGCTTGAGGCTATTACGAGTTTACCTTAGTCGATAAACGCGAACGAGACTTTTACCAGCTTCCAGGGAGGCTACCTTGAATATCCAAAATCGGAATAGAAGGCTTTGTAAGCGTAGGAAGTATATTCTACAAACACCCAGCAATCACAGTACAATCAAGCATACAACTCTCGTTTATTTATACAACATAAGAACGTCCTTGAGACAGTTAAGTAGATAGCATACTAAAATACACAGCAGCCAATCACAGCCATTGATTTTGCTGGTGGGAATTGAAATCTCAAGGTCATCTGATCAGCCCATGCTGGCGAAACGTGAAAACCAAAATACGGCATTATCAAGCGAATTTTGGGGATCTAACATCCCCAACAATTACTCAGTTCTGAAATTTTACTCATATTATCATTTTAATTTATCCTTATTACCCTTATTACTCTCCACATTGCAACTAACTGATCTCCGGTTTGGTAATGTGACGGCTGCTAGTATCCAGAAACCCTACTGCCCTGAAACAAACGTTTCATTCAAATGCCGAGACATACAAACTCACAACCAACTGCCAACTGACTAGAATTAGACAGTCGAGTGGCTAGACCTCCATCCATTGGACATTACCGAACACCTGGAACCGTACCGAAAGAACAAGAATCGAGCGCGAAGAAATCAAATTGGTTTACAGTAGCTCGTGAAAAAGATATTGGATATTGGATATTGGATATCGGAAGTGCAGAGGAGGTATGAAAATCCAGCCTATAAAACTTCAAGTACAGGGTGAACCAGTCTTTCTCAAAAGACGAATAATTCCTTACGGTCTTCGAGATGCAGTGCATAAGACTTTGAATGATTTGTGTACAATAGGTGTAATTGAACCTGTTCAGTCTTCAGCATGGGGTACTCCTATTGTTACGCCACTGAAATCGGATGGCAAGACTCCTAGGATATATGGTGACTATAGACTAACCTTGAACTCCCGTTTGTTGAAGCAAACATGCACTACAGTAGAGGCTGAAGATATCCTAAATCGACTTCATGGTTCTAAAGTGTTCTCGAAAGTTGACCTAAAAGATGCTTATCTTCAAATCCCTTTAGATCAATCCTCATCTATTTTGACGACAATTAATACTCCTTTTGGTCTGTTTAAATACAATTTCTTTCCATTTGGGCTAAGTTGTTCTCCAGCCATATACCAGGAAGTTATGAATAAGGTGGTTAGTGATCTTGAAGGTGTTGAAGTTTATCAAGATGATCTGATTGTTCATGGTGCTGATAAGGGAGCTCATGACCAGAGACTTATTGCTTTATTGCGTCGTTTAATTGAGAAGAATATTACAGTAAATCCAAATAAGTGTTCATTTAGTCTATCTAGTTTTGAATGTCTTGGATACCTAGTTGATGGTAATGGTTTTAGACCAGATATGAAACGACTAGCTCCACTGACAAATGCACCGTCTCCAAAAAATCTTACGGAACTACGTTCACTGGTGGGTGCTCTTCAATATTATTCCCGTTTTATTCCTAATTTTTCTTGTCGTGCAAATTGTTTATTTAATATTTTGACATCCAATTCATTCAAATGGGGTGAGTAACAAGAGTCGTGCTTACGTAGTCTACTAAAGTTTCTTCAAAGTGATGCTGTTCTTCGAACTTACTCCCCTAGTGTACAGTCTGTGCTTATCACTGATGCATCACCTGTGGGTATTGGTGCAGTTTTGGAACAGGAAGGTAGACCAGTTATTTGTGTTTCACGCAAACGTACTGTTACTGAACAAGGCTATTCACAGACTCATCGAGAGGCATTAGCTGTGTTTTGGGCTGTTAAAAGACTTCATAAATATTTATTCGGAAAGAAATTCACTATTGTTACTGATCATGAGGCTTTGCAGTTTATTTATCATCCTGAAAAATCCTTAGCAAGTGCCTCAGCTGCTATGGTTCAACGATGGAGTATTGCTTTGAGTGCCTACGACTATACGGTTCAGCACAGGAGTACCAAACAAATTCAACATGTTGACTACATTTCTCAACAGTCATTACAAGATAAACCTATTAATACTTCAGACTGTTTGTTGGTGCAACCTTTACCAGTGAAACGTCCAGATCTCATTAGAGAAACTCGTAGAAACTTTGGATGCATAATTAATGCTATACGGAAAGGTTGGAATGCTAATCCGAAACGCAGATTCTTCATCTATTTTTCAAAACGGGATGAGCTATCCACTACTCCTGATGGTATTTTGTGTTTAAGTGATCGGGTTGTTGTTCCTCCTTCATTGCGTAAAGCTGTCCTGGAAGATCTTCATAGTGGACATTTGAGTGTTGAGAAAATAAAGTCCTTGGCGATGCTCACGTGTTGGTGGCCAGAGATAAATGCAGATATTTGTCGTACAGCAAACAATTGTGTAAAGTGTCATAAGCTGAAAAATCAGCATTCGAAGTGGACTCCATGGCCAGTATCGTCGGAAGCCTGGCAGAGAATTCATGCAGACTATTGTGGCCGGTTTCTTGGCAAATACTATGCACTTGTAGTTACTGATTCTTTTTCAAAGTGGCCTGAAGTTTTTTTCACAACTTCACCAAATTCTGACTTCACAATTCAAGCATTAAGAAAGGTGTTTAGTCCAGAAGGGGTTCCAATTGTGTTAGTGACTGATGACGTCTCTCATTTTGCTGCAGATGCAGTTACTACCTGGTTAAATGGTATAGGGTGCAAACATCTGTTTACTGCTCCCAGACATCCTTGTTCTAATGGTCAGGCAGAAAATTTTGTTAGGACATTGAAAACTGCTATTGATTCTATTGTCGCCTCAACATTTAATGAGCTGGAGAGGGGAGTAGATATCTTTCTACTGCAATATAGAAATGACAGACATTCAGTGACGAAAGAGACTCCATCAAAACTATTAAAAGGAAGAATTCTTCGGTCGAATATGAGATGTTTGGAGTCTGCAGAAGTTACATATTATCGTGGCAATGATCTTCGACCATCCACGGGAATTGTTCTGAAGAATGTCGGGAAATCTATGGTGCGACTTCTAGATATCAATGACTTAAGTACACACAATCGACATGTTGATCAAATACAATTCCAGGAACCAGCTGAGTCTGTTCCAATTTCGGTTGTTAATTCTAATACTAATGAGAGCATTCTAGATAATACAGAGCCTTTATCCAATACACTGTTGGACAGACACAGGATGAATTTGAGAAGAAGACGTACAATTGATTACAGACATATACATTCCAATTTAAGCTGTGGCGGATGTGGTGTTTGAATGAACTAGTAACTTCTTGTTGTTGTGGAATGCTTGATTTCGAATTCTAAATACAATACATTCGTTTGTGCATATCTTTAATTCTTGATACATATACTTCTAAATATTACATTCTCTCAACCTTGCCAACAGGCTATGGCACCCCTACCAGAAGATCGTTTCATGTACCACTGTAATCCATTTACTGTGACAGGTGTCGATTATTTTGGACCACTATTTGTGAAACGTGGATGGACCGTGGAAAAGAGATACGGCCGCTTGTTCACTTGCTTCAGCTCAAGAGCGGTTCATCTAGAAATATCTAATACCCTAGACACCGATTCTTTCCTTTGTGTCTTTAGCCGATTTGCGGCACGTAGGGGCTACCCACAACGCCTGTATAGTGACAACGGCAGCAACTTTAAAGGTGCAGAAAGGGCAATAAAGTGTTTAATGAGAGCTTAGCACCAAGAAAAAATATCGAAAACCTTGCCGCTCACAATTGTGATTGGATGTTTAACCCTACAAACGCTTATCATCGAGGAGGAATAAGGGAGCGGATCATCAAAACTATTAAAAGAATATTAGTTGTTGTTCTCGACTAACAACCGGTCACTAATGAGGTATTACATACGACTCTGGTGGAGATAGAGAGGATTTTAAACAACCGGCCTATAGTGAAGATGGTAGAAGATGTCGATGGAATACAAGCGCTTTCACCTAGCATGTTACTATTGCCTAGAGCAAGCGAACCAGCTAGCATCGATGAAAAGGACTATACAACAAAATACAATAGAAGATGGTGACAAACACTGTACTTGGTTGATCTTTTTTGGAAAAGGTGGTTGAAGCTATATATCCCAACGCTACATTTAACGCAACGATGGCACGATCCTAAGCCTAATTTGAAGGTTGAGGACCTAGTATTGATGATAGAGTCTGCACGATCGAGAGGGCAATGGCCGAAGGCGGTCGTCACAGATATACAGGAGGGTACCGACGGCTTGGTTCGGAAGGTGACGTTAAGAACAGCTAACCGGATAGTGAGAAGAGATGTACGGCAGTTATGCAAGTTGGAAGGTGAAGTTGAAGAATCACAGAACCCTGAACAATTAGAAACATCCCGGGATTCTTCAACCTCAGGGGGCAGTGTTGGATTTAGTTGTAATGGTTGTGCTACTCATGAGTAGTTGAGTGTTTACTATATAATTTGTAACTTGCATTTTATTGGTCAGTATGATCGAACAACCTAGAAGTTGTTTTCTATTGGTCGAAAAATTGACTGTTTGGTCAGCCATTGTTGTTTGGCATTCTATTCGCTTGGTGTGTGAGACACGGATCGTTGTGATAATTTGTTGTTGTTGCTTAATCACCTTGAATGTAAGTAACTAGTAAATTCAGTCAGTCAGTTGCAACGTAGAACTTCGTACGTAAGTACATCAGTTCATGTCGCCATACCACATCAGCACAGAGATATAATTGTCAATTCAAATCTAATAGTAGAAGAGGTAGTAAAGGTATTAGAAGTAATCGTAGACGTTAGAATTGGAAGATATTATTCACGAAGTATGATTCAATGAGATAAGTTTAGAAAGTAAAAGCTAGAGGTGTTGAAGAACCCAGAAGATTAGGATTTGAGAGAACACAAAGAATAAATACACCGGCGCCATTGCGGACGATTTTGAGCCATGTCATTCAAGGTCTCTAGCCATCGATTATTATCATCTCGCGGACCCCAACCAGGTAGTCGACAATTACCAACATGGCTAAGTCCACTCGTCAATGACTTCATGGATTTATGCCATGTTTTGGTTTGGCCGCCCCTAAACTAGTAAATTAATAATTGTTTGTTGCAGAACCACATACGATATTTATTTAACAGTTCCAAATAAATATTCCGAATACTCAAAGAGCTTTTACTTCATTGACTTCGGGTGCGTTATTCTGGTGAATCTAACGTTATGCAAGGAAAATCCTACAATCCCTCCAATCAAGTATTTCGTGCCATTCGAGTGGAAACAACACCAACATGATTCTGTCACCTCAGTTAGTTGGGTGTCGTATAGTCGCTCTGCTTTTAAGTTGCCAGTTTGGTGTTCCCTATCGCTTCGGAAGATTGTCATGCCTGGTAAGCTCACTTCTGCGTCTGCAATGTCTGGGGATAGCCATGTTTCTGTTAGGATTATGATCCTCAGATCCATCTGAGAGCACATATTCCTGATTTCTAACAGCTTACCCCTTAGTCCTCTTACGTTGCTATAGAGGCACTTGGTGGTTTGTCTCAGCACCTGGTGCACATTTGTAGCAGCAACCTTTGTCGGGTTTTCAGACAAGTTTTTTGCCTGCGCGGTTGGTTCGCTCATATCTTGTGCCAGAGGTAGTTGGCCGAGTTTAACTATCAGTTGTGTGCGTTCATTTTGGCCTCCCTGCTGTTGTCTCACAGATCTAGGTCGGCTCTCGCAACATCTGATGTGGCTATGCAGATCGTTCCTCAAACTGTACCAAGCTTGTAGTGTTTTAGTCAGGTCTTCCCGGTTCCAAAATGTCACAGGCATCAGGCGTGGTGACTTGATAGACGTAAGGTGTGACGGGTGGGGCAACCTAGAAATGCAAACTGTAGCACATTGTGCTCGTGAGCTTCGTCCGGGTTACCGCTGGTGAGTTCGGGTATGCCGTGAACTACCATGGTGGTCTGTTCTTGGGTGCCTGGCGCAGTTCTGGCTGCTGCACATACCGACCACGGCTTGTCATGCCTGATACGAATCAGCGAGGACAATTTGACCGATGGTCTTTGGGATGAAAGGATTATGTCTTCAGCAAGTCGTGCCGAGTCAAGAGTTACCCTCATAGGAGGGGATTTTCATTTCGAGACATTTTGGCCTTTGAAAAGGCGGCATATTTTAGCTGGGACCTCGCACATTCCGAGGGTTGAGCAGAGCTTATCCCATTGCTCTTTGTCGAAGGCAGCCCTACCTTCTAGCAAGCTTCCTTCCGACACTGGGACATGAAATATGATGAGTGAGTTCGATCTGTCGTCCCTGGTCTTGGGTGGAGGCTGCTTGTGAGTTGGGGTGTTGCTCTTTCCCTGCTTCACGTTCACCCATTCTTTCCTGTTGCTGGCAGATACTGGGGGGTTAACAACAACCGGCAGTTTTGTCGGTGTGTTAGGCAGGGTTGTTGTAGTCTTGGTCACTTGTTTTACCGGTTTAGTGTCAGGCGATTTTGCTTTGGTTGTTTGGACTTTGGGGCTGGTTTTAGTTGGGACCTGTGGCTTTGTCAGTGCCTCAGAAACTCTACACCAAGGGTAAATGTACCAGAACCATAGGCAGGGGTGACTCAGCATGAAACCGTAGTACTCTTTAGGTACTGTATTGTCGCAGTGACAATGTACCCATGAACTGCAGAAATTGCATTCGAAAGCATGGTCGCTGGTTTTGACTGGTGATGAGCAGGCAAAACAGTCGTCCTTATGCTGTTTCTGTGTCGACCGAGCCTTGGGGCGTTCTTTTCTCCTACTCTTAACTAACTTACTGGTCTTTTTAGGAATAGGAGTGGTTTCTTGCTTCCTCTGTGGTGTCTGCGTTGAGTGGTTTAAAGTGTGGACACTGAGAGGCGTACAATCGACTGACTTTTTGGGTTTTTTAGCAACCCGTTCGCACGATATTGGAATTTTTGATGCACTATCGACCCCGGGGTTTATGCCTCTATAAGTTTTCCTAGTTGTTACAGTGTAAAGTGTACTAGCGACCTTATTACTTGACATGATGCCAGGGAGATTAGGAGGTGAATACCGAGATTAAAATACGCGATACACAAAAAGGGATTTAGGAAAGAAGAAATTTAGTAGTGTATAATAAAACTACAAGGAATAGAGCCTGAAAGTACTCCAAAATTGCAACTTTAACTTTGACCGTATTAGTAAGTAACTTTGCGTGTATCCAGTAACTTGTCCACAAGTCCTGTATTTGTGAGTGAGTGGATGTATGTATGCTTCCGAAGCAACTAGAAATAGAGCAGTTGAATGAGGTAGCTAGACCTATCGCGCAATGGTTCTGACTTGGAATGGTTCCGTATGCCCGAAAATGTTTTCAGATTGTCAACCAATGAATGAAGACAACTTTTTATAGCTTCGGAGGTGATAAAGTATCCCGAAAGTGGATTGTTTACCGTAAATGGAAGAGAGTCAGCGAGGACACGTCAAATGAATTAACCAAACAAAATCTCATTTCACACAGCCTCAGCTTATCAACAATATCAAATATGTCCAATATCTTTTTGACGGCTAGTATAAGCCAAATGATTCCCTTGCGCTCGATTCTTGTTCTTTGGGTACAGTCCCAGGTGTTTGGTAGTATCCAATAAATGGTGGTCTAGCCACTCAACTGTCTAATTCTAGTCAGTTGTTTGTGAGTTTGCATGTCCCGTGATTTGAATGAATGAGTTTGTTTCAGGGCAGTAGGGTTTCTGGATACCAGCAGCTATCACATGGCCAGACCGGAGATCAGTTCGTTGCAATGTGGAGAATAATGAGAAAATTCTCATGCTAATGAGAAGAAGATTTCGGAACTAAGTAAATAACTAGACAACTTAGTTTGTCAATTGTTAGTGAAAATCTTGCGAGAAGAATGAATTGCTAGCTACGGAAAGGAAACAGAGATGATAAGTAAGATAGATCAAGTTAGTGATCAGAGGAGATGACAATAATGACGACTAGTAAGTCTCAAGGCATGCATCAGGCACAGCTTGTCCACGAGGAAGATGACAATTCGTATGCGAGTGAAGCCAATTTCCGTAACCTTTTGTAATACACCAACATTGTCCTCAAGATAACAGGACAGAACTAGTGGTATTAATTAACAGAAATTCTCCCATGTAACGTGCTACGCGCTCTAACCGTTAGCCCTCTGTACTTAATTTACCTATTGAACAACAATGCCTGCCCTCTACTTCTCCACCATCAGCCCCTTCTAGCTGTAATACTTTTATGTCTAATCCTTTTGACCGACCACCTTACACACTATCCATTAACTTGACTTACCACACTCTACCTAATCCAATGGATCTACGAAACGATCCATCCTTATGCTCTCTAGCGACTTCCTCATCTGTTCTTCGGGGGTCATAAGTTAACTTTACTTCAAATGCTTCTCTCACCACGCCAGTATCTGATTACCTCTCTCCCACTAACTATATCGCTCACAAATCAACTGACCATAACTATCAATCCTAAATCCCTACTTCCAGCCCCTCTTCCAAAAACACAACATACAACCCACCAGATGCCCATTGTGCTTCCCTTAAAGATGAATATTCATCCTATGTAACACTAATGCTAATTAATTCCCGATCTGTAATCAATAGGATGACTCGCTTAGGCTCTCTCGTAATTCTAAACAATCCTTCCGTTGTCCAGATTACCGAAAGCTGGTTGTCATCCGATGTCCCCGACTCATACCTTCTAATGGGCTCTTTTGTGGTGACCAAGGCTCTAAAAAGAGGGGTGGTTGCCTCATCTATGTATCTAGAAACACCAAAGCAGAAATGTTTAGTGATATTGTTCGTAATAAAGTGCCTGATTCGATATGGCTCACAGTGAATGCTCATGAATGTAAAATACTGATTGGATGCATATATCGAGCTCCAAATACTCATCGATTGATTGACATTGCTATTGGTGAGTCGTTTGTTAGGGCTGCTTCTCTTAAATCCACCTGCAAAATTACGTGCGGTGACTTCAACCTCCCTGGAATCAACTGGCAGACAAATTCCGGTCCACTATGCTTTGACAGCACACTTAGTACCTTGGACTCACACGTTGGCAACAACATGTGCACCTGCCTACTAGAAACCACAACATTCTCGATTCGGTATTTTTCATGATGTCACACCAACATCTGTGGCACTCTACCAAAAGTTTCACAACAGTGACCATTAAATTGTCCTCTGTACCCCACCGTTTCTTGCTAAATGCGACAAATCTAAAACAGTAATTCGTTTTCAATACATAGACTATGAACACTTTGACTGAAACAGCTTCCGATTTCTAATTCAGCACTCCGACTAGACTACGTTCTTTACTAGTCTTGAACTCTCTGAAACATTACATATGTTCATTGTCACCATTAAATCTGCTCTAGATACTACTATCCCCTCCAAAACGTCTTTCAAAACAATGACTCCTTATATCACCCATAAAGCCCGGGCTAAACTGTGTAAACTAAAACGGGTATATTGCATATCTAAGGACTTCAGCATCATGTACCGAATCTACGCTGTGCTTTGGTTACATATATATACACATACCTGATTGCCACCTTCTTTTCTCCCCTTTCAGAACCCAATTCACAGTGGAAAATCCATGGCGCCTCTAGGGAACATGCACCCTATGTACACGCACATCTAGATTGTAACACGTGTAATCAGCAGTCACTGAATGGCGGAGAGGATCTTAAATCACAACACACAAGGTTGGTTTAACACCTCACACCAAGAGAGAACACGAAGTTGTTGTCACGGTACTATTTTATTTGAAAATTAAATACGCGAGGTTTCTACAGGAATAGGGTGGGTAGTGTACCAATGTCCTATGAGTCATCCTGTAAGTTTAGAGCACTCAGGGCTTGTTCTTCAGCTTCCAAAGCGTTTGTGTTTGATCGCCCTGAAACAGAAAGAAAAGAGAACGGGTTAGCAACATCATACATAGTGATTTTGACTCCGTTACAAGATCACAGCTTGTACCAAGCGCGTTCCAATTGACCTATCACAACAAATTCACTGCTGGTCTAATCAAACCACCGAAGAAACCCACTGTGCACCTTCCCTATTTGTACTCTCTTATTGAAAATGTGGTTGTGTTAAACTGTTCCTGTTGGTGACATGGTGTAAATGTGCTATCAGAAACTTACTCTTATACTTAATTTAACTGCGATAACTTTTACAGAAAAATGTGTACGCTTATGTGACAATTTGAACTAGCCTTAAAACTGGCATGCCTCCTGTAACTTACTGTTAGGTGCGCCAATATTAATTGGGAGGTTCGTGGATGCTGCTTCGATGTTGGATGTGTGTCAGTGGAGCTGGTCGACTCAAGAGTTCCTGAAAGTGCTCTACCCACCTACATCGCTGTTACTCAGTGTTGCTGATTACTTTGCCTTCCTAGCTTTTCACTGGTCGTTCTTGTTTACGATAGTTTCCGGCCAGCTTCTTTGTTGTTTCCTACAATTGCCTCAAGATTCCGTCTCTTGCAGCCTTTCCCGCCGTCATTGCTAAATCTTCCACATATTTTCGTTTGTCAGCTCTGATGCTCTTCTTCACTTCCCTGTTTGCTTCTGTGTATGCAGCTTGTGCGGTAGCTTTCCCTGCTCTTGTTCGGCTGACATTCAGTTCTGCCTTCTTGTTCCTCCTTCCTTCAATTTTTGCAAGAGTATCAACAGAGATCTATTCCTTGTGATGGTACTTCTTGTGACCCAGAACCTCGTGATATGTTAAAGTGATTGCCTCCTTAATCCCTTTCCAATTGTTCTCCAATGTTGCGTCCTTTCCATTGAGTAGATCCTGGGAGGCCTGGAACCTATCGGTGAGGGCTATCTTGAATTCGTTGAGTTTCACGGTATCCCGAAGAAAGGCCGTATTAAACTTGTGTGATGTTGTCTGCCCCGTTGTCCAGTGCTCCTTTAGTTTCAGTTTCATTTTAGTGACCAGCAAGTGGTGATCTGAGGCTATGTCAGCTCCGCTCTTGGTTCTGACATGATATGGTCAGATATGATCAATTTGGTTTTGAGTAGTGTGGTCGGGTGAAATCCATGTGGCTTTGTGTATGCGTTTGTGTGGGAATATTGTGCCACCGATGAACAGTTTGTTGAAGGCACATTGGTTTGCAAATCTCTCACCGTTTTCGTTCCATTCTCCCAGTTTATGTCGTCCCATGATGTCTTCATATCCAGTGTTGTCCATTCCAACCTTCACATTCAGGTCTCCCATAAGAATCGTCAAATCCTTTAGTGAACATTTCTCAACGATTGACTGCAGCCTTTCGTAGAATTGATCTTTAACGTCGTCATTGTAGTCATTGGTAGGTGCATAACATTGGATGACGTTCATTGTAATGTCCTCTTTCTTTGTTTTGAAGGATGCTTTAATGATCCTGGGTCCATGAGATTCCCATCCTATCACTGCCTTTTGTGAATGTTTGCACAGCATCAGCGCACCTCCCTGTGAATGTGATTGTCATCTTCCTCGTGGACAAGCTGTGCCTGATGCATGCCTTGAGACTTACTAGTCGTCATTATTGTCATCTCCTCTGATCACTAACTTGATCTATCTTACTTATCATCTCTGTTTCCTTTCCGTAGCTAGCAATTCATTCCTCTCGCAAGATTTTCACTAACAATTGACAAACTAAGTTGTCTAGTTATTTACTTAGTTCCGAAATCTTCTTCTCATTAGCATGAGAATTTTCTCATTATTCTCCACATTGCAACGAACTGATCTCCGGTCTGGCCATGTGATAGCTGCTGGTATCCAGAAACCCTACTGCCCTGAAACAAACTCATTCATTCAAATCACGGGACATGCAAACTCACAAACAACTGACTAGAATTAGACAGTTGAGTGGCTAGACCACCATTTATTGGATACTACCAAACACCTGGAACTGTACCCAAAGAACAAGAATCGAGTGCAAGGGAATCATTTGGCTTATACTAGCCGTCAAAAAGATATTGGACATATTTGATATTGTTGATAAGCTGAGGCTGTGTGAAATGAGATTTTGTTTGGTTAATTCATTTGACGTGTCCTCGCTGACTCTCTTCCATTTACGGTAAACAATCCACTTTCGGGATACTTTATCACCTCCGAAGCTATAAAAAGTTGTCTCCATTCATTGGTTGACAATCTGAAAACATTTTCGGGCATACGGAACCATTCCAAGTCAGAACCATTGCGCGATAGGTCTAGCTACCTCATTCAACTGCTCTATTTCTAGTTGCTTCGGAAGCATACATACATCCACTCACTCACAAATACAGGACTTGTGGACAAGTTACTGGATACACGCAAAGTTACTTACTAATACGGTCAAAGTTAAAGTTGCAATTTTGGAGTACTTTCAGGCTCTATTCCTTGTAGTTTTATTATACACTACTAAATTTCTTCTTTCCTAAATCCCTTTTTGTGTATCGCGTATTTTAATCTCGGTATTCACCTCCTAATCTCCCTGGCATCATGTCAAGTAATAAGGTCGCTAGTACACTTTACACTGTAACAACTAGGAAAACTTATAGAGGCATAAACCCCGGGGTCGATAGTGCATCAAAAATTCCAATATCGTGCGAACGGGTTGCTAAAAAACCCAAAAAGTCAGTCGATTGTACGCCTCTCAGTGTCCACACTTTAAACCACTCAACGCAGACACCACAGAGGAAGCAAGAAACCACTCCTATTCCTAAAAAGACCAGTAAGTTAGTTAAGAGTAGGAGAAAAGAACGCCCCAAGGCTCGGTCGACACAGAAACAGCATAAGGACGACTGTTTTGCCTGCTCATCACCAGTCAAAACCAGCGACCATGCTTTCGAATGCAATTTCTGCAGTTCATGGGTACATTGTCACTGCGACAATACAGTACCTAAAGAGTACTACGGTTTCATGCTGAGTCACCCCTGCCTATGGTTCTGGTACATTTACCCTTGGTGTAGAGTTTCTGAGGCACTGACAAAGCCACAGGTCCCAACTAAAACCAGCCCCAAAGTCCAAACAACCAAAGCAAAATCGCCTGACACTAAACCGGTAAAACAAGTGACCAAGACTACAACAACCCTGCCTAACACACCGACAAAACTGCCGGTTGTTGTTAACCCCCCAGTATCTGCCAGTATCTACCCTTGGTGTAGAGTTTCTGAGGCACTGACAAAGTAACAGGTCCAAACTAATCGCCAGAAATACTTGTTCTTCACGATTTTTGTCATATTACAATGCATTTGCTGCTCCCATTTGTCCTGAAATAGCTGTACTTGAATTCTGAGTTTATCCTGCTCGAATCTTTACGTGTAGCCTGAAGAAATACTATGGTCACACTACCCATTTTTATTGACCCACATCGTTCTTAAGGTATTATTGTTTCAAAAAGCACATTGATCAATGTCTTCAACCTGCAAATACTTGGGAATATCCGTGCCGTATCATTTATATTGTTACTAATTACCTTCGAAATTACATCAAAACATTTCTTTTCGACATACTATTTTCGCACGCACCTTCATATAGTATGTAAGTCACATTCTTTCCTGTTCATTAAGAAGCTTTATTGTTGATTTTGTAATCACAACAAATTCTAAACATTTGCTTGAGCAGTCTTCACGCTTTCAATGTCGAACTACATGGTTGACTGATTGCGTACAGTGGTTTGTTCTGTTATTAGGCAGATGCTTTTCCTGCCTGTCTGTTTTGACACGCATCAATATCCCTGCCCTAAACTACCAACCGGTATACATCAGTTTTATTGTAGTGGAGAATCAACTTGCGGAATAGTTCTACTCGCAACTAAACGACGTCGTCGGCTTATAAAGCTATCGGATGTTAAAGTGAACCGCGGCAGTCCACGTGACTTTCGTGACTTGAGAATCGAGACTCGAGTTAGCGTTGGTCGGAGTCGTCATTAACCGCGGTGATGCGTACGGTTTTCTTTAGATACTGCTCTTCATTAAGCTTTAATTTGTGCTCGTGCCAATTTAGTTCCACTCAAGTAGGTAGACTGAGCAAAACGGAGAGATACTTGGGTGGGTTATGATTCCACCACATAAGAAATTGTGTATTCCTTTTCGTTCGTGTGGGATCATCGACTAGATCGGGAGTTGACAATCATTGCTGTTGGGCTCCAACGAGGATGGTATGCACAGACATGTCAGTGAATTACAGTGCTGTCTTCTCGTCAGCCAGACATCTAAGGTTTTGCTTACTGACTGACTAACCAAGAAGTTGACAGTTCAGGCTTCTGGCGTATTTGTGATCATTTTTTATTCCTAATCACATCATCACAGTACATAATTGTGTACCAAGTTTCTTCTTCCAAGATAAATTTTCTTTTGTTTGTTATACACAACAGTTACGATGGTGATCGTCGTCAATTTTTCGACGGGTAGGTCTACGAATTTTCGCTTCTTGTTACTGGCATTGGTAATGTGTGGATATCTGTTTTTCCCACCTCTTGGGTAAAACACCTGACCGTTCGTTTCCAGGCCACCGCCAAGCGCCCAAGTCACCAGGGGTCGTGGGGGCCCACCACCAAGAGGATACCCGTAAGCTTTATGTTTATTATATTAACTTGATGTTAAAGTCGTTTCAATCCTAAATAAAACAGAGTAATGTATTTGGAATTCCTTTTTGTATATTGGATCTAGCAATACTCTAGTGTTGCTTCATTCTGTTGATAATTAAAGCAATCATATCAACACATGTATTCATAACTGTATTGGCATTTCATGGGCCTAATTAAATAGACATGTAGAAACGTATTTTCTCGAACAGTATTGTAGTAGGCTGCATCCAAAGTTTAATGATCATGTTATTAAAATATAAGATAAGCATTTCTATCTTTTCAAGGCCAGTCAGTCAGTTACAACGTGGAACGTTGTACATGAGTACATAAGTTCAGGTTGCCATACCGCATCAGTACAGAGACGCACGTTTCAGTACAAATCCCATAGTGGTAGCGATAGTAGAAGCATTAGCAGTAATGGAGAAGATTATGGTTCGAAGATGTGATACGAGAAGTATAGTTCAGTGATATAAATTTAGGAAGAGAAATTCAGAAGGTTAGAATTTGAGAGAACACAATGAATGAATGCCATCTTGAAAGATATCGAACCATGTCATTCAAGGTCTCCAACCATCGGTTACTTTCGTCTCGCGGACCCCAACCAGGTAGCCTACATCTACCAACATGACTCATCGTTCTCCAATCGACCTGCGTTGCATGGTAGGATCTACAGGAATATATGTTCCAGCCAATATAGCTCGGTTGGATCATTACGATAGGCAAGACCGACCACCACGTCAAGGTAGCAGCTACGGTCGGGATCTTTTCAAGGTACCTGAAAATTACTGACGCTTCACAATTCCTTCATCAGCATTTACTAGCAATAGGAAGAGCAACTATTAGACATAAGTTGATGCAAATTGTGCTATTCTAGTTTAAGTAATTTGGATACTGTTATGTGCTGTACGGTAAGAGTATCGGATTTAGAATATGGTGGTTTTCAACTCTTGACTTATGACCACCCAGACCGTTCTGAAGTAAAGGACGCTACGAGTTATTTATTGGCGACCCAAATGATCTAATTCCATTGTAATAGGTTATCACACGTTAACCACTCACATTTTCTAAAAACGTTTTTTTCCAGTCCACCCAATTCTTCGCAACCGCATGAGCTGAGAAAAGAAAATCCGTCTCCCGAAAGAAATATGTCAGAGAGAGCTCGTCAAAAAAGAGCCATCCAATGAATAAACCAATGTGAGTATCTTCATAAAACCGCAGAATGCTTTTTGTTGCCTATCAGTTCGTATTAACTTACTGATTTTTTTAATTTTGTATTTTAGATTCGATCCCCGACTATAGCTGCTGCCTTGTGGTGGTCGGACTTGCCTATCGTAGTGACCTGACCGAGCTATATTGGCTGGAACATATGTTCCTGTAGGTCCTATCGTGCAATGCAGGTCGATTGGAGGACGATGAGAGTAAAAGCAACTACTCAAGGTCTGAGGGTGAAGTCGTACTGCTGATTGTAGAGAAGTTTGACAGCAGTAAGTCTTTCCTCTCGGACAACCTGCATATGCAGCGATGCTGCCTTCTCACAAGGAAGGAAGGGGTTAGAAGAGGTCGACCCTACAAATGTCACACCTTATCTCACGGATTTCGGTGTCCGGCGGCATGGCCTTCTGAACAGGAGCGTAGCTAATACTTTAAAAACTTCTCACGCTCTCAGGTCTCTAAGACAAACACTGATCTACCTTCCTTTTCAGGTTCTTCAAGAAACAAACTTATACGGTTTGGGCAGCCAGGAATTGTTTTTCGCCTCATACCCGTAACAGCACCCCTAAACCAAATCGGTCAAAATCAAATCCTTCCTACACCTAACATCTCTCTTATCTCCACGTTTCACCCTTCTCACATCCTTTTAACACCTTGCACCATTAATGCAAACGACTCGAGTTCACGAAACGTTAATCCTGGTGTCCTGAAACCCCGCTTCTAATATACCTACAGTGTGTCGAACAGGACAATAGGCTTCCCTAGGTTGACTTCAGAATCTCGCGCTATCGATGTATGCGGCGTCTCCGAAACGCGCATACAGGATCCGAGTAGTGTCATTCATTTTACATCATGATGTCAGAAGAAAGAACCAGCTAGATTTACTCTTCGTGTATCTGGAAGCCCTGCTGCTGCTTCCCGGGGCCTCGCTGGTGTAGGTGTAGCATTAATTCCCACACTGGATCCTAGTTGGTAGTTGCTTATGCGCTGTTCGACTGAACGGGACAGTAGGAACTCTGGAAGATAGGGAAACTCTCCGTTGCCTCTTTGTTGTCTCTGCCTACGCTCCCACTGACTGCAGTTCAGACGAGGTTAAAGATGAGTTTTACAGAAAGCTTTTAGAACTCCTCCAAAATCTTATGCTCTCTGATATAGTAATAGCAGCTGGTGACTTCCATGCTTAAGTAGGTAGACTAAGTGAAAAGGAAAGACACCTGGGTGGATCTTATGGTGTCGCGGCTGACCGAACAGATAATGGCGACCGCTGGCTGCAGCTATGCTCGAATATGTGCCTATTTCTAGCAAACACTATCTTCAAGCACAAAGTGGATCATCGTTTGACACGGCGACCTCCAATGTCGTCCCAACACTGGACCTAACTAGGTAGTTTGAGACCTTGAACGACTGGGCTCAAAAACGTTTGCAATGGCTCAGGTGCATCCACTCTTTGTGTTCTCCCGAATTCTAACCGTTTAACGTGAATTACTCATCACCTCTATCTTTCTCTTTCTAAAGTTATCTCACTGACCTATACCTCTTGTATAATATATTCGAACCCTAATCTTCATAACCGCTAATAGTTATACTATCTGTACCACTATGGGATTTGAAGTGACAATTGCGTCTCTGTGTTATATGGTATGGCAACCTGAAATAATGTACCTTCGTACGAAGTTCTACGTTTTATCTGACTGACTAAGATTCGACTTTTCTATGGATATATCAAAGTAAGTATAAATAAAACTGTTGAAACCACAGTTAATCATACGGTTCCTCATATTATAACCCCGCGAAACCTTTGGGCTCCGGGGAGAGTATGGTTGCAAAGCTGAAAATTGAAGGAATTGGCTTCCGTTAGGAAACGAGTTCTAGTTGGGGATGGCAAATCAATAGATGAAGTAGTAAAACTTCAGTTGAGGTGGTTGGGACATGTGCTACGTATGCACAACCACCGACTGCCGCGACGAGTTGTGTATTGCAGTGTAGGAGTAGGTTGGAAGTATGTAGGGGCAGCCAAAACATGACAGAAATCCATGAAGTCACTGATAAGTGAACTGAGTCATGTTGATAGATGTAGGCTACCTGGTTGGGGTCCGCGAGACGAAGCTCATCAATAGTTAGAGACTTCGAGTGGCAATGACTTATATGCATCCACCCTTTGTGTTCTCTCTAATTCTGACCTGAATTCCTCGTAATCTTCATCTTTCTCCTAAATTTAACTTACTGAATGATACTTCTCGAGTAATATTTTCGCCCTCTAATCTTCTCCATTACTGCTAATACTTTGACAATCGCTATCTCTCTCGGATTTGAACTGACAGTTGCGTCTCAGCGCTGATTTAGTATGGCAACCTGAACTGATGTACTTACGTACGAAGTCCTGCGTTGTATCTGTCTGTCATACTAAAACGTTTGTTTACTTACGGTTTCAGACAAAGCATTAACAGGATTGTGAAAATACCGAGCAGACCACACCATGGGGTACGGCTGGTAGAAAAGTCACAGTTACGGCA
>OX103971.1:30073269-30115952 GCA_944470395.2 Schistosoma turkestanicum | reverse complement strand
GGAGATTATTCTGACTGCTACAGTTAATATTATTATCAGGGGTAAGAGAATAATTGAGACTGAGGGAAAAACATGGACTAAACACTTCAAAAACAATGGATACCGCAGGCAGCAGCCATAACTATGCTCGGATAAGTGCCTATTTCTAGCAAACACTAACTTTAAGCACAAGGTGGATCATCGTTTGACATGGCGACCTCCAGTGTCGTCACAACACTGGACCTCACTAGGTCACATCGCTATCATTCACCGATGGAGAGATCAGACGGATGGCTGGGAACTGGACTAAATACCATCCAACTGCATGGAAATTCGTGGGAAACTAGTGGACGTACCCTCGACACTGCAAACGATTTTCAGCAGTGTCATTCAAGGTCTCCAACTATCGGTTACTTCCGTCCCACGGACCCCAACCAGGTAGCCAACACCTATCAACATGTTTCAGTCTGTTTGTCAGTGACTTCTTCGATTCCTGCCATGTTTTGGTTCTGGGCCCCTAGCTTTCCGCGAAGCTATTCCTGTACCATAAGACATCGCTCATGATGACACAGTTCTATTTGGTGAAGTCGCTGACAAAATGAAGAGTCTTCTAACCAGTCCAAGCAACAATTCAAGGGCGTTCGAAATGCGACTATACCCAGCCCGGAAATGACTAGTGAAAAAGGCTATTTAAAAAAAGCACACAATTTATTTACATGTTATCAAGAAACTTTCTAGATATACCATTCTATAGATAAAACATTCCATCAATCTGTGATGCATGAATTTTGAAACGACCACCACCATCCAACAAAACAGATGGTTGGTCTAATCCTGACAACCAATCTCGTGCACGAAAAGCAGCTAAATGGGAATAATAGGTTGGTGCTGGATACGATACGCTACGAGAACATCTCATATAAGCGTAGCACAGATAATAAGTGAACATTTGTAAAGCGTCAGATGTCCAGTTACTATCATCGTATAGCACATGGTAGTGTGCAGGTTTGGAGGTCCCCTGTATTAAATGAAGATAAGCTAAGCAACAGAACTAACCTGAATGCCGTCCTGAGAGCACAGATAAAAGTCGAATTCTCTTGGATGAGTTATTTCCGTATCGACGACTGTTCCCGGTTCCACATTTCGCGCTCTATACAGACAATAAAGTGTCATTGTAGAAAGGTAAGAAAGGGTATGCATAAATAAAGAGTAAACACAAATATACTACCTGGGATCAGAAGGCTTGAAGCGAATATGATGACGTTTCTGCACGACAATATAAGTTATAGCTGGCTCTTCTCCAGAACGTACGTCTGAGCATGCTCTCTGGATAGCAGCCAGCTCTTCAACTAGAACATTTTCGAACTGTCCCTCTGAAACTCCATCGCGATAAAATATCATACGGGTAGGGAAGCGACCATTAGTATTCCGCAAATAAAGCTGTAATGGGAAAGCGGTTGTCGGCAGAAATTCAAGAAATAAGACTAAGTACTTACCAATAACAGTTCCTTGACAATCAGGCGCATGTCGTCAATGATTTCTCTTGCAGTCTTATTACCTTTTCCACTTGTCGCTTGCTGACGAACTACGACTCCGTATCGCATAAGATCCGGCGAAATGCTACCAATAACCGCTGCAACTGACTTTCGGACTTGTTGAGTTTGAGTAGGAGCTGGATGAGTAACGTCTGCTCCAAAGACCATTAGGAGTTCATCGCTGTTTCTAATAAGATCTGGAATCTGCCAATTAACACCACCAAGTTTTCCATTGAGTTTTAACAAAAGGTTTGCTAGAATTCACTCATGAAATAACGAATATTTACTTACGAAAAACATTCGGTTTATCAAGGGTACGACCACGCACACACTGTGTGCGAATGCCCATCTGCAGGTCACTTAGTCGTTTAATAGCAGGATAGGCATGTTCATCATAGAGAATAAGTAGTAAGAATGCACATCCACGTCGAGAAAACTCCTCAAATCTTCTGTTGAGTTCACCAATAGGACAATGTGACAAATGTGGTTGGGGGCTAAGACGAATTCCAACTCGATCTGCTGCTCGTGGCAATTCGCGCATAACTTTCTGCACATGTGCTTGAGATCTCTGAATACAAAACATGAGATATAGTAGTTGTGAGCCATTTTTTCCAAAAGCGAGTTCTGAAAGTACCGATTATATATTAGCAACAGGTTTATTTATTTTATATAGCTAGCGATCTGAAGAAAAACGAATTAACCAACGTACCCTATCCGGTGGGACGCAAAGTATCGCCCAAAGTAACTCAGCTCCTCGACCAGCAGGATCATGAAAACCAGGTGACGTCCAATTTCCTGGCTTGAGCGAGACAACACCGGAGCGACCGAAAGCTGCACTCGGAGGTTGAATAACTCTGGCGCTTACATCTATAGGTCTTGATTGCACCGTTAAACCGAATTGCTTTATCAAAGGATGTGACCTAGAACAAAAGCCGAATACTCAGATATTTCAGAAATGGAGGGATGACATTTGGAAGTAAAATAGTACATGTTTATTTGAAGACTCGACACCGATTACCTTTTTATAAATTTTGAACAATATAAATTGCTTACAGGTGATTGAAGTTTGAATTCTTACTTTAACATGCTGCTCGAAAAGTTCTGTAGTTCTTGAAAACGTTCTTGTGGCCTAACTGCCGCACAACGAATTACTTCGCTGGCTACATCAGCTTTCGTTGCATTAGGTGCTTGAAATGGAAGAATATTTAATAATTCCATCGGCATATACACTTCACGTTTAAGATCGACCTGGGGAATACAACAATAAATCCACATTACCTTTACACATGGGAGATCAGGATATTTCAACTTTATTTGGTGGTGTTCATAGAAGTATGCGGCAACAGACTGTTTCCGCTCCTCAATTATAAGCTGGTTAGCCGGCAGAGATGATATTCCATGCACGGTGAACCGTCTGGAATATGCATTGCCTAGAACGGTGTTATGAGAGTAAACAAAAGAGCTACATACCTTTGTCACTTTTATAAAACTTATCCGTTTCGACACGTATTCTTCTTAAATCATAAGCCATTTGGGTACTGCATCTAGCCATATTATCTCCGTACTTTTCATACATGACGTCGGCTAGATTGCCAGCTGTGAAGAATGCCTTGCATGTCTTCAAAAGTCAATTAGGTTAGAATCTCAGGAATTACCATGTTCAGATTGATACGAACCTTCCATTGTGGTCTAACACTAGTGATAAAACCTCTATGTATGGTGAATAGTTTATCTGTGACCACTCTAACTAGCTCATAATGAAACAAAGCAGATCGTCTGAGGGAAACAAATGACTGCTTTGAGACTGTCTTTAACATACAATCCAACAACCTGATTGACTCCTAGAAAGTACTTTTAGAAAATATAGGCATTACTTGCGGCATGTTTAGAGATGTGGCTTCCGGACTTGTAACAAAATGGTTTATATCCGCAGTGGATACTTTTTGGACCTCCATAATTCGATAACTCAACAGCAACTGATCTCGACCAAGTGGATCTTTTATATTTATCTCTTTTTCTACAGCGTCTGTATTTATTCCTGGTAAGGGTGATTCAGAGTATACTGCATGCCCACCGTCGTAGATTATGGGATCTGTAAAGCTGAAAAAGCATGACTAATAATGACATCCGAACGGAAGTGTATTGCAAATTTATGGAGGATGTTTCGATAATGGATGACTTGGCATTTTTGGTAGGAAACCCCGAGATTTATTTACATCAAGCCATAATGTTGTATACACAATTAGACACAAAACTGTGGTTTAGAGTAATTTATAGTGAATTGTGGCACGTTTAATAACTGTTGCAATCTTATATCCCAAGGAAATGTGAAATTCAGTTATGTGCATCTGTTACGCGGATATCAAGTTCCAGATTCTTAGGACTGTTTTACAGGAAATTGAAGCTAACTGTTAACTAGGACAAATGTGAGATGGTAAACAATCATGAAAAAACATCACGAAAGCACACTGTCATAGTGAACACTTACGAATCAACAACTTGCTGAATTAATGCTTGCTTTTCTTTTGATGGCATTCGTATTTCAGTTTTAGTGCCGTCATTTGCATTGACTCGATAAACAGTACTAGCCTCCAGGAAGTACATGTAAACTGTCTTAGGCAGGAATTGAAAGTCCCAGCAATTTGCCGTAACTGTGACTTTTCTACCAGCCGTACCCCCATGGTCTGGTCTGCTCGGTATTTTCACAATCCTGTCAATGCTTTGTCTGAAACCGTAAGTAAACAAACGTTTTAGTATGACAGACAGATACAACGCAGGACTTCGTACGTAAGTACATCAGTTCAGGTTGCCATACTAAATCAGCGCTGAGACGCAACTGTCAGTTCAAATCCGAGATAGCGATAGTCAAAGTATTAGCAGTAATGGAGAAGATTAGAGGGCGAAAATATTACTCGAGAAGTATCATTCAGTAAGTTAAATTTAGGAGAAAGATGAAGATTACGAGGAATTCAGGTCAGAATTAGAGAGAACACAAAGGGTAGATGCATATAAGTCATTGCCACTCGAAGTCTCTAACTATTGATGAGCTTCGTCTCGCGGACCCCAACCAGGTAGCCTACATCTATCAACATGACTCAGTTCACTTATCAGTGACTTCATGGATTTCTGTCATGTTTTGGCTGCCCCTACATACTTCCAACCTACTCCTACACTGCAATACACAACTCGTCGCGGCAGTCGGTGGTTAGGCATACGTAGCACATGTCCCAACCACCTCAACTGAAGTTTTACTACTTCATCTATTGATTTGCCATCCCCAACTAGAACTCGTTTCCTAACGGAAGCCAATTCCTTCAATTTTCAGCTTTGCAACCATACTCTCCCCGGAGCCCAAAGACTCAAAGGTTTCGCGGGGTTATAATATGAGGAACCGTATGATTAACTGTGGTTTCAACAGTTTTATTTATACTTACTTTGATATATCCATAGAAAAGTCGAATCTTAGTCAGTCAGATAAAACGTAGAACTTCGTACGAAGGTACATTATTTCAGGTTGCCATACCATATAACACAGAGACGCAATTGTCACTTCAAATCCCATAGTGGTACAGATAGTATAACTATTAGCGGTTATGAAGATTAGGGTTCGAATATATTATACAAGAGGTATAGGTCAGTGAGATAACTTTAGAAAGAGAAAGATAGAGGTGATGAGTAATTCACGTTAAACGGTTAGAATTCGGGAGAACACAAAGAGTGGATGCACCTGAGCCATTGCAAACGTTTTTGAGCCCAGTCGTTCAAGGTCTCAAACTATCTAGTTTGGTCCAGCGTTGTGACGACTTTGGAGTTTGCCATGTCAAGAGATGCTTTTCCGTAAGCGTAAAGTTAGTGTTTGCTAGAAATAGGCACATATTCGAGCATAGCTGCAGCCAGCGGTCGCCATTATCTGTTCGGTCAGCTGCGACAACATATAATCCACCCAGGTGTCTTTCCTTTTCACTTAGTCTACCTACTTAAGCATGAAAGTCACCAGCTGCTATTACTATATCAGAACGCGTAACATTTTGGAGTAGTTCTGAAAGCTTTCTGTAACTGACCTTCTACCTCATTTGAACTACAGTCAGTGGGAGCACAGGCAGAGACAACAAACAGGCAACGGCGAGTGTACTTATCTTTCAGAGTCCTTACTGTCCCGTTAAGTCGGACAGCGCATAAGCAACTACCAACTAGGATCCAGTGTGGGAATTAATGCTACACCTACACCAGCGAGGCCCCGGGAAGCAGCAGCAGGGCTTCCAGATACACGAAGAGTAAATCTAGCTGGTTCTTTCTTCTGACATCATGATGTAAAATGAATGACACTACTCGGATCCTGTATGCGCGTTTCGGAGACGCCGCATACATCGATAGCGCGAGATTCTGAAGTCAAACCTAGGGAAGCCTATTGTCCTGTTCGACACACTGTAGGTATATTAGAAGCGGGGTTTCAGGACACCAGGGTTAACGTTTCGTGAACTCGAGTCGTTTGCATTAATGGTGCAAGGTGTTAAAAGGATGTGAGAAGGGTGAAACGTGGAGATAAGAGAGATGTTAGGTGTAGGAAGGATTTGATTTTGACCGATTTGGTTTAGTGTGCTGTTACGGGTATGAGGGCGAAAAACAATTCCTGGCTGCCCAAACCATATAAGTTTGTTTCTTGAAGAACCTGAAAAGGAAGGTAGATCAGTGTTTGTCTTAGAGACCTGAGAGCGTGAGAAGTTTTTAAAGTATTAGCTACGCTCCTGTTCAGAAGGCCATGCCGCCGGACACCGAAATCCGTGAGATAAGGTGTGACATTTGTAGGGTCGACCTCTTCTAACCCCTTCCTTCCTTGTGAGAAGGCAGCATCGCTGCATATGCAGGTTGTCCGAGAGGAAAGACTTACTGCTGTCACACCTCTCTACAATCAGCAGTACGACTTCACCCTCAGACCTTGAGTAGTTGCTTTTAGTCTCATCGTCCTCCAATCGACCTGCATTGCACGATAGGACCTACAGGAACATATGTTCCAGCCAATATAGCTCGGTCAGGTCACTACGATAGGCAAGTCCGACCACCACAAGGCAGCAGCTATAGTCGGGGATCGAATCTAAAATACAAAATTAAAAAAATCGGTAAGTTAATACGAACTGATAGGCAACAAAAAGCATTCTGCGGTTTTATGGAGATACTCACATTGGTTTATTCATTGGATGGCTCTTTTTTTGACGAGCTCTCTCTGACATATTTCTTTCGGGAGACGGATTTTCTTTTCTCAGCTCATGCATTTGCGAAGAATTGGGTGGACTGGAAAAAAACATTTTTAGAAAATGTGAGTGGTTAACTTGTGATAACCTATTACAATGGAATTACGTCATTTGGGTCGCCAATAAATAACTCGTAGCATTCTTTGCTTCAAAACGGTTTGAGTGGTCATAAGTCAAGGGTTGAGAACTACCACACGCTGGTTATGCTGTAGCTGTAGTCTGAGAACAGAACTGTACTCCTCCGCTCAGAACTTGGTTCATGACTCTTAATGTAAGTCGATAATCTAATCAGTTTAGAAGATGCTACCGAGATCCATTGATTCTTCCTAACCTATTTCACCTTAGACATGTGCTACAGAACGAGTGGCAATTTTCTATTGGGCCCCGCCTCATCGATGGCTGATAGCGATGTGATCTTGTTCGGTTCAGCGTTGTGACAACTTTAGAACTCGCACTGCTAAAAGTTGTTTACTTTTATGCCCAATCTTAGTATTGGCTAGAAATAGGCAGTTCCGTGAGCATAGCTGCAGCACACGGTCGTTATTTTTTGACCTGAGTCGCGACACCATAAGACCCACCCAAGTATCTCTCCGTTTTGCTCAGTCTATCTACTTGAATGGAACTAAATTGGCACGAGCACCACTTAGAGCTTAATGAAGAGCAGTATCTAAAGACAACCGTATGCATCACCGCGGTTAATGGCGACTTCGACCAACGCTAACTCGAGTCTCGATTCTCAAGTTACGAAAGTCACGTGGACTCCCACGGTTCACTTTAACATCCAACAGCTATGCAAGAGAACAATATTGATTAGTTACGTGTAGCGGTTTGTTAGTTCACTTAGCAGCCACAAAAGCATACAGGAAATGTAAATCAGTTTTCGTACACTGTGATGTCAGAAGATAACGAAATTAAACGAGTCTTCAATCATATACGTGTGACATACCTATCTGTCATGCCACTGATCTGTGATAGCCGCTCACGACAATCGAAACTAGTGGTCGTGTACCAAATGAATGGACTAAACAAAATCTCATTTAGTACGGCTTCAGATCATTTCGGTTTATCCCCCCCAGTGCTTATTTTTCATAATACCGAGTACATGTCAATTATGAACAGATTTCGCAGTATTTTCAAGCTGAGTTTTTACTAAAAGTCTGGCTGTAGGTAGCGGCAGTAAAAATTTCATTGCACGAACATTATTTCTACATATATCCAAAGGTTGGGCATGTATTGTCAGCTCAATCCAATCAGGTTGAATATGTTCAAAAACATCTTCAGAGTTTTCATGACTGTACTTATTGAACTTCTCTTAGGACGTGAATCAATTTCGGTCTCTCAGTTGATCCAGCTTCATCAATCACGTGCAGAGGTAATGATTACCATCCGCTGACGATTCGATGGAAAATTCCTTAGTCAGCCAGAGTTAAATTTTTTGTCTGCTTGTGAACTTCTTTAGAATATCCTATTAAATTCACTGTTTCGGAATTTGGTACTCTTCGTAAGGAAAGACTGTTTTTTTACTAATTGCAATCTCTAAATCATACTGTAAGCGGCTGAGTAAGCATGTTGCGGGTGTCTTGGCAGAATCGCGGCCTCAGCACAGTTTTGGAAACATGAGCCTCAGAAGTAGCAAGCGTTTAAAAGCAACCTTAGTGTTACATGGGTGGTTTGAGATCGTCTTCCACACCATCAATGTTTGCTGGTCAGTAACTCCACCCTCCCTCCTTGTGTTGTTAGGCTCATGTCAAATGATTAGAAGAAACTATTTTATGTTCTACTTGGTGCTCAGTGTCTCACGTCCTGTTGAGAAACACTACTTTTGCAAGTTCCTTTCTCAAGCTTGTCTGGCTGTTACAACTTATGAACTATTGGTTAGGCATCAATGCAATACAGTTAACAGTTATGAAGCTATAAGTATTTAGATGTAATGACGGAGATGTGCTTAACGAAATAAGCAGGAAATTTAAAAAGTATTATGGTTAAAAGTGGGGCAATAGATAACACTAAGGGATCAATGGTAAGTCATTAGAGTGTAAGTGAGAACAGTAAAACTGATGATAGGCAATATGAAACTCACACAGTTGCGAGCGTTGATAAAGTTGTGTCCAGGAAAGTAGAGTGCGTTCTAATCAACCAGTTTACAGTTGAACAGTGTCGATCGGCTCAGTGAGTAGCCTGTCTATTTCAAGTAAAAACTTAAGAGACTTATTTTCAACTAGAAAACTTTAATGCTACTTAAGAGGGTAAAAAATAACTAATTAAAACGCAGCACTGAGTTCATTGTAGTTTGTGTGCAGAGCTAAAAATATGGAAGCAGAGCGTGAGTGAGTTCACGCGTGCAGATGAGTCAGTGCAACTGAGAGCTTCATAAAGAAGTACAAACTCACGTAACCGACATTCCATGCTCATTTTTGAGGGAAGCCTATTCCATATCAGTGCATACCTACTGAGGAAGAAGTTTCCTCGAGTTTTGGATTTGTACTTTTCAAGTTAGACCGCAGATACTTTATCTCTAAGGTTGTGTATACATGGGCCTTGGAAAAGGACTAGACTGCAAGAGTAGTATGTGAGATTGTGCAAGAGTTTAAAGTAAAGGATTAAATTGGACTTAAGCCTTCTTTTCCATAATGGATCAAACCCGAGTTCATTACATCGAGTTAGATAGTCAATGAGTGAGTTATGATTTAGGATGTTTCAAGTAAAATTCCTTTGTATTCCTTCAAGCTTCAATATATCGGACAGGCGTAAGTTGGAAAATAAGAATGAGCAGTATTCAACAATAGGTCTTACGCACGTTTTGCATTGAATTATTCTGGATTTTCTATGAAGGAATTTACGAAAGATGAAACCATTCATTCTTCTCGTTAGGGAAACTTTATTGGGGATATGATCAGAGAAGTTAAGGTTGTGCGAATAATGCACTTCCAGATCAGTTACAGATGTGAGTTTGAGCAGTATATTTCTGCTGAGAGTGAGATCGATTTTGGAAGACGTGTCTGCAAACACATCCAACCACATTTCTCAGTATTAAGTTCTAGGTTCCACTGCTTACACCAGACATCTACAGTTCATGCTGGAATATGTTCAACAATTTCCTAAGTCAGATTTGTTAGTTTTATAAACTACTCTCAGGTCGTCAGCGTAGAGGTAGGTTTTGCCAGTGTTGAAACAAATGCATATGCTGTTGATGTAGATTATGAAAAGCAGTGGACCCAAAACACTGCCATGCATAACACCACTGGTAATCGATCCACATGTAGATGTATTAGAGTTGATTTTGGTAATCTGGTATCTATTCGTGAGGAACGACCTAATACATTGTGACAGGTGGCCACTAATACCGACGGAATGAAGTTTGGTGATTAGGAGATTGTGAGTTACATTATCGAAAGCCTTTTTGATATCAAATTACAACACCACTAGTTGCTTTTGATCGCGTATGCTGGTAACCTCATTCAAGGAATCTACCAGACATGTGGTGCATGACCTAGTTCTTATGAAGCCATGTTGTGAGGGGTCAATGAGACGTTCCTTGAGTATGTGATCAGATAGTTGACCTTTCATTACTTTCTCCGTTACACGTGAGATAACTGGGGTGGTATTAATCGGTCTGTAGTTCTAGACTAAGTCTTTCGGTCCAGATTTATGTACAGGGATAATGTGAGTTAATTTCCACGATTCGGGGTATATACCAGACTCTAGAGATAATGTAAAAATTTTGAGCGAAAGCGCTTGAAGGTTTGGTCCTGCCATTTTACAAAGTATGGAAGGCATCTCATTCGCACCACAGCTGCCATTGGTTTTGAGGGTTTTAATGGTGGCTTGCATATTGCTACGATCAAATTTGATGGTACGGAGATTATTCTGACTGCTACAGTTAATATTATTATCAGGGGTAAGAGAATAATTGAGACTGAGGGAAAAACATGGACTAAACACTTCAAAAACAATGGATACCGCAGGCAGCAGCCATAACTATGCTCGGATAAGTGCCTATTTCTAGCAAACACTAACTTTAAGCACAAGGTGGATCATCGTTTGACATGGCGACCTCCAGTGTCGTCACAACACTGGACCTCACTAGGTCACATCGCTATCATTCACCGATGGAGAGATCAGACGGATGGCTGGGAACTGGACTAAATACCATCCAACTGCATGGAAATTCGTGGGAAACTAGTGGACGTACCCTCGACACTGCAAACGATTTTCAGCAGTGTCATTCAAGGTCTCCAACTATCGGTTACTTCCGTCCCACGGACCCCAACCAGGTAGCCAACACCTATCAACATGTTTCAGTCTGTTTGTCAGTGACTTCTTCGATTCCTGCCATGTTTTGGTTCTGGGCCCCTAGCTTTCCGCGAAGCTATTCCTGTACCATAAGACATCGCTCATGATGACACAGTTCTATTTGGTGAAGTCGCTGACAAAATGAAGAGTCTTCTAACCAGTCCAAGCAACAATTCAAGGGCGTTCAAAATGCGACTATACCCAGCCCGGAAATGACTAGTGAAAAAGGCTATTTAAAAACAGCACACAATTTATTTACATGTTATCAAGAAACTTTCTAGATATACCATTCTATAGATAAAACATTCCATCAATCTGTGATGCATGAATTTTGAAACGACCACCACCATCCAACAAAACAGATGGTTGGTCTAATCCTGACAACCAATCTCGTGCACGAAAAGCAGCTAAATGGGAATAATAGGTTGGTGCTGGATACGATACGCTACGAGAACATCTCATATAAGCGTAGCACAGATAATAAGTGAACATTTGTAAAGCGTCAGATGTCCAGTTACTATCATCGTATAGCACATGGTAGTGTGCAGGTTTGGAGGTCCCCTGTATTAAATGAAGATAAGCTAAGCAACAGAACTAACCTGAATGCCGTCCTGAGAGCACAGATAAAAGTCGAATTCTCTTGGATGAGTTATTTCCGTATCGACGACTGTTCCCGGTTCCACATTTCGCGCTCTATACAGACAATAAAGTGTCATTGTAGAAAGGTAAGAAAGGGTATGCATAAATAAAGAGTAAACACAAATATACTACCTGGGATCAGAAGGCTTGAAGCGAATATGATGACGTTTCTGCACGACAATATAAGTTATAGCTGGCTCTTCTCCAGAACGTACGTCTGAGCATGCTCTCTGGATAGCAGCCAGCTCTTCAACTAGAACATTTTCGAACTGTCCCTCTGAAACTCCATCGCGATAAAATATCATACGGGTAGGGAAGCGACCATTAGTATTCCGCAAATAAAGCTGTAATGGGAAAGCGGTTGTCGGCAGAAATTCAAGAAATAAGACTAAGTACTTACCAATAACAGTTCCTTGACAATCAGGCGCATGTCGTCAATGATTTCTCTTGCAGTCTTATTACCTTTTCCACTTGTCGCTTGCTGACGAACTACGACTCCGTATCGCATAAGATCCGGCGAAATGCTACCAATAACCGCTGCAACTGACTTTCGGACTTGTTGAGTTTGAGTAGGAGCTGGATGAGTAACGTCTGCTCCAAAGACCATTAGGAGTTCATCGCTGTTTCTAATAAGATCTGGAATCTGCCAATTAACACCACCAAGTTTTCCATTGAGTTTTAACAAAAGGTTTGCTAGAATTCACTCATGAAATAACGAATATTTACTTACGAAAAACATTCGGTTTATCAAGGGTACGACCACGCACACACTGTGTGCGAATGCCCATCTGCAGGTCACTTAGTCGTTTAATAGCAGGATAGGCATGTTCATCATAGAGAATAAGTAGTAAGAATGCACATCCACGTCGAGAAAACTCCTCAAATCTTCTGTTGAGTTCACCAATAGGACAATGTGACAAATGTGGTTGGGGGCTAAGACGAATTCCAACTCGATCTGCTGCTCGTGGCAATTCGCGCATAACTTTCTGCACATGTGCTTGAGATCTCTGAATACAAAACATGAGATATAGTAGTTGTGAGCCATTTTTTCCAAAAGCGAGTTCTGAAAGTACCGATTATATATTAGCAACAGGTTTATTTATTTTATATAGCTAGCGATCTGAAGAAAAACGAATTAACCAACGTACCCTATCCGGTGGGACGCAAAGTATCGCCCAAAGTAACTCAGCTCCTCGACCAGCAGGATCATGAAAACCAGGTGACGTCCAATTTCCTGGCTTGAGCGAGACAACACCGGAGCGACCGAAAGCTGCACTCGGAGGTTGAATAACTCTGGCACTTACATCTATAGGTCTTGATTGCACCGTTAAACCGAATTGCTTTATCAAAGGATGTGACCTAGAACAAAAGCCGAATACTCAGATATTTCAGAAATGGAGGGATGACATTTGGAAGTAAAATAGTACATGTTTATTTGAAGACTCGACACCGATTACCTTTTTATAAATTTTGAACAATATAAATTGCTTACAGGTGATTGAAGTTTGAATTCTTACTTTAACATGCTGCTCGAAAAGTTCTGTAGTTCTTGAAAACGTTCTTGTGGCCTAACTGCCGCACAACGAATTACTTCGCTGGCTACATCAGCTTTCGTTGCATTAGGTGCTTGAAATGGAAGAATATTTAATAATTCCATCGGCATATACACTTCACGTTTAAGATCGACCTGGGGAATACAACAATAAATCCACATTACCTTTACACATGGGAGATCAGGATATTTCAACTTTATTTGGTGGTGTTCATAGAAGTATGCGGCAACAGACTGTTTCCGCTCCTCAATTATAAGCTGGTTAGCCGGCAGAGATGATATTCCATGTATAGTGAACCGTCTGGAATATGCATTGCCTAGAACGGTGTTATGAGAGTAAACAAAAGAGCTACATACCTTTGTCACTTTTATAAAACTTATCCGTTTCGACACGTATTCTTCTTAAATCATAAGCCATTTGGGTACTGCATCTAACCATATTATCTCCATACTTTGTTATTCATTAGGTAGATTAGGTACAGAGTGCTGACGGTTATATCGCGTTGCACGTTAATGTGAGAATTTCTGTTAATTAGAACCACTAGTTCTGTCCTCTTATCTTGAGGACAATGTTAGTGTATTACAAAAGGTTACGGAAATTGGCTTCACTCGCATACGGATTGTCATCTCCCTCGTGGACAAGCTGTGCCTGATGCATGCCTTGAGACTTGCTAGTCATCCCAAGGAAATGTGAAATTCAGTTATGTGCATCTGTTAAGCGGATATCAAGTTCCAGATTCTTAGGACTGTTTTACAGGAAATTGAAGCTAACTGTTAACTAGGACAAATGTGAGATGGTAAACAATAATGAAAAATATCACGAAAGCACACTGTCATAGTGAACACTTACGAATCAACAACACACTGTGTGCGAATGCCCATCTGCAGGTCACTTAGTCGTTTAATAGCAGGATAGGCATGTTCGTCATAGAGAATAAGTAGTAAGAATGCACATCCACGTCGAGCAAACTCCTCAAATCTTCTGTTGAGTTCACCAATAGGACAACGTGACAAATGTGGTTGGGGGCTAAGACGAATTCCAACTCGATCTGCTGCTCGTTGTGCAGAATCTTTTTTGAATGTTTTGTTTTTTGGAAAATCCCTCAATGTATATATATTTGTGTTATGATATGACTGACTCTTTCTGTTGACATTTTGGTATTTCATTTGATTCCATTTTGATATTTTATCATTGTATATTGTTATTATTTCTATATCTTGTACTTATATTGAAGTTTTTATGTTTGCTTCTGAACTGTATATATGTTGTTTAAATTTGATATATAATATGGCTACATCCATATTTGGATTTGATATCGTTGCAGTTAATACTCGCATCACCTATTCTTTTGGAACTGGATACCCATCAGTGTAATTGGGATTTGGAAGGTTTATTAATAGTTAGGTAACTGTTTGAATTTCCATTTTATAATTAAAGTAGTCCGCTTTCTCCTAGAATAATTGTGTTTTGATATTGGACTGAGGGAGGGTGCGTTCGACTTACACCTAATGAAAACAAATTGAACTGCTACGGTAGAAAATTCATCTCTAGTCTGACTTTTAATTAGAAGAACATATACAGTCTGAATTTTAATTAGAAGAACAACTACAGTCTGACAATTAATAATAATAACAATAATAATTTATTCTCAAATAACTACGTTACAAGAGTCACGCCAGTTTACAGGCTAGATCAAATTGTCACAAATGCTTTCACAATCACTGTAAAGTTATAGCAGTTAAATTAAGTATAAGAGTCAGTTTCTGATTGCATATTTACACCATGTCACTGACAGAAACAGTATTGTACAGCCTCATTTTCAATAGTAGAGTACAAATAAGGAAGGAAGGTGCACAATAGGTTCTTTTGGCGATTTGTCGAGATCAATAGTGAATTTGTTGGGTAAGGTCAAATGGAACGCGCTTGATACGAGCTGTGATCCAGACAGTCATGTACATAGGGTGCATGTTGCCTAGAGTAGCCAAGGATTTCCCACCGTGAATGGGGTTCTGAAAAGTTGAAGAGAGAGAGAAAAAGGCAGCAGTGTGGCAAGTGTATATATATGACCAAAGCACTACTTAACCTGTCATGTTGAAGTAGTCAATACAGTAGTAAGTCAAGATAAAATTCATACTGACCACTTAAATTAAAGTAAATTATGGGAATATAAGAATATAACGCACAGATAAAGGAGTACAGCAAAAAGAAGGGAGAGTTGTGCAGTGTCAGGTGGACAGAAGAGAAGTCGAAGTAAGAAGCTGGATTTATGTACGTTGAAATCGAAATTCTAGTTGAAAGAGTAGAGTTTGTAAAAATAAAAATTTGAGGAATAAAATCTCGCACTGTCCAACTGTTTTTTTTATTATTATTGAATGCCAACCTCTAAGTCATACTGTTAGCGCCTGAGTAAGAATGTTGCAGGTGTCTCGACAGAATAGCGACCTCAGCATAGTTTTGGAAACATGAACCACAGAAGTAGCAAGCGTATAAGAGCAACCTCAGTGTTACTGATTAGTCGTCTCATCAATCTAAAGAGCCGAAAGCAAACAAAATGTTCTGCCCCACAAACATGGGTGGTTTGAAGTTATCGCCCGCACCATCAATGTTTGCTGGTCAGTAACTCCACCCTCCCTCCTTTTGTGTTGTTAGGCTCATGTTAAATGTTTAAAAGAAGCTATTGAGTTCTACTTGGTGTTCTATGTCTCGCATCCTGTTGAGAAACACTATTTCTGCAAGTTCCTTTCACAAACTCGTCTGGCTATTACAACTTATGAACTATTGGTTAGGCATCAATGCTATACAGTTAACAGTTATGGAGAAATAGTAAGAATTTTCAAACAAGATATAAGCATTTAGAATGTAGTGGGGAAGATGTACTTAACTAGCTAAGCAGGAGATATAAAGAGTATCGCGGTTAAAAGCGGAGCAATAGATAACACTAAGGGGCCAAGGTAAGTCAATAGCGTGTAAGTGAGAACAGTATAATTGATAATAGGCAATGTGAAACTCACACAGTTGTAAGTGTTGATAAGGTTGCGCCCAGGAGAGTAGAGTGCATTCTAATCAACCAGTTTACAGTTGAACAGTGTCGATCGACCCAGTTAGTAGAGTAACCTGTCTATTTCAAATAAAAACTAAAGAGATTTATATTCAACTAGAAAAATTAGTGCTACTTGGGAGTGTAAAAATAACTAAATAAGACGCAGCACTGAGTTCATTGTGTTTAAAGTGTATGCAGAGCTATTAATATGAAAGCAGAGTGCGAGTGAGTTCACGAGCGCAGAAGAGTCAGTGCAACTGAGAGCATCATTAAGAAGTTGAACAAACTCATGTAATACACTTGCCATGCGTATTTTTGAGGGAAGCCTATTCCATATAAGTGCATACTTAGAGAGGAAGAAGTTTTATCGAGTTTTGGATCTATACTTTTCAAGTATGACCGTAGATACTTTGTCTCGAAGGTTATGTGTACAAGGGCCATGGATAAGGACTAAACTTCAGGAGGAATATGTGAGCTTGTGCAGGAGTTTAAAGTAAAGGATCAGATTGGAGTTAAGCCTTCTTTTCCATAATGGACCGAGCCCGACTTCAATACATCGGGTTGGATAGTCAATGGGTGAGCTATGATTTAGGACTTTACGAGTAAATTTCCTTTGTATTCCTTCAAGTTTCAACATATCAGACAGGCGTACGTTAGAAAATAATAAAGAGCAGTACTCAGCAATAGGTCTTACGCATGTTTTATAGAGAATTGTTCTGGATTCTCTATGAAGGAAGTTACGAAAGATGAAACCAAGCATTCTTCTCATTCGGGAAACGTTATCGGAGAAGTTAAGACTGTGCGAATAATGCACTCCAAGATCAGTTACGGATGTGAGTTTGGGCAATACATTCCTGTTGAGAATGAGATCTAATTTGGGAGACATGTCTCCGAAACACATCCAGCCACACATCTCAGTATTAAGTTCAAGGTTCCATTGCTTACACCAGACATCTACAGTATTGAGTTAGTGCTGGATTGTGTGCAACAAGTTTCCTAAGTCAGATTTGCTAGTTTGATAAATCACTTTTAGGTCATCCGCATATAGGTAGGTTTTACCAGTGTTGAAACAACTGCTTATGCTGTTGATGTAGATTATGAAAAGTAGTGGACCCAAAACACTGCCCTGCACAACAACACTGGTAATTGGTCGAGGTGTAGATGTATGTGAGTTGATTTTGGTAACCTGATATCTATCTGTGAGGAACGACCTAATCCATTGCAACAGGTGGCCACTAATACCGACGGACTGAAGTCTGTTGATTAAAAGACTGTGAGGTACCTTATCGAAAGCCTTTTTGATATCAAAATACAACACCACTAGTTGCTTTTGATCGCGTATGCTGGTAACCTCATTAAAGAAATCTAAAAGACATGTGGTGCATGACCTAGTTCTAATGAAGCCATGTTGAGAGGGGTCAATGTGACCTTCCCTGAGTAAGTGATCAGATAGTTGATCTTTTATCACCTTCTCCATCACACGTGATATAACAGGAGTGATATTAATCGGTCTGTAGTTTTGGACTAAGTCTTTCGGTCCAGATTTATGTACAGGGATAATGTGAGTTAATTTCCACGATTCGGGGTATATACCAGACTCTAGAGATAATGTAAAAATTTTGAGCAAAAGCGCTTGAAGGTTTGGTCCTGCCATTTTACAAAGTGTGGAAGGCATCTCATCCGCACCACATGCAAACTCACAAACAACTGCCAACTGACTAGAATTAGACAGTTGAGTGGCTAGACCACCATTTATTGGATACTACCAAACACCTGGAACTGTACCCAAAGAACAAGAATCGAGCGCAAGGTAATCATTTGGCTTATACTAGCCGTCAAACAGATATTGGACATATTTGATATTGTTGATAAGCTGAGGCTGTGTGAAATGAGAATTTGTTTGGTTAACTCATTAGGTACACGACCACTAGTTTCGATTGTTGTGAGCGGGCACCATAGATTAGTAGCATGACAGATAGGTATGTCGCACGTACATGATTGGAGATTCGGTTAATGTCGTAATTCTCAAAAATCATGGTGTACCTAGATTTATATTTCTTTTATGTGTCTGTGGCTGCTCACCTTGTGCACTAACTAAGCGCCAGAAATACTTGTTCTTCACGATTTTGTCATATTACAATGCATTTGCTGCTCCCATTTGTCCTGAAATAGCTGTACTTGAATTCTGAGTTTATCCTGCTCGAATCTTTACGTGTAGCCTGAAGAAATACTATGGTCACACTACCCATTTTTATTGATCCACATCGTTCTTAAGGTATTATTGTTTCAAAAAGCACATTGATCAATGTCTTCAACCTGCAAATACTTGGGAATATCCGTGCCGTATCATTTATATTGTTACTAATTACCTTCGAAATTACATTAAAATATTTCTTTTCGACATACTATTTTCGCACGCACCTTCATATAGTATGTAAGTCACATTCTTTCCTGTTCATTAAGAAGCTTTATTGTTGATTTTGTAAGCATAACAAAATCTAAACATTTGCTTGAGCAGTCTTCACGCTTTCAATGTCGAACTACATGGTTGACTGATTGCGTACAGTGGTTTGTTCTGTTATTAAGCAGATGCTTTTCCTGCTTGTCTGTTTTGACACGCATCAATATCTCTGTCCGAAACTACCAACCGGTCTACATCAGTTTTGTTGTAGTGAAGAATCAACTTGCGGAATAGTTCTACTCGCAACTAAACGACGTCTTCGGCTTATAAAGCTATCGGATGTTAAAGTGGACCGCGGCAGTCCACGTGACTTTCGTAACTTGAGAATCGAGATTCCAGTTAGCGTTGGTCAAAGTCGCCATTAACCGCGATGATGCATACGGTTGTCTTCATTAAGCTCTAAGTTTTTGCTCGTGTCAATTTAGTTCCACTCAAGTAGGTAGACTGAGCAAAACGGAGAGATACTTGGGTGGGTCTTATGGTGTCGCGACTCAGGTCAAAAAATAACGACCGTCTGCTGCAGCTATGCCCACGGAACTGCCTATTTGTAGCCAATACCAATGTTGAACATAAAAGAAAACATCTTTTAACAGTTCGAGTTCTAATGTCCTCACATCGCTGAACCGAACAAGATCACATCGCTATCAGTCATCAATGGGGCGGGGGCCCAATAAGAGGTTGACACTCGTTCTGGAGCACATGTCTAAGGTGAAATAGGTTAGGAAGAATCAATGGATCTCAGTAGCATCATTTGAACTGATAGATGCTGGAAAACTAATACCATCCGGCATCGAACATGATGTGGCGTGAAGTCAGCTTAGGCGCAGGCAGATAAAAAGCCTGCGCGACGATCGCGAACAGTGGTGAGTAGCGAAAGCAAGAGAGGTGAAAAAGCAACGGCAATAGGTAATGGTAGACAGCTGTTCAAGCCTATGAAGGAAACCGGTTTTAGAAATCCGACTACTGGTGGTACTATTACGGAGAAGGGTGGTCTAATTATTCTTTTTCAATCCTGGAAATTGGATCAGTGGGCAGAACACTAAGGATCATTCCAATTAACCTTCAGCTACATTTCGGGCGCCCACGATCTCCAGTCAACCAGAAGGTCGAGTTGATGTCGGTCCTCCGACTCTATTTCATGGAAGGCGATAAATGTTAGTGTAAGTTTGCTAACTTTTGTTGACGTAAATGAGCTTTCAAGATTCAAAAAATCAAATCCTGGTAAATTGACGTAGTTTGAATTTTAAAAGTTATCCAACTTTTGTTTGATTGCCTAATTAACTCACTTGGTCAAATGTATGTAAGTACAGAGTTTAAGGTAGATAAGCCTCAAAGAAACTGCTTTTCATTCTACATCTATATCAACTGTATATTGAATACTCAGTGTTATGTACGAAATCTTTCAAATTACATCACACATTTTGTTAAACAGTTTACAAAATAGGTGGGAAATGTATCGATAGTACCCATTTTCAGATTTCAGGCTTGTATGCACACAAATCATATGATATCATCTTTATTCCACAATCCTTTAGTTGTATTTAAAACTATGACACCATGAACAAATCATTTTTCTAAGTTCCATCGCAAGCTCCTATCAGAATTCTTCACCTAATTATTTTTCTGATGTCTAATCAGGAGTTTTGCCTAAAATATTATATTTTTATCATACATAACTTGTACTTTAGCGTGATTACTGAAACGTTAATTTAACTCATTATCCAGTTACTTTTAAACGTATGACTAAATTATACTATCTATGCAAGTGCATTAATGAAAACATAAGATTTCAACCAACTCAATAAAGATTTTGGCTGATATAAAAATTTTCTTCATTTTAACAAATATTTTCTAGAAATATGTCTGGTAAGAATAATATATAGACGTAATTAGACAGTTATTTATGTCATTTCGTTCACAATATCGTCCGATACAAGTTTCGTTGTTATTTTATTGTTTATTTTCAAAATTAATCTGCTGGATTTCTCCAAAACACGCAACGAAATTTATCGTACATAAATTCTATTGCTAGAAAAGGTTCATGACTGAAATTTGACCAGAACGACCCATCAATAATGAATACTTGCCATAATCCACCATATTTCTTATCCAAATACTTTTTAATATCATTGCAGATATTATTGATTGAATTCTCTTCAGTATACTGTGTTTTCATCATTTCTTTAAATGCTCTTGTTATATCAACTTGCTTTTGTAAAGACATTGAAGTAGTTAAAATTTTAACGTCCGAATCTAGTCTGGGCGATAAACCAGCTTCCATATTCTCCCGATCCTTCTTCTCCATAATCCTAGTGAAGAAGTAAGTAGAGATAAAGCGTTTACATTAGTTCATCTTTGATAACTCGAAAAAATGCTTTCACATAATTCTATAATTACTGACCTTTATCAACACCTTAATTGATCAATTCTAATTCAGTATTTCAAGAATCCAGAAACTGATGGGGAACATTACCCATTGACTCTTATCTTAATTATTGTACAAGCCAAAAATATGCATCAGTCAGTTTTCCGGCGTAAAATAATATCAGGACAATGATTAGTATGTAAGGTCTGTATTGAAAAAATGCTTGTTAGTGAGACTATTTTATACCTAACATCCATGCATTTCAAAGTCATAGCATATATATATATATATATATATATATATATATATATATATATATATATACCGAAATGTATTCGATTTAATTCAATAAAGCTTTTATTTCATTTATTATTTGTGCTGTAGTTTTACAAGTGACATCCGTTCTCTTACCCGTAACAGCACGCGAGACCAAATTGGTCACAATCAAATCCTTCATACACCTCCAAATATCCCTTACTTCCACGACTAACCCTCCTCATATCATTTTACCACCCAGCAGCACTAATGCAAACCCCGCCCTAAACTACATGCTGGAGCTCATACTGTTCGAACGTTGTACCCAATAGGACGACAAGCTTCCTTAGCTAGGACTCTGACCACCAAATCAAGGTAGCAGCTACGGTCGCATATCTGCCTACGCTCCCACTGACTGCAGTTCAGACAAGGTGAAAGATGAGTTACAGAAAGCTTTCAGAACTACTCCAAAATGTTACGCGTTCTGATATAGTAATAGCAGCTGGTGACTTCCATGCTTAAGTAGGTAGACTAAGTGAAAAGGAAAGACGCCTGGGTGGATCTTATGGTGTCGCGGCTGACCGAACAGATAATGGCGACCGCTGGCTGCAGCTATGCTCGAATATGTGCCTATTTCTAGCAAACACTATCTTCAAGCACAAGGTGGATCATCCTTTGACATGGCGACCTCCAATGTCATCTCAATACTGGACCTAACTAGGTCACATCGCCATTAGCAACTGATGGAGAGATTAGAAACAGGACTGGGAACTGGACTAGATACCATCCAAATGCATAGAAATTCGTGGGAACGTACCCTCGACACTGCAAACGATTTTCAGCAGTGTCATTCAAGGTCTCCAACTATCGGTTACTTCCGTCCCACGGACCCCAACCAGGTAGCCAACACCTATCAACATGTTTCAGTCTGTTTGTCAGTGACTTCTTTGATTCCTGCCATGTTTTGGTTCTGGGCCCCTAGCTTTCCGCGAAGCTATTCCTGTACCATAAAACATCACTCATGATGACACAGTTCTATTTGGTAAAGACGCTGACAAAATGAAGAGTCTTCTAACCAGTCCAAGCAACAATTCAAGGGCGTTCAAAATGCGACTATACCCAGCCCGGAAATGACTAGTGAAAAAGGCTATTTAAAAAAAGCACACAATTTATTTACATGTTATCAAGAAACTTTCTAGATATACCATTCTATAGATAAAACATTCCATCAATCTGTGATGCATGAATTTTGAAACGACCACCACCATCCAACAAAACAGATGGTTGGTCTAATCCTGACAACCAATCTCGTGCACGAAAAGCAGCTAAATGGGAATAATAGGTTGGTGCTGGATACGATACGCTACGAGAACATCTCATATAAGCGTAGCACAGATAATAAGTGAACATTTGTAAAGCGTCAGATGTCCAGTTACTATCATCGTATAGCACATGGTAGTGTGCAGGTTTGGAGGTCCCCTGTATTAAACGAAGATAAGCTAAGCAACAGAACTAACCTGAATGCCGTCCTGAGAGCACAGATAAAAGTCGAACTCTCTTGGATGAGTTATTTCCGTATCGACGACTGTTCCGGGTTCCACATTTCGCGCTCTATACAGACAATAAAATGTCATTGTAGAAAGGTAAGAAAGGGTATGCATAAATAAAGAGTAAACACAAATATACTACCTGGGATCAGAAGGCTTGAAGCGAATATGATGACGTTTCTGCACGACAATATAAGTTATAGCTGGCTCTTCTCCAGAACGTACGTCTGAGCATGCTCTCTGGATAGCAGCCAGCTCTTCAACTAGAACATTTTCGAACTGTCCCTCTGAAACTCCATCGCGATAAAATATCATACGGGTAGGGAAGCGACCATTAGTATTCCCCAAATAAAGCTGTAATGGGAAAGCGGTTGTCGGCAGAAATTCAAGAAATAAGACTAAGTACTTACCAATAACAGTTCCTTGACAATCAGGCGCATGTCGTCAATGATTTCTCTTGCAGTCTTATTACCTTTTTCACTTGTCGCTTGCTGACGAACTACGACTCCGTATCGCATAAGATCCGGCGAAATGCTACCAATAACCGCTGCAACTGACTTTCGGACTTGTTGAGTTTGAGTAGGAGCTGGATGAGTAACGTCTGCTCCAAAGACCATTAGGAGTTCATTGCTGTTTCTAATAAGATCTGGAATCTGCCAATTAACACCACCAAGTTTTCCATTGAGTTTTAACAAAAGGTTTGCTAGAATTCACTCATGAAATAACGAATATTTACTTACGAAAAACATTCGGTTTATCAAGGGTACGACCACGCACACACTGTGTGCGAATGCCCATCTGCAGGTCACTTAGTCGTTTAATAGCAGGATAGGCATGTTCATCATAGAGAATAAGTAGTAAGAATGCACATCCACGTCGAGAAAACTCCTCAAATCTTCTGTTGAGTTCACCAATAGGACAATGTGACAAATGTGGTTGGGGGCTAAGACGAATTCCAACTCGATCTGCTGCTCGTGGCAATTCGCGCATAACTTTCTGCACATGTGCTTGAGATCTCTGAATACAAAACATGAGATATAGTAGTTGTGAGCCATTTTTTCCAAAAGCGAGTTCTGAAAGTACCGATTATATATTAGCAACAGGTTTATTTATTTTATATAGCTAGCGATCTGAAGAAAAACGAATTAACCAACGTACCCTATCCGGTGGGACGCAAAGTATCGCCCAAAGTAACTCAGCTCCTCGACCAGCAGGATCATGAAAACCAGGTGACGTCCAATTTCCTGGCTTGAGCGAGACAACACCGGAGCGACCGAAAGCTGCACTCGGCGGTTGAATAACTCTGGCACTTACATCTATAGGTCTTGATTGCACCGTTAAACCGAATTGCTTTATCAAAGGATGTGACCTAGAACAAAAGCCGAATACTCAGATATTTCAGAAATGGAGGAATGACATTTGGAAGTAAAATAGTACATGTTTATTTGAAGACTCGACACCGATTACCTTTTTATAAATTTTGAACAATATAAATTGCTTACAGGTGATTGAAGTTTGAATTCTTACTTTAACATGCTGCTCGAAAAGTTCTGTAGTTCTTGAAAACGTTCTTGTGGCCTAACTGCCGCACAACGAATTACTTCGCTGGCTACATCAGCTTTCGTTGCATTAGGTGCTTGAAATGGAAGAATATTTAATAATTCCATCGGCATATACACTTCACGTTTAAGATCGACCTGGGGAATACAACAATAAATCCACATTACCTTTACACATGGGAGATCAGGATATTTCAACTTTATTTGGTGGTGTTCATAGAAGTATGCGGCAACAGACTGTTTCCGCTCCTCAATTATAAGCTGGTTAGCCGGCAAAGATGATATTCCATGTATAGTGAACCGTCTGGAATATGCATTGCCTAGAACGGTGTTATGAGAGTAAACAAAAGAGCTACATACCTTTGTCACTTTTATAAAACTTATCCGTTTCGACACGTATTCTTCTTAAATCATAAGCCATTTGGGTACTGCATCTAGCCATATTATCTCCGTACTTTTCATACATGACGTCGGCTAGATTGCCAGCTGTGAAGAATGCCTTGCATGTCTTCAAAAGTCAATTAGGTTAGAATCTCAGGAATTACCATGTCCAAATTGATACGAACCTTCCATTGTGGTCTAACACTAGTGATAAAACCCTTGTGTATGGTGAATAGTTTATCTGTGACCACTCTAACTGGCTTGTCATGAAACAAAGCAGATCGTCCGAGGGAAACAAATGACTGCTTTGAGACTGTCTTCAATATACAATCCAACAACCTGATTGACTCCTAGAAAGTACTTTTAGAAAATATAGGCATTACTTGCGGCATGTTTAGAGATGTGGCTTTCGGACTTGTAACAAAATGGTTTATATCCGCAGTGGATACTTTTTGGACCTCCATAATTCGATAACTCAACAGCAACTGATCTCGACCAAGTGGATCTTTTATATTTATCTCTTTTTCTACAGCGTCTGTATTTATTCCTGGTAAGGGTGATTCAGAGTATACTGCATGCCCACCGTCGTAGATTATGGGATCTGTAAAACTGAAAAAGCATGACTAATAATGACATCTGAATGGAAGTGTATTGCGAATTTATGAAGGATGTTTCGATAATGGATGACTTGGCATTTTTGGTAGGAAACCCCGAGATTTATTTACATTAAGCCATAATGTTGTATACACAATTAGACACAAAACTGTGGTTTAGAGTAATTTATAGTGGATTGTGGCATATTTAATAACTGTTGCAATCTTATATCCCAAGGAAATGTGAAATTCAGTTATGTGCATCTGTTACGGGGATATCAAGTTCCAGATTCTTAGGACTGTTTTACAGGAAATTGAAGCTAACTGTTAACTAGGACAAATGTGAGATGGTAAACAATCATGAAAAAACATCACGAAAGCACACTGTCATAGTGAACACTTACGAATCAACAACTTGCTGAATTAATGCTTGCTTTTCTTTTGAGGGCATTCGTATTTCAGTTTTAGTGCCGTCATTTGCATTGACTCGATAAACAGTACTAGCCTCCAGGAAGTACATGTAAACTGTCTTAGGCAGGAATTGAAAGTCCCAGCAATTTGCCGTAACTGTGACTTTTCTACCAGCCGTACCCCCATGGTCTGGTCTGCTCGGTATTTTCACAATCCTGTTAATGCTTAGTCTGAAACCGTAAGTAAACAAACGTTTTAGTATGGAGAACCGTATGATTAACTGTGGTTACAACAGTTTTATTCATACTTACTTTGATATATCCTTAGAAAGGTCGAATCTAAAATACAAAATTAAAAAAGTCAGTAAGTTAATAGGAACCGACAGGCAACAAGTAGCATTCTGTAGTTTTATGAAGATACTCACATTGGTTTATTCATTGGATGGCTCTTCTTTTGACGAGCTCTCTCTGACATATTTCTTTCGGGAGACGGATTTTCTTTTCTCAGCTCATGCGGTTGCGAAGAATTGGGTGGACTGGAAAAAAACGTTTTTAGAAAATGTGAGTGGTTAACGTGTGATAACCTATTACAATGGAATTAGATCATTTGGGTCGCCAATAAATAACTCGTAGCGTCCTTTACTTCAGAACGGTCTGGGTGGTCATAAGTCAAGAGTTGAAAACCACCATATTCTAAATCCGATACTCTTACCGTACAGCACATAACAGTATCCAAATTACTTAAACTAGAATAGCACAATTTGCATCAACTTATGTCTAATAGTTGCTCTTCCTATTGCTAGTAAATGCTGATGAAGGAATTGTGAAGCGTCAGTAATTTTCAGGTACCTTGAAAAGATCCCGACCGTAGCTGCTACCTTGACGTGGTGGTCGGTCTTGCCTATCGTAATGATCCAACCGAGCTATATTGGCTGGAACATATATTCCTGTAGATCCTACCATGCAACGCAGGTCGATTGGAGAACGATGAGACTAAAACCAGCTACTCAAGGTCTGAAGGCGAAGTTGCACTGCTGACTGTAATGAGGTGACAGCAGTAAGGTGCTTCCCTCGGACAACCAGCATCTGCAGCAATGCTGCCTTCTCACAAGGAAGGAACGGGTTAGAAAAGGTCGACCCTAGAAATGTCACACCTCACCTCACTTCACAGACCTCACCATGTCAAGATAAAGAAGCAACTCGATTTACCCTTCGTGTATCCGGTAGCCCTGATGCTGCTTCCCGGGGTCTCGCTGGTGTAGGCATAGCATTGAGTCCTAGGGCAGAACTAGCACACCTAGACTGGATTACAGTAGATAGTCGCTTGTGCACTGCCCGACTAAACGGGACAGTAAGGACTCGGAAAGATAGGGACACTCGCTGTTGCCTATTCGTCGTATCTGCCTACACCCCCACTGACTGCAGTTCAAACAATGTAAAAGACGAGTTATACAGAAAGCTTTCGGACCTCCTCCAAAAAGTTAAGCGCTCTGATATAGTAATAATGGCTGCTGACTTTAATGCTCAAGGAGGAAGACTAAGTGAAAAGAAAAGACACCTGGGTGGATCTTATGGTCGCGGCTGACCGAACAGATAATGGCGACCGTCTGTTGCAACTGTGCTCAGATAACCGCCTATTTCTAGCAAACACTAACTTGAGTCATAAGGAAAAGCATCTATTGACATGGCGACCTCCAATGTCGTCCTAACACTGGACCTAACTAGGACACATTGCTATCAGCCACCAATAGAGCACTGTCGCTCGTTCTGGGGCACATGTCTAGATTCAGACCATGCTCTAATGCGAGCGCGTATTGGTTTGCGACTTACCGGACGTAGGAAAGACACCGCAATGAAACCTCTTAGGGTTCTACCTAGTGATAGCAGAGCTAAGAATATATTTCAGAAACAACTAGAAAGACAGTTAGGCGACCATATAAGTGATTCCTATCCCGAGGCAGGTTGGAATGATATCCAAAATGCTGTGGAAACAGTAGTGATATGTGCTAGTAAAGTAAACCATATGGCTAGAAAGAAGCCGTGGATCTCGGTAGCATCTGCCGAACTGATGGATACTCGAAAACTTATCCCACCTGGCTCTGAACATGATGAAGAGCGAAGTCAGCTTAGGCGCAGGCTGATAAAAGGCCTACGCAACGACCGCAAACAGTGGTGGGTGGCGAAAGCAAAGGCGATGTAAAAGGCAGCGGCGATAGGCAACAGTAGACGGCAGTTCTGACTTATAAAGGAAACCGGTATTAGAAATCCATCTGTTAGAGAAAATATCTCAGAAAAGGACGGCTGTATCATTCATTCTCAATCCAGGAGATTGGATCAATGAGCAGAACACTTTAGGGATCAGTTCAAATAGCCGTCACTCACACCTCGGTTGCCCATGATCTCCAGTCATCGTGAATGGCAAGTCGATTTAAGTCCTCCGAATCGTTATGAAGTTGAGAAAGCTATAGGAAATCTAAAGCGAGGGAAAGCAGTGGGTCTAGATAGATTCATCCCTGAGATTTTAGGGGATGATGGACCAGTTTTAACAGTTAGATTAACGGAGATCTTAGGTAGAATCTGGGAACTAGACGTAATCCCATCTGACTGGTCTCAATCCCTGATTGTCCCAATTTATAAGAAGGGACAAAATCCCTCTTGTGACAGTCACAGAGGAATCAGTCTAACTAATATAGTTTTTAAATTGTTAGCCTCCATTATACTTAGACGCCTAACTAGAGCTCGTGAAGACCAGACTAGAGAAATTCAGGCTGGTTTTCGATCTGAACGTGGCTGTAGAGACCACATTTTCACTCTACGACAAGTCCTGGAACACAGACACACATTTAGGCGTCCGACAATAGTTGTTTTCCTGGACCTTAAGGCGGCTTTCGACTCTGCCGATCGTGGCAGTGCCTTTCTCTAAAAGGTGTGCCAAAGAAGTACATTAACCTTATACAAGCTCTCTACTCGAACACCACTGGTCGAGTGAGAACCTATGGCGAACTGTCACCTGAATTCTCCACTTCAAGTGGTGTCCGTCAGGGTTGTCCACTCCCTCCATTCTTGTTTAAATTTGTTGTGGACATCCTTTTAGAGTTAACATTATCCTCGTCGGATTTTTCGGGAGGATCGCTTACTGCCGATAACATAGTTCTATTTGGTGAAGACGCTGACAAAATGTAGTCTTCTGACTACCATAAGCAACAATGCAAGCATGTTTGGGATGCAGTTCTCCTCCTCGAAGTGCAAAATGCTGCTTCCAGATTGGCTTGCAACGACACCTGAACTCCTGGTAGGGAGGGGAGCATTTGGGCGTGTTGACCGCTTCATTTATCTCGGGAGTCTCATCAGTGCTGGTGGCCTGGTCACTGGCGAAATTTCAGCACGGAACAAAAGGCTAGATTTGGCTTTCGCCAAATCGCGTAACTTATGGCGTAGGAGAGTTATCCGTCTGCTAACCAAAGGACGAGTCTACCGCGCAGCAGTCCGCTCCGTCCTACTTTATGGCTGTGAAACATAGGGAGTAGGAGTAGAGGATATTCGTAGGTTGTTAGTATCTCATCATCGGTGTCTAAGACGCACTGCCCATATATCCTGGGACAACCGACCAAGCAATGCTATAGTTAGGAAATGAGTACTAGGTAGGGATGGAAGGTCAATTGATGAAGTAGTGAAACTCCATCAGTTGAGGTGGTTGGGACATGTGTTACGTATGCACAACCACCGACTGCCTCGACGAGCAATGTTTTGTGGTATAGGAGTAGGTAGGGTGGAAGAAAGCTAGGGGCCGCAAACCAAAGCATGGCAGAAATCCATGAAGTCACTGACAAATGGATTGAGTCATGTTGGTAGATGTAGGCTACCTGGTTGGGGTCCGCGAGACGAAAGTAACCGATGGTTGGAGACCTTGAATGACATGGTTCGATATCTTTCAAGATGGCATTCATTCATTGTGTTCTCTCAAATTCTAACCTTCTGAATTTCTCTTCCTAAATTTATATCACTGAACTATACTTCTCGTATCACATCTTCGAACCATAATCTTCTCCATTACTGCTAATGCTTCTACTATCGCTACCACTATGGGATTTGTACTGAAACGTGCGTCTCTGTACTGATGCGGTATGGCAACCTGAACTTATGTACTCATGTACAACGTTCCACGTTGTAACTGACTGACTGGCCTTGAAAAGATAGAAATGCTTATCTTATATTTTAATAACATGATCATTAAACTTTGGATGCAGCCTACTACAATACTGTTCGAGAAAATACGTTTCTACATGTCTATTTAATTAGGCCCATGAAATGCCAATACAGTTATGAATACATGTGTTGATATGATTGCTTTAATTATCAATAGAATGAAGCAACACTAGAGTATTGCTAGATCCAATATACAAAAAGGAATTCCAAATACATTACTCTGTTTTATTTAGGATTGAAACGACTTTAACATCAAGTTAATATAATAAACATAAAGCTTACGGGTATCCTCTTGGTGGTGGGCCCCCACGACCCCTGGTGACTTGGGCGCTTGGCGGTGGCCTGGAAACGAACGGTCAGGTGTTTTACCCAAGAGGTGGGAAAAACAGATATCCACACATTACCAATGCCAGTAACAAGAAGCGAAAATTCGTAGACCTACCCGTCGAAAAATTGACGACGATCACCATCGTAACTGTTGTGTATAACAAACAAAAGAAAATTTATCTTGGAAGAAGAAACTTGGTACACAATTATGTACTGTGATGATGTGATTAGGAATAAAAAATGATCACAAATACGCCAGAAGCCTGAACTGTCAACTTCTTGGTTAGTCAGTCAGTAAGCAAAACCTTAGATGTCTGGCTGACGAGAAGACAGCACTGTAATTCACTGACATGTCTGTGCATACCATCCTCGTTGGAGCCCAACAGCAATGATTGTCAACTCCCGATCTAGTCGATGATCCCACACGAACGAAAAGGAATACACAATTTCTTATGTGGTGGAATCATAACCCACCCAAGTATCTCTCCGTTTTGCTCAGTCTACCTACTTGAGTGGAACTAAATTGGCACGAGCACAAATTAAAGCTTAATGAAGAGCAGTATCTAAAGAAAACCGTACGCATCACCGCGGTTAATGACGACTCCGACCAACGCTAACTCGAGTCTCGATTCTCAAGTCACGAAAGTCACGTGGACTGCCGCGGTTCACTTTAACATCCGATAGCTTTATAAGCCGACGACGTCGTTTAGTTGCGAGTAGAACTATTCCGCAAGTTGATTCTCCACTACAATAAAACTGATGTATACCGGTTGGTAGTTTAGGGCAGGGATATTGATGCGTGTCAAAACAGACAGGCAGGAAAAGCATCTGCTTAATAACAGAACAAACCACTGTACGCAATCAGTCAACCATGTAGTTCGACATTGAAAGCGCGAAGACTGCTCAAGCAAATGTTTAGATTTTGTTATGCTTACAAAATCAACAATAAAGCTTCTTAATAAACAGGAAAGAATGTGACTTACAAACTATATGAAGGTGCGTGGGAACCACGAGCTCTCTGAGCATTGACTGACCCACGTCCACGTGGAGGACCGTGAGAACCTCTAGAATGAAAATAGTAGAAGGTCGAAGAAAAATATTGTAATGTAATTTCGAAGGTAATTAGTAACAATATAAATGATACGGCACGGATATTCCCAAGTATTTGCAGGTTGAAGACATTGATCAATGTGCTTTTTGAAACAATAATACCTTAAGAACGATGTGGGTCAATAAAAATGGGTAGTGTGACCATAGTATTTCTTCAGGCTACACGTAAAGATTCGAGCAGGATAAACTCAGAATTCAAGTACAGCTATTTCAGGACAAATGGGAGCAGCAAATGCATTGTAATATGACAAAATCGTGAAGAACAAGTATTTCTGGCGCTTAGTTAGTGCACAAGGTGAGCAGCCACAGACACATAAAAGAAATATAAATCTAGGTACACCATGATTTTTGAGAATTACGACATTAACCGAATCTCCAATCATATACGTGCGACATACCTATCTGTCATGTTACTAATCTATGGTGCCCGCTCACAACAATCGAAACTAGCGGTCGCGTACCTAATGAATTAACCAAACAAAATCTCATTTCACACAGCCTCAGCTTATCAACAATATCAAATATGTCCAATATCTTTTTGACGGCTAGTATAAGCCAAATGATTCCCTTGCACTCGATTCTTGTTCTTTGGGTACAGTTCCAGGTGTTTGGTAGTATCCAATAAATGGTGGTCTAGCCACTCAACTGTCTAATTCTAGTCAGTTGTTTGTGAGTTTGCATGTCCCGTGATTTGAATGAATGAGTTTGTTTCAGGGCAGTAGGGTTTCTGGATACCAGCAGCTACCACATGGTCAGACCGGAGATCAGTTCGTTGCAATGTGGAGAGTAATAAGGGTAATAAGGATAAATTAAAATGATAATATGAGTAAAATTTCAGAACTGAGTAATATATAGATGAATTCAGTTTATTAATTGGTAGTGAAGATTGTGAGAGAGGACCGAAGTGTAAGCAAGGGAGAGGAATAGGCGAGTTAAATTAATTAAGTGATCTGAGGAGATGGCAATGGTAACAACTAGCAGGTCTCAAGATATGCATCAGGCACAGCTTGTCCAAGAGGGAGATGATACTCCGTATGTGAGTACGTGATTATCAAGTCTCTTCCTAAAGCAGTCCACTGAGGGGGCTGTGGTTACCTCTGCTGGGAGAGCATTCCAAGTTGCGACGACTCGCAATGAGAAAAAGTGTGCACGAATCTGAGTATTTGCTCTTTGATGTGCAATCTTTCGAGGATTGCCTCGAGGGGAGTGGTGGTGATGGTTTGGCGTGTTGAATATGGTGTACGCCATAATCAGATCACCTCTGATTCTCCTGTAGCTCAGTGGGAATAATCCCAAGAGCTGGAGTCTATCGTCGTACGGTTTATTTTTCAACCCTATCACCCATTTCGTTGCTCGTCTCTGCACTCGATCCAAGAGATTAATGTCTCTTTTAAGCAGAGGGGGTGCGATGACTTTGTGAACCTCCAAGTGTGGGCGCGCGTACGTCTTAAACAGGGTTAAAAATAATTTCGGGTGATAGCACCAAGTTGTCTTCGCATAAAGTGAAGAGTCACATTTGCCTTGGCTGCATCCCCTACATACTTCGGACTCGTGTGGAGGCTTTCTGTGGTTATTAAACCAAGATCCCGCTCTGAGGAGACATTAGGGAGCGGACTTCCATTGAGAGTGTAGGTGGTTTGCGTCATATGGGGCAGGAAATGCATGACGTGGCACTTTGGTTGGTTGAGTTTTAAACCATTTTTCACTGCCCATTTCTCAATGGATGTAAGGTCCTTTTGAAGCTCAGTCGAATCCTCTTCGCTTCTAATGGACCTCCAGATCTTCGCATCGTCTGCGTAGATCAGTGCCAGTGAGCTAACTAAGCCTAGCAGGTAGTTAATAAATATCAGGAAGAGGAGTTGGCCTAGTATGGTCCCCTGTGAAACTCCTGAAGTGGATTCTCTCCAAATCGCATGCACCCTGTTTACCTTGGTGCGAAACTCTCTATTCTCAAGGTAGTTTCTGAGCCAAGATACAGGTGGATCAGTGATGCCCATTTCCACAACCTTTTCGATTAGGCGTGCGTGGGGCACTGTGTCAAAGGCTTTTGCGAAGTCGAGAAATACTACGTGCACTGGTATTTTACGGTCCAAGCAGGATGTCCAACTGTCTCATGCGATGAGAAGATTAGATGCACACGACCTGCCTTTCCGAAACCCGTGTTGAGTTTCATGGAGTATTTTATTCTTATCCATGTACTCCCTCATTTGTTCGTCCACTAGTCCTTCCATAACCTTTCGATAATATAGGTAGTAGTGCGACTGGTCTGTAACAGGCTGGGTCCTTTCTATCTCCTCCTTTGAAGATTGGAGAGAGAGTAGCTTGTTTCCATTCCGCTGCGAATGGATTTTAGTTTCCTTAATACTAGGTCAGGAGTGATACGGATGTTCCCTAAGCCGTCAGCTGGCATCGGGTTGGCGTAATACTCTGAACATGTAGGCGCCTGGTTTAATTGATCAGAAAAATGTGTGTTGAAGATCTCGGCCATCTCTAGGTTGGTGAGGTCTTTCCCGTTTGGTCCTTTTAGAGAACACAGCCCTTGATTAGTAGGTTTTCTTTTGGACATGAACCTAAACAGATGTTTCGGGTTTGCCTCTATTCTGGCGGCTAGCTTCGTTTGGAATTGTCTCCTGTCGCTTCGAACTTTGGTATTGCATCTGTTTCTCAATGCCAAGTAAGAACTGCGATCGGAATCCTTCAAGGAGACCTTCCACTTGTGCCAGGCTTTCCTCTTTGCTTGCAGCAAGCGTTCAGTGCCGCGCCTAACCCAGGTTCTTCTTTTCTGGCGTTTTTGGTGTGACTGAGGTACATTGTCTACGACAGCATTCTGGATGATATCTCTCACTGCTTGCCAGTGATCATCTGTCAGCCGCCACCACTCCCGTGGCCATGGGGCATGTAGGAGCACCTCTCTCATGCGTGTGTAGTTTGCCCTACTGTAGCAAAGGTAGGGCTCGTTATCGTCCGGTGTCAGAGTTTCGTTTGTGACCATGTTACACAAGACTGTGCCATGGTCACTACTACCTATTGAAGTGCGGATGTGAACATCCTCAACCAGGAGCTGGTCGTTCGGTAACAGATTATCCAGGTTTGAGGACTTCCCTTCCTTAGTCCATCTAGTGGCACTGTATACGTGCTCAGTCAGCCCAGAGCTTCTAATGGCTGTACCAAGTTGTCTTTGGAACCAACCAGTGGGAGTTATACTCTGATTGCTGAGATTTAAAGATGGGGTATTGAAGTCTCCGGCTAAGAGTATTTGATCAAACCCTAGGAGTGGCAGTTGCAGTACTACCTCAATCAGTTTGCTTTTCTGGGCCTTAGTACGCTAAGGAGGTCGGTAGATCCCTCCAATCAAGTATTTCGTGCCATTCGAGTGGAAACAACACCAACATGATTCTGTCACCTCAGTTAGTTGGGTGTCGTATAGTCGCTCTGCTTTTAAGTTGCCAGTTTGGTGTTCCCTATCGCTTCGGAAGATTGTCATGCCTGGTAAGCTCACTTCTGCGTCTGCAATGTCTGGGGATAGCCATGTTTCTGTTAGGATTATGATCCTCAGATCCATCTGAGAGCACATATTCCTGACTTCTAACAGCTTACCCCTTAGTCCTCTTACGTTGCTATAGAGGCACTTGGTAGTTTGTCTCAGCACCTGGTGCACATTTGTAGCAGCAACCTTTGTCGGGTTTTCAGACAAGTTATTTAAACCGAATCGGCCAGTTCTGTTGGAACTGGCCTCTGCAGGTTTTTTGCCTGCGCGGTTGGTTCGCTCATATCTTGTGCCAGAGGTAGTTGGCCGAGTTTAACTATTTTGGCCTCCCTGCTGTTGTCTCACAGATCTAGGTCGGCTCTCGCAACATCTGATGTGGCTATGCAGATCGTTCCTCAAACTGTACCAAGCTTGTAGTGTTTTAGTCAGGTCTTCCCGGTTCCAAAATGTCACAGGCATCAGGCGTGGTGACTTGATAGACGTAAGGTGTGACGGGTGGGGCAACCTAGAAATGCAAACTGTAGCACATTGTGCTCGTGAGCTTCGTCCGGGTTACCGCTGGTGAGTTCGGGTATGCCGTGAACTACCATGGTGGTCTGTTCTTGGGTGCCTGGCGCAGTTCTGGCTGCTGCACGTACCGACCACGGCTTGTCATGCCTGATACGAATCAGCGAGGACAATTTGACCGATGGTCTTTGGGATGAAAGGATTATGTCTTCAGCAAGTCGTGCCGAGTCAAGAGTTACCCTCATAGGAGGGGATTTTCATTTCGAGTGGTGTCTATACTTCAAGTGGTGTCCGTCAGGGTTGTCCACTCCCTCCATTCTTGTTTAAATTTGTTGTGGACATCCTTTTAGAGTTAACATTATCCTCGTCGGATTTTTCGGGAGGATCGCTCACTGCCGATAACATAGTTCTATTTGGTGAAGACGCTGACAAAATGTAGTCTTCTGACTACCATAAGCAACAATGCAAGCATGTTTGGGATGCAGTTCTCCTCCTCGAAGTGCAAAATGCTGCTTCCAGATTGGCTTGCAACGACACCTGAACTCCTGGTAGGGAGGGGAGCATTTGGGCGTGTTGACCGCTTCATTTATCTCGGGAGTCTCATCAGTGCTGGTGGCCTGGTCACTGGCGAAATTTCAGCACGGAACAAAAGGCTAGATTTGGCTTTCGCCAAATCGCGTAACTTATGGCGTAGGAGAGTTATCCGTCTGCTAACCAAAGGACGAGTCTACCGCGCAGCAGTCCGCTCCGTCCTACTTTATGGCTGTGAAACATAGGGAGTAGGAGTAGAGGATATTCGTAGGTTGTTAGTATCTCATCATCGGTGTCTAAGACGCACTGCCCATATATCCTGGGACAACCGACCAAGCAATGCTATAGTTAGGAAATGAGTACTAGGTAGGGATGGAAGGTCAATTGATGAAGTAGTGAAACTCCATCAGTTGAGGTGGTTGGGACATGTGTTACGTATGCACAACCACCGACTGCCTCGACGAGCAATGTTTTGTGGTATAGGAGTAGGTAGGGTGGAAGAAAGCTAGGGGCCGCAAACCAAAGCATGGCAGAAATCCATGAAGTCACTGACAAATGGATTGAGTCATGTTGGTAGATGTAGGCTACCTGGTTGGGGTCCGCGAGACGAAAGTAACCGATGGTTGGAGACCTTGAATGACATGGTTCGATATCTTTCAAGATGGCATTCATTCATTGTGTTCTCTCAAATTCTAACCTTCTGAATTTCTCTTCCTAAATTTATATCACTGAACTATACTTCTCGTATCACATCTTCGAACCATAATCTTCTCCATTACTGCTAATGCTTCTACTATCGCTACCACTATGGGATTTGTACTGAAACGTGCGTCTCTGTACTGATGCGGTATGGCAACCTGAACTTATGTACTCATGTACAACGTTCCACGTTGTAACTGACTGACTGGCCTTGAAAAGATAGAAATGCTTATCTTATATTTTAATAACATGATCATTAAACTTTGGATGCAGCCTACTACAATACTGTTCGAGAAAATACGTTTCTACATGTCTATTTAATTAGGCCCATGAAATGCCAATACAGTTATGAATACATGTGTTGATATGATTGCTTTAATTATCAATAGAATGAAGCAACACTAGAGTATTGCTAGATCCAATATACAAAAAGGAATTCCAAATACATTACTCTGTTTTATTTAGGATTGAAACGACTTTAACATCAAGTTAATATAATAAACATAAAGCTTACGGGTATCCTCTTGGTGGTGGGCCCCCACGACCCCTGGTGACTTGGGCGCTTGGCGGTGGCCTGGAAACGAACGGTCAGGTGTTTTACCCAAGAGGTGGGAAAAACAGATATCCACACATTACCAATGCCAGTAACAAGAAGCGAAAATTCGTAGACCTACCCGTCGAAAAATTGACGACGATCACCATCGTAACTGTTGTGTATAACAAACAAAAGAAAATTTATCTTGGAAGAAGAAACTTGGTACACAATTATGTACTGTGATGATGTGATTAGGAATAAAAAATGATCACAAATACGCCAGAAGCCTGAACTGTCAACTTCTTGGTTAGTCAGTCAGTAAGCAAAACCTTAGATGTCTGGCTGACGAGAAGACAGCACTGTAATTCACTGACATGTCTGTGCATACCATCCTCGTTGGAGCCCAACAGCAATGATTGTCAACTCCCGATCTAGTCGATGATCCCACACGAACGAAAAGGAATACACAATTTCTTATGTGGTGGAATCATAACCCACCCAAGTATCTCTCCGTTTTGCTCAGTCTACCTACTTGAGTGGAACTAAATTGGCACGAGCACAAATTAAAGCTTAATGAAGAGCAGTATCTAACAAGCTTCCTTCCGACACTGGGACATGAAATATGGTGAGTGAGTTCGATCTGTCGTCCCTGGTCTTGGGTGGAGGCTGCTTGTGAGTTGGGGTGTTGCTCTTTCCCTTCTTCACGTTCACCCATTCTTTCCTGTTGCTGGCAGATACTGGGGGGTTAACAACAACCGGCAGTTTTGTCGGTGTGTTAGGCAGGGTTGTGGTATTCTTGGTCACTTGTTTTACCGGTTCAGTGCCAGGCGATTTTGCTTTGGTCGACTGACATTTTGGGTTTTTTAGCAACCCGTTCGCACGATATTGGAATTTTTGATGCACTATCGACCCCGGGGTTTATGCCTCTATAAGTTTTCCTAGTTGTTACAGTGTAAAGTGTACTAGCGACCTTATTACTTGACATGATGCCAGGGAGATTAGGAGGTGAATACCGAGATTAAAATACGCGATACACAAAAAGGGATTTAGGAAAGAAGAAATTTAGTAGTGTATAATAAAACTACAAGGAATAGAGCCTGAAAGTACTCCAAAATTGCAACTTTAACTTTGACCGTATTAGTAAGTAACTTTGCGTGTATCCAGTAACTTGTCCACAAGTCCTGTATTTGTGAGTGAGTGGATGTATGTATGCTTCCGAAGCAACTAGAAATAGAGCAGTTGAATGAGGTAGCTAGACCTATCGCGCAATGGTTCTGACTTGGAATGGTTCCGTATGCCCGAAAATGTTTTCAGATTGTCAACCAATGAATGGAGACAACTTTTTATAGCTTCGGAGGTGATAAAGTATCCCGAAAGTGGATTGTTTACCGTAAATGGAAGAGAGTCAGCGAGGACACGTCAAATGAATTTACCAAACAAAATCTCATTTCACACAGCCTCAGCTTATCAACAATATCAAATATGTCCAATATCTTTTTGACGGCTAGTATAAGCCAAATGATTCCCTTGCACTCGATTCTTGTTCTTTGGGTACAGTTCCAGGTGTTTGGTAGTATCCAATAAATGGTGGTCTAGCCACTCAACTGTCTAATTCTAGTCAGTTGTTTGTGAGTTTGCATGTCCCGTGATTTGAATGAATGAGTTTGTTTCAGGGCAGTAGGGTTTCTGGATACCAGCAGCTATCACATGGCCAGACCGGAGATCAGTTCGTTGCAATGTGGAGAATAATGAGAAAATTCTCATGCTAATGAGAAGAAGATTTCGGAACTAAGTAAATAACTAGACAACTTAGTTTGTCAATTGTTAGTGAAAATCTTGCGAGAGGAATGAATTGCTAGCTACGGAAAGGAAACAGAGATGATAAGTAAGATAGATCAAGTTAGTGATCAGAGGAGATGACAATAATGACGACTAGTAAGTCTCAAGGCATGCATCAGGCACAGCTTGTCCACGAGGAAGATGACAATTCGTATGCGAGTGAAGCCAATTTCCGTAACCTTTTGTAATACACCAACATTGTCCTCAAGATAACAGGACAGAACTAGTGGTATTAATTAACAGAAATTCTCACATGAAACGTGCTACGCGCTCTAACCGTTAGCCCTCTGTACTTAATTTACCTATTGAACAACAATGCCTGCCCTCTACTTCTCCACCATCAGCCCCTTCTAGCTGTAATACTTTTATGTCTAATCCTTTTGACCGACCACCTTACACACTATCCATTAACTTGACTTACCACACTCTACCTAATCCAATGGATCTACGAAACGATCCATCCTTATGCTCTCTAGCGACTTCCTCATCTGTTCTTCGGGGGTCATAAGTTAACTTTACTTCAAATGCTTCTCTCACCACGCCAGTATCTGATTACCTCTCTCCCACTAACTATATCGCTCACAAATCAACTGACCATAACTATCAATCCTAAATCCCTACTTCCAGCCCCTCTTCCAAAAACACAACATACAACCCACCAGATGCCCATTGTGCTTCCCTTAAAGATGAATATTCATCCTATGTAACACTAATGCTAATTAATTCCCGATCTGTAATCAATAGGATGACTCGCTTAGGCTCTCTCGTAATTCTAAACAATCCTTCCGTTGTCCAGATTACCGAAAGCTGGTTGTCATCCGATGTCCCCGACTCATACCTTCTAATGGGCTCTTTTGTGGTGACCAAGGCTCTAAAAAGAGGGGTGGTTGCCTCATCTATGTATCTAGAAACACCAAAGCAGAAATGTTTAGTGATATTGTTCGTAATAAAGTGCCTGATTCGATATGGCTCACAGTGAATGCTCATGAATGTAAAATACTGATTGGATGCATATATCGAGCTCCAAATACTCATCGATTGATTGACATTGCTATTGGTGAGTCGTTTGTTAGGGCTGCTTCTCTTAAATCCACCTGCAAAATTACGTGCGGTGACTTCAACCTCCCTGGAATCAACTGGCAGACAAATTCCGGTCCACTATGCTTTGACAGCACACTTAGTACCTTGGACTCACACGTTGGCAACAACATGTGCACCTGCCTACTAGAAACCACAACATTCTCGATTCGGTATTTTTCATGATGTCACACCAACATCTGTGGCACTCTACCAAAAGTTTCACAACAGTGACCATTAAATTGTCCTCTGTACCCCACCGTTTCTTGCTAAATGCGACAAATCTAAAACAGTAATTCGTTTTCAATACATAGACTATGAACACTTTGACTGAAACAGCTTCCGATTTCTAATTCAGCACTCCGACTAGACTACGTTCTTTACTAGTCTTGAACTCTCTGAAACATTACATATGTTCATTGTCACCATTAAATCTGCTCTAGATACTACTATCCCCTCCAAAACGTCTTTCAAAACAATGACTCCTTATATCACCCATAAAGCCCGGGCTAAACTGTGTAAACTAAAACGGGTATATTGCATATCTAAGGACTTCAGCATCATGTACCGAATCTACGCTGTGCTTTGGTTACATATATATACACATACCTGATTGCCACCTTCTTTTCTCCCCTTTCAGAACCCAATTCACAGTGGAAAATCCATGGCGCCTCTAGGGAACATGCACCCTATGTACACGCACATCTAGATTGTAACACGTGTAATCAGCAGTCACTGAATGGCGGAGAGGATCTTAAATCACAACACACAAGGTTGGTTTAACACCTCACACCAAGAGAGAACACGAAGTTGTTGTCACGGTACTATTTTATTTGAAAATTAAATACGCGAGGTTTTTACAGGAATAGGGTGGGTAGTGTACCAATGTCCTATGAGTCATCCTGTAAGTTTAGAGCACTCAGGGCTTGTTCTTCAGCTTCCAAAGCGTTTGTGTTTGATCGCCCTGAAACAGAAAGAAAAGAGAACGGGTTAGCAACATCATACATAGTGATTTTGACTCCGTTACAAGATCACAGCTTGTACCAAGCGCGTTCCAATTGACCTATCACAACAAATTCACTGCTGGTCTAATCAAACCACCGAAGAAACCCACTGTGCACCTTCCCTATTTGTACTCTCTTATTGAAAATGTGGTTGTGTTAAACTGTTCCTGTTGGTGACATGGTGTAAATGTGCTATCAGAAACTTACTCTTATACTTAATTTAACTGCGATAACTTTTACAGAAAAATGTGTACGCTTATGTGACAATTTGAACTAGCCTTAAAACTGGCATGCCTCCTGTAACTTACTGTTAGGTGCGCCAATATTAATTGGGAGGTTCGTGGATGCTGCTTCGATGTTGGATGTGTGTCAGTGGAGCTGGTCGACTCAAGAGTTCCTGAAAGTGCTCTACCCACCTACATCGCTGTTACTCAGTGTTGCTGATTACTTTGCCTTCCTAGCTTTTCACTGGTCGTTCTTGTTTACGATAGTTTCCGGCCAGCTTCTTTGTTGTTTCCTACAATTGCCTCAAGATTCCGTCTCTTGCAGCCTTTCCCGCCGTCATTGCTAAATCTTCCACATATTTTCGTTTGTCAGCTCTGATGCTCTTCTTCACTTCCCTGTTTGCTTCTGTGTATGCAGCTTGTGCGGTAGCTTTCCCTGCTCTTGTTCGGCTGACATTCAGTTCTGCCTTCTTGTTCCTCCTTCCTTCAATTTTTGCAAGAGTATCAACAGAGATCTATTCCTTGTGATGGTACTTCTTGTGACCCAGAACCTCGTGATATGTTAAAGTGATTGCCTCCTTAATCCCTTTCCAATTGTTCTCCAATGTTGCGTCCTCTCCATTGAGTAGATCCTGGGAGGCCTGGAACCTATCGGTGAGGGCTATCTTGAATTCGTTGAGTTTCACGGTATCCCGAAGAAAGGCCGTATTAAACTTGTGTGATGTTGTCTGCCCCGTTGTCTAGTGCTCCTTTAGTTTCAGTTTCATTTTAGTGACCAGCAAGTGGTGATCTGAGGCTATGTCAGCTCCGCTCTTGGTTCTGACATGATATGGTCAGATATGATCGATTTGGTTTTGAGTAGTGTGGTCGGGTGAAATCCATGTGGCTTTGTGTATGCGTTTGTGTGGGAATATTGTGCCACCGATGAACAGTTTGTTGAAGGCACATTGGTTTGCAAATCTCTCACCGTTTTCGTTCCATTCTCCCAGTTTATGTCGTCCCATGATGTCTTCATATCCAGTGTTGTCCATTCCAACCTTCACATTCAGGTCTCCCATAAGAATCGTCAAATCCTTTAGTGAACATTTCTCAACGATTGACTGCAGCTTTTCGTAGAATTGATCTTTAACGTCGTCATTGTAGTCATTGGTAGGTGCATAACATTGGATGACGTTCATTGTAATGTCCTCTTTCCTTTGTTTTGAAGGATGCTTTAATGATCCTGGGTCCATGAGATTCCCATCCTATCACTGCCTTTTGTGAATGTTTGCACAGCAT
>OX103971.1:30049364-30073096 GCA_944470395.2 Schistosoma turkestanicum | reverse complement strand
ACATTACCCATTGACTCTTATCTTAATTATTGTACAAGCCAAAAATATGCATCAGTCAGTTTTCCGGCGTAAAATAATATCAGGACAATGATTAGTATGTAAGGTCTGTATTGAAAAAATGCTTGTTAGTGAGACTATTTTATACCTAACATCCATGCATTTCAAAGTCATAGCATATATATATATATACCGAAATGTATTCGATTTAATTCAATAAAGCTTTTATTTCATTTATTATTTGTGCTGTAGTTTTACCCCCTCATAAAAAAATTCCTTTAGTTCTGATTATCATACTCTCCGATATAGCTAGTTGAGTCCGTCTTAAATACGTAATTTGAAGAAAATATGATAGATACGATATCACTTGAAAGGACAACACTAGACCTATACATTAATATTAATTAACATTTTAAAAATGTTGGCATAAATTATTTCTTTCCTGTGTAAATAAACGAAATGTTAGACATATTAGTACTGTTGAAAACACAAATATGAATGATAAGAAAATTTTCGAAAAATAGAATCATCACTAATAATGATATGAAATTAGTTTGTTTGCTTACATTTCTTCATAGTTTAAACCGAATACCATACAGAATTCCTTGAATGAGATTTTACCGTCTGAATTCATATCAATTAGTTTTAACCATTCCTATATGTGAAAATAACAAAGAAAATCAAATTTTATTTGAATCTGTACATGTCATGATAGATGTAAGTCAAATAAACATATCTAAATCTATTCGAAAGCCGCCGACTGAAACCGTATTGAAATTTACTTCTCAACTATGTATTTTAGTTAACTTTCCACTTTCTGATTATTGTAAACTAACTAATTATGCATTTTAACCATACATATCATGTAGTCATACGTTTCTATAAAAAGTTCAAAATAGATAGTAAAGTTGAACACTCTAAACTTCAAACAAAACTAGGATAATGATATGTAGATGTTCCTTCCAATGAAGAAACAAAATATGATTACATTAGATTTTATACAATAAATATATATTATGCTATAAAAAAGATTTCATCAGAACAGAGCATGTAGAAAACCTATGCAGACGAGTAGCGACCAATCGCAGTTAAGAAATTCCTCTCCGAATGTTTCCAAGTTAAATAAATATAAGATAGAAATTTCTTATAATATCGCATATTCTTCACTACGACAAAATTCGATGCAGAAAACCTCTGAAGTTACGAATGAAACGTAATTAGGTGAAGTAAATTCCTTTAGTCCGTGTTCAGTCAATTTATCCTTTCATGTCTTCGAATATATTCAGGTCTGGCAGAGGAAAGGTTAAATTAAAGAGGTAAACGGGGTCGATTTCATTATTATAGTCATTATTGATTTTCTGTATATTCAAACAGCTTACTTAGTACCCACGTTCATTTTATTGTCTTTAAATCGATCGGTCTTATAGGTTAAGCAATCTCCAACTAAACATTGGGTATGATTAGCAAGCACATGATAATTACTTAATTACTTACCATAGATAAGATAACAGGTTTACGAATTATTACCTCATATAAATGCTACATAAATAATGCTGTACTCACATTTAATCTAAGATTGACGAACAGTACGAGCCCTAATATTCAGTTGTCCAAAGTATCTTGTTTAATATATGTCTATATTCCAGAAGAAACTAGTTTAATATTAGATACGAAATTGTAATCTTTTGAATTATCTCCAACATTTAAGGTTGATATAAATAAATTAAGATCATTAATAGACTAATTATAACTATCCAATCTTTACATTCTAGTAAATCGGTTGCTTTGAAGGCGTAAACTAGGGAAGTTAGGTAGGCAGGCGTTCATCAATTTTTATATCTAAGTTTAGCACTTGTTAGCAGTGTGTACAGACCATCTTTCTAGAAATCTTACTTAAGGAATATACATTTAGTAGTTATCTCACTACCTTCAAAACACTAAGAAAACCCAGCAGCTTGAATTTCCAGTTTTATTCAATTCAGTATTCAGTGAAACTATCACTAGTGATATCAGCCTCATTTCCATTTTAAACCTTTATCAAAACCCCAGATTTCCCTCCAATAACTAATCACTAATTACTACATGATTATTAATAATAAGTAAATTGATAACTAGTTTTCACTTTGATTTGACCACTGATAAGATCACTGTTTGATGATAGGTTTAGCAGTTCAAGTTATTCATAATACACAATTAATAAAAGAAAAATTAACGATCAAATTATGTATACATTGATTTTATTTCCTAAGAAATCATACTTATTGTTTAAGTGTTAATTTGTTTAACATAATATACTTAAAAAGTGTCCAATGGTATTGAGAAGACTGAGGCAAATTTACACTCTTAGTCAATTAAAAACGATAACATTACATTGAACACTCCATTTGCACACCATCTTTGAGTCCTGACTTCCAACGCTCCAGCCTTCCTCCATTCCTGCTGTTGCTTCCTTTACTTCCTGTCGGTGCTCTATTTCTTTCTTGCTTTTGCTCTATTCGCTTTCCGTTTTCCTCTTCTGACCGTAAGACATCTTCTTTCACGTCCATTCTTATACTACTTATATCGTTCGTATAAGTAGCACACACCACACTCGTCCCCCCTTTAACAAGTCGCTCTCTCAGCCTTTCTGATCTCCGTACAGCCGTCTTCTTTATCAGTGTTTGTGGCTCGCCCTCTTGGCGCACTTGGAACCACCTTTGGAGTTCACTGGCATTCACGCGTTTCTGTTTGTTTCCTTTCTGGATTGTATACACTGCGCCGCGCCTCTCGGTTACTACGTACGGTCCCTCCCACTTCGGGATCAGCTTACCTGACCCTGGCCCTCTTCCTGTGGTACATTTCCGTTCTCTACACTTCACTTGGTCTCCCACTTCAAACGGTCTCCAGTTCTTTCTCTCCTGTTCTGACTTCTGCATCTCTGATGTTTGTTTCTCTCTCACATTCCTGATTGCTTCTCTCCGCTCTGTTCTCAATCTTGTTGTATTCCATCTCTGTTGTTGCGGCCAGGTTTTATCATGCGTTGGTAGTCTCGGCCGTCTGCCGTACATCAGCTGGAACGGTGACTTCCTGGTTGTTCCCTGTGCCGAGGCACGATGTGCCAGCAAGATTAATGGTAATTCTTTCTCCCAGTCACCCCCTTTAGATGCTAGCCATTCCTTTAGCGTTCGGTTATTCCTTTCCGTTAACCCATTCGTCTGTGGATGATACGGCGTTATTCGTACTCTCTTGATACCTAACTGCTTTAGACGGGACTTGAACTCATCACTCTCGAAACAGGGACCTTGATCGGTTAATATTATCTTTGGTATCCCATGGTCAGCCACAATGTGCCGCATTACCGCTTCCGTCACCGTCCTTGCACGTTGGTCCGCCATCGGCACAGCATTTACCCATCGTGTGGCATGCTCAGTCATCACCAGCAGGTACTGGTTACCACTTGTCGTCTGCGGGAACGGTCCCATAATATCTACTGACCACAAATCACCAACTGCTGTTACTGGAATTGACTGCAATGGCGGTCGTATGCATCGATCCCCTTTCATTAGTTGACATCGCTGGCACGCTAATACATATCGTGCAACATCGTCTCTCATACCTGGCCAGTACGCACTTTGTCGCAGCAAATCAGTTGTCCGTGCAATACCTGTGTGCGCTACCTGGTGACATTCACGAATCATGTCCTGGCGCAGATCTTTTGGGATTATTGCTACCCAATTCTCGTCATCATCCCGCCAGGTCAAGGCTCCGTATCCGTTCACTCTCAGTCTCTCCTTCTGCCTCAGCAACACTGTTAATTCTTTATCTGTTCCACTCTTGTCAACATCTTCTCCCTCTTTTATCACTCTGATTACCTCCCGAAGGTTAGGGTCGGCTTTCTGATGCCGGACGAGTTCTAGGGGATCTCCCTCTAGGCCGTTAACTGCACACGCTATCTCTGGAAGTTCGGCTTCGGTGTCCGGTCTTGACAAATAATCTGCCATTACATTTTCCTCCCCTGGCACATGCCCGATACTAAAATCATACTCCTGCAGACGTAGCATCCATCGAGCCAACTTCCCCCGAGGGTCTTTTGCTGTTTTTAACCATTGTAGGGGCTTATGATCCGTCTCGATGTGAAATCGCCGACCCAGTAGATACGGTCTCCATTTGTCTACCGCCCATACAATCGCTAAACACTCTTTTTCTACTGTGGAATACTTCTGTTCTGTCGGCGTAAGGACACGGCTGGCATACTCCACCACTCTGTCAGACTGCCTCAAGACCGCACCTATACCGTGATCGCTCGCATCAGTGGTCACTGTAAATGGCTTCTCGGGTTCCGGCAGTCTCAGCGTCATTTGGCGGTCATCTAACAGATCTTTGATTCGGTCGAAAGTTTGTTGAGCGGTCTCTGTCCACGTAAACTTCGCATTGCTTAGCACTTTATATAGAGGTGCTGCTATATCGTTGAAGTTCTTCACGAATCTGCTGTAGAACGCCGCTCTTCCCAGGAACTGTCTTAACTTCCTTTTTGAGTTGGGAACTGCAATATTCTTTATCGTTAGAATCTTCTCCGGCAGTGGTTTTATTTCTCCATTGCCTACTTTATGCCCCAGCAACGTGACGCTTCTTTTCGCTATCTGAGACTTGTCTTTGTTAATTCGTAAACCAAACTCATCAATTCGCCTTAGGACCGCCTCCACGTGCCTCACATGTTCTGCCTCTGTACGACTATATACGACCAAATCATCGCCATAAACCTCGACATTCTCCAGGTTTCTGAGCAGCAATGTCATTAGTCTTCGAAACGTAAAGGGTGCGCCCGCCAATCCAAAGGGCATTCGTTTAAATTGATACTGCTTCTCCCGTACGATAAATGCCGTTTTGCTGCGATCACTGTCTTTTATTGGTAGCTGCCAATAGCCCGACCGTAAATCTAACACTGTGAACACCGTAGCACTCTGTAGACGATCTAATGTCTCCGCTATTGTTGGCATTGCACATGGTTTTATTTCTGTCACGTTATTCAGTTCTCTAAAGTCAACACAGAATCTATACTTTCCATTTGGCTTCTTTACCAAAAGTACCGGTGAGCTGTACGGGCTATCTGCTTCTTCAATTATACCTGCTTTTAACATCTCCTGTACCTGCTGGTTTATCTCAGCTTCCAAATGTACGGGGACCCGTCGTGTTGTGAAGATGGTTACTTCTTCGTTCTTTATCGGAATTTCATGTTTGACTTTATTACAAAACCCGTACGGTTCTCCGTCTCCCGTGAACAACTTCTTATATTTTGTGAGCACCTCGTTAATGTTCTGTTTCTTTCCAATGTCCTCTTTTGCTACTCTAACCTCAGCCACCTCGCTGTTTTCATGTATTGTCAGTGTGCCGTACTTTGTAATCACCTTCTTACTTCTTGTATCAATAATTGCTCCTACTTCTCTCAAGAAATCTGCTCCTAGTATTGGTCTCGACAAGTTCGTAGTCACTACAAAGGGAAACTGTATTTTCGAACTGCCGATTTTCACGATATCGTTTGAGACTCCGAGGATTTTTAACACGTGGCCGCCGATGGTGTTAACAACTAATGCACTCGGCCTGATACCTCTACACCGCTCTTTGTCTATTAACGAAACTGCCGCCCCTGTATCAATCAGGCAAACTACCTCTCGCTCGTTTATCCCTACTCTCGCATAGACCGCCCCCTTATCTACTAATGCCGAAACCCCCAGTTTCGAAAGACATAAGGAACAACTTGTGTATGGTCTAAAATATTTACGTCTTCGTCTTGTTGGGCAATTCCTCTTCCAATGTCCGGTTCCTCCGCAAATGTAGCATTTATTATTTCTTTCACCCTTTATTCGTAACGCTGCCACCTCTCGTTGTAATTCTTCTATCTTCTTCACGACATCATCAGCCTGTCTCTCACACGCCACCGAGGCGACTGTTGAGTTCATCAGTTGTCTTGTTACTTTCGCCAGCTCGGTGACGTCCATTGGTTGTGCCGCGTTCACCAGTCTCAACTGTTGGCCAATCTCTGCAGGCACACTTTCAATGAATTGCGAGGCTAGCAGCTGTGCCTGCGACTCCTCATCCAAATTCGGCAGACCCCGGCGCAGCAATCTTGTCAACTCCACGGCCAGCACGAGTGGGTCGCCGTCCACCGACAGCCGCGCCTCTCGGAACTTCTGCAGCGCGTCCTGCCTATCCGCCGGGCTGTCGAACTCCAACAGCAGCCTTTCCGTCACCGCCTTCCAGTCAGCGTCCTCCACACTATCGTACACCGCTCTCGCCCTGCCTCTTAGTAGAGTCCCCAGCACCACAGCCTTCGCATGCCGTTCCTTGACTCCGACCAGCTCCGCCACAGCCTCGAACTCCTTCAAGAAGCTCCTTACATCTCCGTCTTCAAACTCCCGAGGCCATGGTATCTTCATCCTGTGTGGAGGCAGCGACACCAATTGAGAAGACTGAGGCAGGCTCGATAGATTGTATTTGGCAAATTTACACTCTTAGTCAATTAAAAACGATAACATTACATTGAACACTCCATTTGCACACCATCTTTGAGTCCTGACTTCCAACGCTCCAGCCTTCCTCCATTCCTGCTGTTGCTTCCTTTACTTCCTGTCGGTGCTCTATTTCTTTCTTGCTTTTGCTCTATTTGCTTTCCGTTTTCCTCTTCTGACCGTAAGACATCTTCTTTCACGTCCATTCTTATACTACTTATATCGTTCGTATAAGTAGCACACACCACAGTATGATTTCCATGCATTAAAATTAAATTCCTAATCTGACTGATATGACAATTTCAAAGGATACTTTTAGAATTTATTCTTAAGAACATAGTAACCTCACTCATATCATCATTGTCTCAATAATTATTATCATTACTATTATGTTACAGATATTTGATTAAATGTTAATCAAAAAGAATATAAAAGAATCTTCATCCCATAATCTGTAACTACTATAAATTAATCAAAATATAATTAACCTATAGTATCAGATAATGTCTAGATATCCGTTCAAGAATTCTATTTGTCAGAAACAAAAGCTTATCATATAAAATAATGAATGTTAATCATTGAAAAATACAAACTCTTATAAATAATGGTAATGGATTAGTTATTATTTGACTCATTCACTGAACAGTCTGTGTTGTTTAAATCTTTGAAATAATAAACAGAGAATTTATATTTTCCTTCAAGAATGAGAAGTGTAAAACCATTTCATTATTATCTAAAATATATATTAAGAAAACATTTAAACTAACAGATTTGTATTTATTTAATGATTTGTATAAAACTGTTGCCTTACATAGACCATACTCATATCCAAATTCTCTTTTTTACAATATTGAATAAGCTCATTTTTCTCAATTACACCATCATTGTTATTGTCAAGTTTCATGAATATTTCAATAAATTTCTCCATAGCTAAAATCTTTCCACTGTTTTGTCTTATGCGGAAAAACGTTTATTAGTTATTATTGTTCTGTTTCTTTGTGTTTTTTTAAAATCCACTGACAAGTTTTATTCTATTGATATTATGATTCAATGCGCATCATATTAAATTCAAATTTTTAAATATTATTTGAATTTATTGTGTAGATAATTATTCTTTTTATATTATACATATGTGTAAATATGTCAGCGTGATATGAATACACATTTTGTCACTAAACGTTACTTTTATCATTCGTTGGTATTTTTAAAAATATCTGCAAAACTAACAAATTGATTTAGATGTGTTTCTGTTAGAATATTGGTGATCAAAACGATACATATTTCTTCTATGTAGTGTGCGTACATATGTGATTGGTATATCACGTATGTTCACTGACTGAAAACAGTGGAATGTGTGGTTTTGAAAAATAATTTGACGGAAATAAAACAAAGCTGTGATTTTGAAGTTTATTCACCTATTTAATAGTAATTTTCGTCAAGAATCATATTCAGGTAAATAACCAACTCTAGTTATTTAGCAATGGAACATCGCTTCAAACTGTGTTAAATATTTTCAAGTTTTGTATCAAAACATTGCTCGGGGTTATAAAAACGTTTCTTAACACTATTTTCAATGTTTACCATAAAGTTATTATATGAATTTCTTAAAACTAATCAGTTCTACAAAATTAGCCTGTATAAGTTATTACTTCGTCGTTTATTCAGTACAACTCTTAGTTACATTGACGCCCAATAAACCTAGACTAATTGTATTTTTGTTTTTTTTTTATTAATCTGAGAGTGATTTCAGCTGGTTGACCATTAAAAACCAGAGAGCACTGGACAGCGGTTTCGCCTGTGTTCGGGACTATTTGACAGAGTTCACCCACAACTTCGTCAGAGGTTCAGCCAAAATCTTCCATTAGCATGACAAGTGCGTTGTTTTCTAAAAGTCGGCTAAATATTCTTCTGTCCAGGTTTTCAACTCATTTGATTTGTGATGTATTTTGACCATTATCCGATATCAGTAGTAATGTCTAGTACTACGAATATGATATTTTAGTTTAATTCTTTTAATATGAAGTGAAATAAAGAATGTTCAATGATCAAACAATGCACTTCAAGAAATTCAACCTAGGTTGAGTCACAATGTCAGCATGAACTCTGGGATGCAAGTAAATCCAGCTGACGATCCCTAGATCAAACGTCCTAGATTCCACTGCTAACCATAAACCTTCCGTTCTATATAGTCTAACTGTAATGTTTGGAAGATACTAAACGCAGCTCTTCCAATACTCATTAACCAGCTTTCTTTGTTATCATACGAATCAGTATTTCAAAAGTCGTGTCACTTAACTGGAACTAATACTTTATCTCATTGTAATTACTGTGCAACATGTTTTCCAGTTATAATTAACATGAACAATAAATTACGAAATGGAGACAATTTTTTGAAATGAAAAACATACTGAATGAAGTATTCGCTAATAATAATTTCAAGTGTTGTTGAATGAAAGACTAAAATGTTTTGTCTTGAAAATGAGTAAACTTGATTCATGTGCATATTTCTTCGTATTGTATTTCAAAAGCTAAAAAACTTGATCTTCTTACTGTCTTCTTCCGTACTTCTAAGTTGAATTACAACTAGTAATTTGGAAATTAAAGTTCATTCTATGATCTGCTGTAGCTATTTAACAGTTAAAAGCTATCGAAACATTATTATGGATAAAAAGAAAGAGAAATTAACTGCTACGTCATTTACTTATTTCAGTTAATAATTTGTTCAATGAGGAATACATTTAAAGTAGTGAATAGGGTTTCTTGTTGGAGTTCAAACATCAGCGATAGAATTTAAGCATATCCAACTGATTAGCTTCAAGTAATACGAAAGGTGCACCTTGTCTATACTTCAATACTTACTAATATCCGGAATGAAAACAGCCAATTGCGTTAGGCAGTATCACAATATTCATTCAAGACGCTAGCAAATTATCAGATAGACAGCTTAATCGAACACAGCTCTTAATATCAATGATGATAAACACCAGACGTTTGCTAGTAATAATGATAATTATTAATATTACTACTTTCACTATATGTAAGCCTCAAACAATCCGAAAACGAAATTTCCATTTGCATACAAAATGCTTACTTTTTTACTAAAACTTCCTATCAAATTGATTTTCTACTGTTTCTTTCTTTTCCAACATCTTAAAAATGCCGACTATCGAGATTTAAAGCCTCTTATAAGCAGAAAAGATGGATTTTAACTAGAAGTAGAATCCACAATTGGCGGTTCGTCCCACAGAGAACTCGTCAGTTGATGTCAATATTTACATCGGGACCCTGACCTTATATCCTTCACTTCAAATTGTCAGCAAACAAAGGCACAATTACTGAAATCATTGAATAATCTTAAAAAATAATACACTTTTTCTAAAATGATAGTTTCTGTTTTCTGTTAGATATTTCTTTGTAAATCTAATCTACGGGAAAAGAACACAAACCAATTCAGTAAATTAGACAAAGTCAAGTAAATATGTTCATTTATTCAGTATCAATGACAAGTTCCAACTAAGCTACAAAGCTTAAAATCGCTTATTGTTAACACACTAACCCTGAAATTCAAGAATATTTGGTTTAGTTGCATCGATATAAATGCATTTCTTCCAAGAAACTAATAAGATAATAATCTGTTCATTTCTGTTGTTGTATTTTAGAGATTTTTTTATTGTAACATTTTTTCCGTGCATCATACTAACATTATTTATTCATGTCAGTCAAGAACGTGTATTCCAAAGAATGAAATACAAAATTTTTTCTTAAAGCTGTGCAAACAGTCAACGCATTTTTTCGATTTCCACGTGTACCAAAATCACTTCTTTATAGACCAATAATTTTTCCACTCGTTAATTTTCTTGACGAACAAGCGTCTTTCAAAATGGAAGATTTTAGTAAAATTCGCTTTCATAGTGGTAAGGTCGTTATGTCGATTGGGAATGTGAACTGCTGAATGCAAATTTTCTAGCCTAAGCGTGATACATTTGTGATGGCTGGTGCCTCACTAATTTCGTTGAGGTCTGTATTCGATCTGTTCTTAGGCTTCGTATGCTGCTCGTTCGAACAACCGGCACTAAATAGCGCCTCATAGTTTATCAATCAGAAGACGAATACGAAGTGTTGAATACGTTTATTTGGCGCACCCCAATTAGACCACCAAACCACAGACACACCTAGATAAAATCAATAAGAGAGTGTCGAAGGGTAAGCAAGCGAGTGAGTGAGAGAATGAATTAATAAGATAAAAATGTACATATATATATACGTAGGAAAATGTATGAGTCGTCGAAATATTTAAGAGGTTAACATTAGAGCGAATAGGATTATTATGTGCGCACAATATCCCTTCTGATGAATACATGGGTACTGTCGTTCAGTTGCTTCGGGATATATACCCGATGTTTATTTTTCTTTGGAAGCGTAATTCTTAGATCATTCATGTGTTATTTTAGACGATGTACTTTAACTTTCTGGCATTTTATACATATCTGCGTCCAGCTACGAACATCCCGGTTCATACTTGGCCATACAAAACGCTCAATGATTAGATTGATTGCGGCTTTTATTCCAGGATGAGACACATCATACATAGCTTCGTAAACGTTTCGTCTTAGTTGCTTCCGTCGACCCGTACAAATATCGCACGTCATAATTACTTTTTCGAATCGAATTTCTTTGAGTACCGAAGAGGTCATGTTGGTAGACCTTAGTCTGCTTAACTCAATATCCATATTTTGCAATCCGGCTAGTTTGTGATAATCGATTCCAGATTGGATGAGAGCGTTTATCAGCGTGCGGGAAGTTGCATTTGCTTTTTCGCTTATATTGCCTTTTGATACCACTGAATTCATAGATAGGTATTTCGTGATTATTCCTTTTATCACCACTGAACTGTCTCCGTTCAAAAGCGGATTTCGTCGAGAGCCAATCAATAGGTCGAAAGTCTCAAAGAAATCAATGCCAATTATAGGTACGGATACATCTGCCATGACGAATTCCCAGCAAAATGAAGTGTATCGACTGAAATTAAAGGTTAATTTTCGCTTGCCATATGTTTTTCTGTCAGATTTATTTGCTGCTTTTAGCGTTAGTGCCATATTAATATTCCGTTGTTCATCGCTGATTTCTGCTCCTGTGTCTATTAACAACTTAGCACCTGCTATTCTGTACTGAGCGTAAAATAAACAACCGTTTTTAGGAGCCACACCAGCTGTCGAAGCCGCTACTGACAACCGGCGGGATCGTTTCCCTATTGTATTAATCTTAAATGTGCATGACGGTCTTCATTTCCGACCTTTGTTGCCATCCGTCTAGTGATACCAGCATATCATAGGAGCTGGGCGTCTCCTAGAGCATGAGTGGTTTCTGTCACTCTATCTATTTAGTGAGAAAGCACCTCATTCCACAACTCGGATGACGATCTGCTGATGAACGATTGTAAAATAGCTTTAATGGTTCTATTTGTCCTCTCAGCTAGACCGTTACCTTCTGGGTGATATGCGGTAGTATCCGTCTTCCTTATTCCTAATAACTTGCATATATCGGCAATCAGATGACTTTCAAAGGCCGGACCTTGGTCGGAGTGGAGTGAGAGTGGGCACCATAACGGGAAACCCAATGATCAATGAGAGCCCGTGCGACAGTTAGGGCGTCTTGTTGCGGGATGGGTACTGATTCGCACCATTTAGTGAAATAATCTACCATAACTAATTTGTAGCGATTTCCTTTTTTGGTCGTCGTCAATGGTCCCATAATATCGATACCAACTAGCTGGTGCGGTCCAGTCGTTCCCATCGGCACTAACGGTGCACGTGGTGTTTGCTTGGGCGATTTTATGCGGCAACACGTGTTACGGGTTTTGCGGAATTCATTTACATCTTCATGGATAGACAGCCACCAAAAACGCTGGCGAACAGCATACTCAGTTCTTCGTTCTCGTGCGTTACCGAGTTCGCGATGAACTTGCTCCACAATACTCTGGGTCTTTACTAGCGGTACTATCAGCAGGGGTTGTCTGGACTCATTAATTAGGAATAGCGTGTCATCATATAATTTTAGGTTACTCCATTTGTTACAAATACGACGCGTAGCAAGGGTTGGTCTCTTAACTCCCTCATGGACGGCTTATTGTTCCAATGTAATTGTCTTTGATAAATAATCTGTAGATCCGGGTCTGCTGCTTGCAGCGAGGACAAGTCGGTCTCTATTGCCGTACTCGGAATTGCAGCAACGGTATCTGTGGACAGAGGCACGCGAGAGAGAGCATTTGCATTGGTATGTATACTCCCCGGACGGTACTCGCATTTGATACTTGTCCTTCTGGTTAGCGAAAAGAACGAAGCCACTGTAATGCACGGTCATCCGTTCGCACATGGAGAGGTCTACCAAGTAAACAATGACGGAAGTGCTGTAAGAATTTTATTAATGCTAGCATTTCTCGACGCGTTGTGGAATACCGTGCTTCGCTCTTGTCTAGTCATCGGCTGGCGTACGCAATGACTCTCTCCTGGCCATCTCTAACTACTTGTGATAGAACTGCTCCGATAGCTGAGAAACTAGCATCCGTATTGTGTATGAACTGATCTCCGTCTGCTGAGGTGTCGGGAAAGGCTAATATAGGTGGTGAGGTTAACCGTGCCTTAAACATATCAATGCCTGTTGACACTCGCTGGTCCATAGGAATTTTCGTTCTTTATGTGTCAGTCTGTGCAAAGGTGCTGCCAAAGATGCAAAGTCACAAACAAAACGTCTGTAGCAGGACGCGAGACCCAAGAAACTGCGGACGTCTTCAAGTGTTTTTGGTTGCGGCCAAGTAACAATGGCACGCGTCTTTCCATTATCTGTATCCACTCCATCTGGGGCAATACTATGTCCTAAGAATACTACTTCCTTTTGCAGCAGACGGCATTTGGATGGTTTTACTTTTAAGTTATGTTGTCCAATATCCACGAGCTAGTGAAAACTAATTTGATTTCTTCGCGCTCGATTCTTGTTCTTTCGGTACTCTCCCAGGTGTTCGGTAATGTCCAATGGATGGAGGTCTAGCCACTCGACTGTCTAATTCTAGTCGGTTGGCAGTTGGTTGTGAGTTTGTATGTCTCGGGATTTGAATGAAACGTTTGTTTCAAGGCAGCAGGATTTCTGGATACTAGTAGCCGTCACATCACCAGACCGGAGATCAGTTAGCTGCAATGTGGAGAGTAATGAGAAAAAGTGTGCACGAATCTGAGTATTTGCTCTTTGATGTGCAATCTTTCGAGGATTGCCTCGAGGGGAGTGGTGGTGATGGTTTGGCGTGTTGAATATGGTGTACGCCATAATCAGATCACCTCTGATTCTCCTGTAGCTCAGTGGGAATAATCCCAAGAGCTGGAGTCTATCGTCGTACGGTTTATTTTTCAACCCTATCACCCATTTCGTTGCTCGTCTCTGCACTCGATCCAAGAGATTAATGTCTCTTTTAAGCAGAGGGGGTGCGATGACGTTGTGAACCTCCAAGTGTGGGCGCGCGTACGTCTTAAACAGGGTTAAAAATAATTTCGGGTGATAGCACCAAGTTGTCTTCGCATAAAGTGAAGAGTCGCATTTGCCTTGGCTGCATCCCCTACATACTTCGGACTCGTGTGGAGGCTTTCTGTGGTTATTAAACCAAGATCACGCTCTGAGGACACATTAGGGAGCGGACTTCCATCCAAACAAGATGTCCAGCTGTCCCATGCGATGAGAAGATTCGATGCACACGACCTGCCTTTCCGAAACCCGTGTTGAGCTTCATGGAGTATTTTATTCTTATCCATGTACTCCCTCATTTGTTCGTCCACTAGTCCTTCCATAACCTTTCGATAATATAGGTAGTAGTGCGACTGGTCTGTAACAGGCTGGGTCCTTTCTATCTCCTCCTTTGAAGATTGGAGAGAGAGTAGCTTGTTTCCATTCCGCTGCGAATGGATTTTAGTTTCCTTAATACTAGGTCAGGAGTGATACGGATGTTCCCTAAGCCGTCAGCTGGCATCGGGTTGGCGTAATACTCTGAACATGTAGGCGCCTGGTTTAATTGATCAGAAAAATGTGTGTTGAAGATCTCGGCCATCTCTAGGTTGGTGAGGTCTTCTCCGTTAGGCCCTTTTAGAGAACACAGCCCTTGATTAGTAGGTTTTCTTTTGGACATGAACCTAAACAGATGTTTCGGGTTTGCCTCTATTCTGGCGGCTAGCTTCGTTTGGAATTGTCTCCTGTCGCTTCGAACTTTGGTATTGCATCTGTTTCTCAATGCCAAGTAAGAACTGCGATCGGAATCCTTCAAGGAGACCTTCCACTTGTGCCAGGATCTCCTCTTTGCCTGCAGCAAGCGTTCAGTGCCGCGCCTAACCCAGGTTCTTCTTTTCTGGCGTTTTTGGTGTGACTGAGGTACATTGTCTACGACAGCATTCTGGATGATATCTCTCACTGCTTGCCAGTGATCATCTGTCAGCCGCCACCACTCCCGTGGCCATGGGGCATGTAGGAGCACCTCTCTCATGCGTGTGTAGTTTGCCCTACTGTAGCAAAGGTAGGGCTCGTTATCGTCCGGTGTCAGAGTTTCGTTTGTGACCATGTTACACAAGACTGTGCCATGGTCACTACTACCTATTGAAGTGCGGATGTGAACATCCTCAACCAGGAGCTGGTCGTTCGGTAACAGATTATCCAGGTTTGAGGACTTCCCTTCCTTAGTCCATCTAGTGGCACTGTATACGTGCTCAGTCAGCCCAGAGCTTCTGATGGCTGTACCAAGTTGTCTTTGGAACCAACCAGTGGGAGTTATACTCTGATTGCTGAGATTTAAAGATGGGGTATTGAAGTCTCCGGCTAAGAGTATTTGATCAAACCCTAGGAGTGGCAGTTGCAGTACTACCTCAATCAGTTTGCTTTTCTGGGCCTTAGTACGCTAAGGAGGTCGGTAGATCCCTCCAATCAAGTATTTCGTGCCATTCGAGTGGAAACAACACCAACATGATTCTGTCACCTCAGTTAGTTGGGTGTCGTATAGTCGCTCTGCTTTTAAGTTGCCAGTTTGGTGTTCCCTATCGCTTCGGAAGATTGTCATGCCTGGTAAGCTCACTTCTGCGTCTGCAATGTCTGGGGATAGCCATGTTTCTGTTAGGATTATGATCCTCAGATCCATCTGAGAGCACATATTCCTGATTTCTAACAGCTTACCCCTTAGTCCTCTTACGTTGCTATAGAGGCACTTGGTGGTTTGTCTCAGCACCTGGTGCACATTTGTAGCAGCAGCCTTTGTCGGGTTTTCAGACAAGTTTTTTGCCTGCGCGGTTGGTTCGCTCATATCTTGTGCCAGAGGTAGTTGGCCGAGTTTAACTATCAGTTGTGTGCGTTCATTTTGGCCTCCCTGCTGTTGTCTCACAGATCTAGGTCGGCTCTCGCAACATCTGATGTGGCTATGCAGATCGTTCCTCAAACTGTACCAAGCTTGTAGTGTTTTAGTCAGGTCTTCCCGGTTCCAAAATGTCACAGGCATCAGGCGTGGTGACTTGATAGACGTAAGGTGTGACGGGTGGGGCAACCTAGAAATGCAAACTGTAGCACATTGTGCTCGTGAGCTTCGTCCGGGTTACCGCTGGTGAGTTCGGGTATGCCGTGAACTACCATGGTGGTCTGTTCTTGGGTGCCTGGCGCAGTTCTGGCTGCTGCACGTGCCGACCACGGCTTGTTATGCCTGATACGAATCAGCGAGGACAATTTGACCGATGGTCTTTGGGATGAAAGGATTATGTCTTCAGCAAGTCGTGCCGAGTCAAGAGTTACCCTCATAGGAGGGGATTTTCATTTCAAGTGGTGTCCGTCAGGGTTGTCCACTCCCTCCATTCTTGTTTAAATTTGTTGTGGACATCCTTTTAGAGTTAACATTATCCTCGTCGGATTTTTCGGGAGGATCGCTTACTGCCGATAACATAGTTCTATTTGGTGAAGACGCTGACAAAATGTAGTCTTCTGACTACCATAAGCAACAATGCAAGCATGTTTGGGATGCAGTTCTCCTCCTCGAAGTGCAAAATGCTGCTTCCAGATTGGCTTGCAACGACACCTGAACTCCTGGTAGGGAGGGGAGCATTTGGGCGTGTTGACCGCTTCATTTATCTCGGGAGTCTCATCAGTGCTGGTGGCCTGGTCACTGGCGAAATTTCAGCACGGAACAAAAGGCTAGATTTGGCTTTCGCCAAATCGCGTAACTTATGGCGTAGGAGAGTTATCCGTCTGCTAACCAAAGGACGAGTCTACCGCGCAGCAGGACAATTTGACCGATGGTCTTTGGGATGAAAGGATTATGTCTTCAGCAAGTCGTGCCGAGTCAAGAGTTACCCTCATAGGAGGGGATTTTCATTTCGAGACATTTTGGCCTTTGAAAAGGCGGCATATTTTAGCTGGGACCTCGCACATTCCGAGGGTTGAGCAGAGCTTATCCCATTGCTCTTTGTCGAAGGCAGCCCTACCTTCTAGCAAGCTTCCTTCCGACACTGGGACATGAAATATGGTGAGTGAGTTCGATCTGTCGTCCCTGGTCTTGGGTGGAGGCTGCTTGTGAGTTGGGGTGTTGCTCTTTCCCTTCTTCACGTTCACCCATTCTTTCCTGTTGCTGGCAGATACTGGGGGATTAACAACAACCGGCAGTTTTGTCGGTGTGTTAGGCAGGGTTGTGGTAGTCTTGGTCACTTGTTTTACCGGTTCAGTGCCAGGCGATTTTGCTTTGGTCGTTTGGACTTTAGGGTTGATTTTGGGTGGGACCTGTGGCTTTGTCAGTGCCTCAGAAACTCTACACCAAGGGTAAATGTACCAGAACCGTAGGCAGGGGTGACTCAGCATGAAACCGTAGTACTCTTTAGGTACTGTATTGTCGCAGTGACAATGTACCCATGTACTACAGAAGTTGCATTCGAAAGCACGGTCGCTGATTTTGACTGACAATAAGCAGGCAAAACAGTCATCTTTATGCTGTTTCTGGGCGTTGGACTGTGTCGACTGAGCCTTCGAGAGTCTTTTTCTCCTTTTCTTAACTAACTTACTGGTCTTCTTAGGAATAGGAGTGGTTTCTTGCTTCCTCTGTGATGTCTGCGTTGAGTGATCTAAAGTGTGGACACTGAGAGGCGTACTATCGACTGACTTTTTGGGTTTTTTAGCAACCCGTTCGCACGATATTGGAATTTTCGATGCGCTATCGACCCCGGGGTTTATGCCTCTGTAAGTCTTCCTAGTTGTTACAGTGTAAAGTGTACTAGAGACCTTATTACTTGACATGATACAAGGGAGATTAGGAGGTGAATACCAAGATAATTAGAATACGAGATACACAAAAAAAGGGATTTAGGAAAGAAGAAATTTAGTAGTGTATAATAAAACTACAAGGAATAGAGCCTGAAAGTACTCCAAAATTGCAACTTTAACTTTGACCGTATTAGTAAGTAACTTTGCGTGTATCCAGTAACTTGTCCACAAGTCCTGTGTTTGTGAGTGAGTGGATGTATGTATGCTTTCGAAGCAACTAGAAATAGAGCAGTTGAATGAGGTAGCTAGACCTACCGCGCAATGGTTCTGACTTGGAATGGTTCCGTATGCCCGAAAATTTTTTCAGATTGTCAACCAATGAATGGAGACAACTTTTTATAGCTTCGGAGGTGATAAAGTATCCCGAAAGTGGATTGTTTCCCGTAAATGGAAGATAGTCACCGAGGACACGTCAAATTAGAAGCGCGCGCTGCATAACAGCTTTCAGGTTAGCATTGTGTTTTCCGGGTGTGCTACACTAATGTCATCAAGGTAAATCAAACATTTGTGGGGCACTATATCTTGTGATACTGTTTGCATCAGTCTTTGAAAAGTAGCTGGAGCATTCGTTAAACCGAAAAGCATTACCTGGAATTCACACAAACCTTCTGATACTATTAATATCGTTTTCTTCCTATCCTGCGGTCGAACTTACACTTGCCAGTACCCAGAAGCTAGATCTAAGGTGGAGAACCAACAAGCACCGTTTAAGGCGCCCAGTGTAGCATCAGTACGCGGAAGTGAAAAAGAATCCCGTTTAGTTATGGCATTAAGGCGTCGGTAGTCTACACAGTGCCGGAAGTAGGAGTCTTTCTTCTTCACAAGAACAATAGGTGACGCTCAGGGAGATGATGAAGGGACTATAATCTTTTTGTCTAACATATCCTTTATCATCGAATTCAGTTGTGGTCGGCAGTGTACGGGTACTCTGCGAGGCGGCTGCCGAAGGGACATATGGGCCCCTGCGAAAATAGTGTTGCACTGTATTTGTACGATTGCCAGAAATACTTTCCTCGAAGACAGAACTAAACTGTCGGAGCACAGCAGTCGTTGCACGACGATCAGTTTCCTTTATCATGTGGTTGCTTTGTACCTGACGTACCAGCTTTGAAATTCCCACATGAGCTACAGGCTTAGTCGCCCCTTCATACTGGTGTAGGTATACCGTAGCCTCACCTATTTTTTGCTTCTGCCGTATCCATAAATATAGAGACTTGGTGTTTTAACATAAAATCCATGCCCAGTATCATGTCCCAGGTTAATGTCGTGCAAACTAAGAACTCATGACGACCCTTAAGTCGATTACTGTCGTATAACACACTTTAAGTGGTTCCCCGCCATCTGTTATTAACGCAGACGAGCACCGTTTTTGCTGGGCCTTATTCTTCAGTCTCTTTAGCAACCCCTCCTTGACGAGGGATACGGACGCTCCGGTGCCTAAATGAATTTCAGTCACTACTCCTTGTACTCTGCTTTTTAGAATGACAGGGCTGGTGTGATTAACATGACAGGAAGATAAATAGTAACGGCATGGCTCACCTGGATTACAGAATCGATTGTAGCCACATCTCCAAACGTTTCTGCCAAACCTCCTGCAATAGATACATTCCGTCTGACGTCCGTGGTAGTTGTTGTAAGCTGGTCGTCTGTTCCACGTCCAGTTTGACCGCCCACGATTAATACCTCGGCTGTAAATGTGTGCAACAGATGTTACCCTCAAGAAACTATCCGACTGACTGGTTTGTATGGTCTGTTCCACCGTCATCGCAGAATGTCGATGAGCTTCTGATGAGCCTGACGCTCTCTCTGCCGTAATAAACCGGAGTGCCGTTCTCTTCAGATCGGCGGTATTGACCGGTGGTATTCGAAGCAGATGTTCTCTAAGTGGTCCATGCCACAGCCCTTCAACACAACGGGAGTGTACCAGTTCGTCCCGTCCCGAGGCATCCAAATCGGGAAAAGCTTGCACTGCAATTCGCTGTAAAGCGTCCAGGTACTCCATCGGATTTTCTCCGGATTTCTGGTGACGCGACAAAAATTGAATGGTCACCTGCTGTTTATCCACGAGTAGGGAGAAACATTCGTCTAATATCTTCCAGTTTTGAGGTAGAGAGTTGCTTGTCGAGAAACCGTACTCTGTAACTTTCTTTACCACCTCATCACTCAAGAAAGCTATGACGTAGTCGAAATTTCCTGAAACAGGCACTCGGCGCAGATATGCTTCTACCCTAAATTTCCAAACAGCATAATCCGACGATGGTTCTAAGAGTGGGGCTGACGAGGGCTAGTGCTGGTTGTTGCTTTGGGTGACTTTCGGTGTAAAATACTAATCACTTTTGATTTCATAATTTACTGAGGTGTGATGCATCTGTGCACCCGGTATTTTCGTTCTTTCATAAATCCTATCGGCTATTTTTGCGATATGATCTATGTTCACATTCCTATACCTAAATGCAAGGATCTGACGGATATTCTGAGGGAGTCTACGGAGCAATAACAGGCTAACTATGCTTCTGTCTATTTTCCTGTCTCCTATTATGCTTCTCATGTAATTCTAAACCTATTTTCACTTCAACGTGTCTTAACACATCGCATGGCTTCTCAGGATCTGCCTTAGCTAGGACCTCTTGTACATTATCTGCTACTTTGTCTAAAAGCAGTGAGCACGCGTAGCCGAATTAGTCTCTTTTTGAATGAATACAGCTAACCAAAAAGTAAATTTCAAGTCTAATTAACCAAAGTTGTGGGTCGGTGACCCTAAATAAGGAGGAACAGAAATGTCAAGGAACCTCGAAGACGGCATTTGTAGAAGACTTGTGTCATTATCTGTGAACCTGTTTATTTACAATGAGTCGTACACAAATAAACTAATCCTTATGTAAAGGAAGCAAATTAGATAGACAATAATAATGCTAATAACAAATAATAAAATGTTGTGACATAGAACATACTTACTGAAGGACCATGCCCATGCGTCATCAGGTAGCTAAACCGAATAGCGACTCTACTGTTGATAGGGTGATAACTATTTTATTGGGAGCGTAACGAAATTTCATCGATGAGTACGGTTGGTTATTTTTGTTTGCATTCAGACACAAATAGCACCGGTTATGGGCAAATTTGTCACTGATTTCCAAGTCATAGAGACATAGGATTTTTATTCAAGCTAGGCTTATTACAGCGATATGTTATGAGACCGGGTGCGTGTCTACTATCATTATTAGACAGTGATTTTGTTTCTTTTGAGTATGCTAATGGGCATGTGTTTGCATAGCATGTCCAGTGATGAAGACCTTTTAGTGGTGACCGAGTCGAGATTGACTATGATCACCACCAAATGTTCCATACTATACCGTCACATAAATAAAAATAAATCCATGTCTGAATATTTTATTGAAGGAGAAAATAGGCATTACATAGAGAGCAGCACGTCATGAAAAATGGCAGCAACGCGAAAAGAACGTTGCGCGCAAGAAGTGTTTTTGGTACAGTTAAACAAAAAGAGGACAATTATAAATGTTTATCTTTCACTAATCGCATTTTCTTCGTAGAAGTGTTCCACTACAACCTCTCCACTGTTCATTCTTAATACCCTACTGGTACATTTCTGGTTGGACTAAATCCTTCCAGGTTTATTGTCGCCGACAGTTTCAATAAGCCGCTGCTGTCTTTCCGTCGTTGACTCGCAGTGCCACCATATCGAACAGTTCAGTTCGTAAAACGGCTATTATTTTTGCTAGTGTCCTGCATGATACCAGGCTCGTTATTGCCGACAGGCTAGATTATTATTATATGTATCTAAGCTGCGTTTAATGAGATTTTTTGGAGGACATTATATAATATGGCTTTTGAGATGATACTGGCATCTGAGGCAATACAGCCTACCAATGTTTTCGTCCTATTTATCTGATCCATATTATGGTACTTTTGGAGCGTCTAAAATATGGTAACGGAGACAGTTCATTTATTTCGTTTTGAAAACAGTAGACTATGACCCATAGATCCACCAAGTTCAAATTATCTTTTGAAGATTTTATATCATATAAGATATTCAAGGTTGTGACAAATGAAATTTCGAATAATAGGCAGGTATATGGGGCATTAGGCCTTCTTTTTGCTGTACTCCTTTATCTGTAGGTTATATTCTTATATTCCCATAATTTACTTTGATTTAAGTGGTCAGTATGAATTTTATCTTGACTTACTACTGTATTGACTACTTCAACATGACAGGTTAAGTAGTGCTTTGGTTATATATATACACGTGCCACTCTGCTGCCTTTTGCTCTCTCTTTTCTCCTTTTCAGAACCCCATTCACGGTGGGAAATCCTTGGTGACTCTAAGGAACATGCACACTATGTACATGACTGTCTGGATCACAGCTCGTATCAAGCGCGTTCCATTTAACCTTTCCCAACAAATTCACTATTGATCTCGTCAAATCGCCAAAAGAACCTTTTGTGCACCTTCCTTCTTTGTACTCTACTATTGAAAATGTGGGTGTATTATACTGTTTCTGTCAGTGACATGGTGTAAATACGCTATTAGAAACTGACTCTTATATTTAATTTAACTGCTATAAATTTTACAGTAATTGTGAAAGCATTTGTGACAATTTGATCTAGCCTGTAAACTGGCGTGACTCATATCAGTCAGTCAGTCAGTCAGATGCAACGTAGAACTTGGTACGTAAGTACATCAGTTCATGTTGCCATACCACATCAGCACAGAGAAGTAATTGTCAATTCAAATCCAATAGTAGTAGAGGTAGTAAAAGAATTAGAAGTAATCACAGACGTTAGGATTAGAAGATATTATTCACGAAGTATGATTCAGTGAGAAAAGTTTAGAGAGTCGAAACTAGAGTTGTTGAAGAATCCAGAAGATTGGGATTTGAGAGAACACAAAGAATAAATGCACCGGCGCCATTGCAAACGATTTTGAGCCATGTTATTCAAGGTCTCTAACCATCGATTATTATCATCTCGTGGCCCCCAACCAGGTAGTCGACAATTACCGACATGGCTCAGTCCACTAGTCAATGACTTCATGGATTTATGCCATGTTTTGGTCTGGCCGCCCCTAACTTTCTTCCAACCTACTCCTACATCGCGAAACAGAGCTCGACGAGGAAGTCGGTGGTTAAGCATACGCAACAAATGTCCCAACCACCTCAACTGATGAAGTTTCACCACTTCATCGATTGATCTGCGATCCTTACCGAGAATCCGTTCCCTAACAACTGCGTTGCTTACTCGGTTGTCCCACGGTATACGAGCAATGCTTCGAAGACACCTATGATCGAAAACCAGTAACCTACGAATATCTTCTACTCTCAATGGCCATGTTTCACAGCTATAAAGCAGGACGGAGCAAACTGATGCTCAGTAGGCTCCTCCTTTGGTTAGCAGACGGATATCACGCCTACGCCATAAGTGACGCAGGTTGGCAAAAGCCAATCGAGCCTTCTGTATCCGAGCTGAGATTTCGTCAGTCACCAGGCCATCGGCACTGATGAGACTCCCAAGATAAGTGAAGCGGTCTACACGCTCGACTACTTCACTCCCTATCACTAGTTCAGGTGCCGATGCAACCCAATCTTGAAGCAAAATTTTGCATTTCGAGTGAGAAAACCGCATCCCGAACATGCTTGCATTTTTGCTTAGGGTAGTCAGAAGACTCTGCATTTTGTCAGCATCTTCACCAAGTAGGACAATGTCATCGGCATATTCTAAGTCAATAAGCGAGCCACCTGGTAGAAGGTCTACTCCAGAAAATTCAGACGAGGATAAGGCTGTTTCTAGGAGCATGTCTATGATAAAATTAAACAAGAATGGAGAAAGTGGACATCCTTGACGGACACCACTTGATGTAGAGAATTCCGGTCACAGTTCGCCATAAGCTCTCACTCGACCAGTGGTGTTCGAGTA